>OX940984.1:37741614-37769880 GCA_954871275.1 Leptopterna dolabrata | reverse complement strand
GAAATCCGTTTCAGACCATTCTAAAACGATTCCTGAAATTTAACACTTTTTAGCGAATTTTCAAAGAAAATGAAGCTATTGCAATGGCTTCGAAATTTAAATAATATAAATTTTTGGAAATTTTCTTCATAGAAATCCGTTTCAGACCATTCTAAAACGATTCCTGAAATTTAACACTTTTTTATATGTATATATATATATATTTATTTATATATGTGTCACTCCAGACGATAACTCTCGATAGAATTGAGATAAACAGCTCAAATTTGCACAAAAAATCTATCTTGGCAATCGAAAGGCTAAGTTCGAAGATGGGCGAAATTGGCCTACTCTAAGGAGGGTTTTGGCGCATTTAAAGTGCGCAAAAATTACCCAAAAATCCCCAAAATGTTATTTTCCAACAAGTGACCCCTCATTTTAAAGGTTTTTGCACGCTGAACACGATGGTGGAATCGGATTTTAGATATCTTGATCCGTTCTCAAATTAGAGCATTTAAAGTGCGCAATAATTACCCAAAAATCCCCAAAATGTTATTTTCTAACAAGTGACCCCTCATTTTAAAGGTTTTTGCACGCTGAACACGATGGTGGAATCGGATTTTAGATATCTTGATCGGTTCTCAAATTAGAGCATTTAAAGTGCGCAAAAATTACCCAAAAATCCCCAAAATGTTATTTTCCAACAAGTGACCCCTCATTTTAAAGGTTTTTGCACGCTGAACACGATGGTGGAATCGGACTTTAGATATCTTGATCCGTTCTCAAATTAGAGCATTTAAAGTGCGCAAAAATTACCCAAAAATCCCCAAAATGTTATTTTCTAACAAGTGACCCTCATTTTAAAGGTTTTTGCACGCTGAACACGATAGTGAAATCGGATTTTAGATATCTAAATCCGTTCTTAAATTAGAGCATTTAAAGTGCGCAAAAATTACCCAAAACTAGGATAATCTTTAAACTCTTACCCCCCCCCCCCCCACCCCCTTAGAGTGGTCAGATTGAAATATGTGAGAAGTATTAATTGAAGACGAGAGTTCGAAGCAAAAAAGGGGGAGGCAAACGATTAGTACAACTCCTTGAATTTACCCACAGCGATCAAATAAATAAGCACTTAGTACAATTACGTAATAAACAAACGGTAGAATCAGGATGGACAAAACGTACAAATTAAAATAAATACGAAGAGAATATACATAGAAAACCAAATTTTAGACCGAAGTTTTCCTTTATTCAAAACCATAGCCATTAATTCGAATATTTCTTTGAAAATTCGCTCATTAAGTCATGCTGCATGACTGGTTTTTATATGTATATATATATTTATATGTATATATAATATTTATATATGTGTCACTCCAGACGATAACTCTCGATAGAATTGAGATAAACAGCTCAAATTTGCACAAAAAATCTATCTTGGCAATCGAAAGGCTAAGTTCGAAGATGGGCGAAATTGGCCTACTCTAAGGAGGGTTTTGGCGCATTTAAAGTGCGCAAAAATTACCCAAAATCCCCAAAATGTTATTTTCCAACAAGTAACCCCTCATTTTAAAGGTTTTTGCACGCTGAACACGATGGTGGAATCGGATTTTAGATATCTTGATCCGTTCTCAAATTAGAGCATTTAAAGTGCGCAAAAATTACCCAAAAACCCCCAAAATGTTATTTTCTAACAAGTGACCCCTCATTTTAAAGGTTTTTGCACGCTGAACACGATGGTGAAATCGGATTTTAGATATCTAAAACCGTTCTTAAATTAGAGCATTTAAAGTGCGCAAAAATTACCCAAAACTAGGATAATCTTTAAACTCTTACCCCCCCCCCCCCCCCCTTTAGAGTGGTCAGATTGAAAAATGTGAGTAGTATTAATTGAAGAGTTCGAAGCAAAAAAGGGGGAGGCAAACGATTAGTACAACTCCTTGAATTTCCCATTTGACATATAATTGTTATGATACCTTCATAGATAGACAAGTACCGGCCCACGTATTACTAGAAGGAAGACGAAAGAAAAAATCTATTTCAAATTATTCAATTTAGGTACTAACAGTAGGAGGAAGAAGTTTTCCTTTATTCAAAACCATAGCCATTAATTCGAATATTTCTTTGAAAATTCGCTCATTAAGTCATGCTGCATGACTGGTTTTAAATTAGAGGTAATGAGGTTGTTTGAGCAGGTACCTACCTTCTTATTTAACGTCATAATACCTTCCCTAAGAGGCACATAATTTTGTTCAATTTCAATTGCACTAAATGCTTTATTTGCAATTTTATGTACTGTTTGTCATCGACAGAATTATTTTAGCAACCTTTCGTTTCCGGATTTCAACCCGTCTAGATCCGATCCAAAATCATGGATAAAGACAGGTGAAATGATCGTGGCACATAGACCGTATGACGTCCCTGAGCTCACTGTGGCGCTGACTAGCTGTTTGAAGGAGGAGGCGCAAACGTGGTTCTCTGGCATCATTGATCCTTCATTGACATGGGCGATATTTCAAGAGAAATTTTCCGCAAAATATTACCAGTTAGAGACGGCAACGGCCACCCCACGGCCCACAATGGTCGGAAATAGCCGTTTTTGTGCAAAAACCTCGAAAGGTTCTAACTGGCAGCTACTCTTATGGCCCATCATGTTTTTTGGTGTGCTGAAACCGAATATGTTACCCGTTTTTCTCTATTCGCTCTAGATGTTTGGTTATTACTGTTTTTTAAGATTTTTTGGCACACGAAAATTCGTTAAAAATTAACATTATATCCAACTGACCAAACATACTTTCTCATATGTTTGTTGGTGTGCTGAGCATGAATTTAACAGAGAAAAATACCTATATGGCACCCTTATCCTCAAATTCCACCGAAATTCCCAAAAAAACTTTGTGAAAATCACTTTTCAAGGGTACAAAAAATCTGTTTTTCAACATTTCAGCTATAATCAAGTAACTAAAATTTTATTTAGAGTACCTACTTGCTGATCCATTTATTGGTGCAGACTTAAAACTAGAAACCTGGTTCACCTCCGACTTCACGTTCAGGACAGGAGTCCACTGAACTGGTCCCCAATTCTAAAATGAACTTACCCCCCAACCACATTGCATTTCGTTTATTATAAAACTTGGACTTACTGTGATCAACTTCCTCTTTTAGCGAATTTTCAAAGAAAATGAAGCTATTGCAATGGCTTCGAAATTTAAATAATATAAATTTTTGGAAATTTTCTTCATAGAAATCCGTTTCAGACCATTCTAAAACGATTCCTGAAATTTAACACTTTTTTATATGTATATATATATATATGTGTCACTCCAGACGATAACTCTCGATAGAATTGAGATAAACAGCTCAAATTTGCACAAAAAATCTATCTTGGCAATCGAAAGGCTAAGTTCGAAGATGGGCGAAATTGGCCTACTCTAAGGAGGGTTTTGGCGCATTTAAAGTGCGCAAAAATTACCCAAAAATCCCCAAAATGTTATTTTCCAACAAGTGACCCCTCATTTAAAGGGTTTTTGCACGCTGAACACGATGGTGGAATCGGATTTTAGATATCTTGATCCGTTCTCAAATTAGAGCATTTAAAGTGCGCAGAAATTACCCAAAAATCCCCAAAATGTTATTTTCTAACAAGTGACCCCTCATTTTAAAGGTTTTTGCACGCTGAACACGACGGTGAAATCGGATTTTAGATATCTAAATCCGTTCTTAAATTAGAGCATTTAAAGTGCGCAAAAATTACCCAAAACTAGGATAATCTTTAAACTCTTACCCCCCCCCCCCCCCCCCCCCCACCACCTTAGAGTGGTCAGATTGAAAAATGTGAGAAGTATTAATTGAAGACGAGAGTTCGAAGCAAAAAAGGGGGAGGCAAACGATTAGTACAACTCCTTGAATTTCCCATTTGACATATAATTGTTATGATACCTTCATAGATAGACAAGTACCGGCCCACGTATTACTAGAAGGAAGACGAAAGAAAAAATCTATTTCAAATTATTCAATTTAGGTACTAACAGTAGGAGGAAGAAGGTTAGGTAGGTATCTTATCAATTTGTTATCAGTATCATACGAATATTTGATATTCAAAGGTAGGTAGGTACTTAACATGATAAAAATAATGTCAATGAAGAAGGAAGGATCTACCTACCTAGTAGAGCAAATCTTGAACTGGTTTTAGATACCAGGCCTGAAATCGTAGTCAAGAGGAAAGGCCATTCAGAAGGAACAAGGAATCTACTCATAACAAACGGTAGAATCAGGATGGACAAAACGTACAAATTAAAATAAATACGAAGAGAATATACATAGAAAACCAAATTTTAGACCGAAGTTTTCCTTTATTCAAAACCATAGCCATTAATTCGAATATTTCTTTGAAAATTCGCTCATTAAGTCATGCTGCATGACTGGTTATTTTCTTGATGAAATGTGGCAGAAATCTCTTCTTACTCTCGTAAGTTGCTAGGGATAAAGTGTCTTCTTTTATGTGGGGATACATTTCTCTCAATCCCTACTGTAGGTTGCACTCGCTTCTGAACAGTATGTCACGCAACTTGTCGTAAGAAATTACAAGTTTTTCCATTATTAATTCACGGGGGAGAATATGAAGTACGAACCTGTCTCGTCAAGTGTAAAAGGAAAACTAAAATCCTGAGCAATATTATTGTTTAGAGAGATCACATTTGCTCTTTGAGCTTCTGTATAAACCAAACGCCTAAAAACTAGGCCATTATAAATTCAGGAGCCAACAGGCTCTATCGTGAATGCCCATCACCGGCGGCGGAGGGCGGCGATCAAACTCACGGTGTTGACTTTTCTATACATGTATTTTGAGGTAATAACGTTCCCGAAGAGGAGCTCGGTGGAGCTTTTGCTTCCGAGTCTGCGAAGCAGCGGAAGCCTTGTGTTCACTTTCGTGAGCCAAAAAATTTGTCTTCAGAAATCAAAATTTCCACTTGCATTTTGCGTTTCAAAGCCTACTGAACAAATTTGGTTCCGTGTCTATCGGTCTGTGGGTCTTGAGTCTGTGAGTCTGTCTGTCCGCATTTCCTTGTTACAGCCATAACTTCCACGATTTTGAATTGATTCAGCTCAAATTTTGAGGGATGGTGCGGATAAGGCCTCTTGAGGTCCCATACAAATTTCAACATGATTGATCCAGCGGTACGCCCTGCGCATGCGCTAACGTTAAATTCAACAAACACGCATAACTTTCACAATTTTGATTCAATTTCGCTCAAATTTTCAAGGGTTGTTTGGACAAGGCCTAGTGAGTTCCAGTATGAATTTCAGCATGATCGGACCCTCGGTGCGCTCTGCGCATGCGCTGGCGTGAAATAGATTCAATTTCCTTGTTACAGCCGTAGTAACCAAAGATTTCACCCAATTTCAATGTAATTCTCAGGGATTAAGCGGGTAGGGCCCATTGAGGTCCCATATAAATTTCAACATGATAGAGCCAGCGGTTCGCCCGGCGCATGCGCTCTGTCTGTCTGTCTGTCCTTCTATGCACGGCCAAACGGCTCGACGGATATCGACCAAATTTGGCACGAATATCCAGTAGGCTCCCAAGTTGTGCAACGTCGCATTTTCAATTCCCTGACCATAGCGGAACTATGGTCGACCATGGTCAACTCCTGAATGGCTTGACGGATATCGACCAAATTTGGCACGAATATCCAGTAGGCTCCCAAGTTGTGAAACGTCGCATTTTTAATTCCCTGACCATAGCGGAACTATGGTCGACCATGGTCAACTCCTGAATGGCTTGACGGATATTGACCAAATTTGGCACGAATATCCAGTAGGCTCCCAAGTTGTGCAACATCGCATTTTTAAGTCCCTGACCATAGCGGAACTATGGTCGACCATGGTCAACTTCGTTAATTGAAATGGTAACCCCTATTTTTTATCGCGTATTCGTAATCTACGTGAAATTCTATCTACGATCGACCCTTCGGACTACCCCCGCGGTCGACCTTAGCGCATCCATGGGCCCCTCCATGGTCGAATCCCGAATTGCTCAACGGATATCGACCAAATTTGGCACCAATATCCGGTAGCCTCCCAAGTTGAACGTAGGTGCATTTTTAATTCCCTGACCATAGCGGAAATATGGTCGACCATGGTCAACTCCTGAATGGCTTGACGGATTTTGATAAAATTGGGCACAAATACCCGGTAGGGTATGGGATTTTTCCGTCGTTTGTTGGTTCCACGATACTGCGTACAGCGAATCTCGGATAGCGAGCGAAGCGAGCGGTCAGGCTAGTTATGTATAATGGACGTAATGTATTATGGAAGTCATGTTATGTATAATATGTATATTTCATGTAATGTTATGTAATGTTATGTTATGTAATGTAATGTTATGTAATATGTATATTTAACGTTATTAATGTAATGTAATGTAATGTAATGTAATGTTATGTTATTTTGCTTCCGAGTCTGTTCTATTTTATAATGGGTCACTCTGATTGTGACGAGGAAGCTCCTGTGCCATCACCTTGGCAGTGTATTTTGAGGTAATAACGTTCCCGAAGAGGAGCTCGGTGGAGCTTTTGCTTCCGAGTCTGCGAAGCAGCGGAAGCCTTGTGTTCACTTTCGTGAGCCAAAAAATTTTTGTCTTCAGAAATCAAAATTTCCACTTGCATTTTGCGTTTCAAAGCCTACTGAACAAATTTGGTTCCGTGTCTATCGGTCTGTGGGTCTTGAGTCTGTGAGTCTGTCTGTCCGCATTTCCTTGTTACAGCCATAACTTCCACGATTTTGAATTGATTCAGCTCAAATTTTGAGGGATGGTGCGGATAAGGCCCCTTGAGGTCCCATACAAATTTCAACATGATTGATCCAGCGGTACGCCCTGCGCATGCGCTAACGTTAAATTCAACAAACACGCATAACTTTCACAATTTTGATCCAATTTCGCTCAAATTTTCAAGGGTTGTTTGGACAAGGCCTAGTGAGTTCCAGTATGAATTTCAGCATGATCGGACCCTCGGTGCGCTCTGCGCATGCGCTGGCGTGAAATAGATTGAATTTCCTTGTTACAGCCGCAGTAACCAAAGATTTCACCCAATTTCAATGTAATTCTCAGGGATTAAGCGGGTAGGGCCCATTGAGGTCCCATATAAATTTCAACATGATAGAGCCAGCGGTTCGCCCTGCGCATGCGCTAACGTGAAATTCTTCAAACACGCATAACTTTCGCAATAATGTATAATGGACGTAATGTATTATGGACGTAATGTTATATAATATGTATGTTTCACGTTATGTAATGTTATGTAATCCTCTATTTTATAATGGGTCACTCTGATTGTGACGAGGGAGCTCCTGTGCCATCACCTTGGCAGTGTATTTTTTGTGTGGTCCAAAAATAATATTACTAAAGAAGATTTTTCATTGTCTTTTTTTCAATCCTTTTTTTCGGTGATCCATGAAAAAAATAAACAAATACTTAATTAAAAACTTTCCGCTATTTATACCTAAATAGACCGAGTAACACTGCCTAGAATTAACTAATTTCTATTAACAAGAGGGTACAAGACCGAATTCCGTGAAATCAAAAACTTATGCGTTGGTGAATCTATAGTGGTTCTTTGGTTTCATCATTCTCTGTTCGCCATTGAATATTTTTTACGGGCAAAATTGTTCGAGAACTCTCATCCGTGGGTATTTGAGAGTGACCTACAATGCCCAGAACAACGATTAGACAACTTTCATTTTGGGTTTTTTTGGTTTATTATTCTGGGAATAATAGGTACACCTATGTATTCGCTCAGCAAAAAATTTTTATAACACCCCCTCAAAATTTTTTCTTTTCCGTTTCAAGGTGCGTGGATTCCAAAAATGCAATGTCCGTCCGCCGTCCGCCGTCCGCCGTATCACGTGTACAGGCTTCATTTTCGGTCTAAAAAATTCGTTCTTTCGCACACATGCTCCATTTGGGTCCTAGTTGTGTCCCGAATCTTTTCAGCCCGATCGGAATATTCCCAGGGGAGTTATGAATGAAAATGTGTATAAAAATAGGTACTTTTTGTGTTTTAGTAACATGTTAGTAAAATGAGCTTTTGAGGTATCGTTTTTCATGTTTTTGGGGATGAGAAGACCGAATATGAAGTCGATTTTGACCGAAGAGTGGAAAATTGAGGTTGTATCGGATGTTCAGCTCCCAAAATTGATTTTTTATAAGTCAAAAACCTGGGAAACCGTTTGAAATCACCATCAATTTGTACAATAACACTAGAAAAAGTATCAACAGGTGGATCGAGACGATTAAATGGCACTACCAATGATCAAAGATAATTTGATTAAAAAAAACGCTGCAAAGTCCTTGTCACATGGGGTTTATTATTCTACAGAAATGTTGGCTGTACATTTATTGTTTGTTTCATGTGAAATAATTGAAATAGCTATTTCTGATGGTTTCCACCAATTTTGGCCCCCAAAACACAAATTAGGTAGGTACGATCTTTTTTTTTTTTTCAAATTATCTTTGATCATTGATTGTACCATTTAATCGTCTTGATCCACGTGTTGACACTTTTTCTAGTGTTATTCTACAAATTGATGGTGATTTCGCAGGTATTTGACTCATAAAAAATCAATTTTGGGAGCTGAACATCTGGTACAACCTCAATTTTCCACTCCTTGGCCAAAATCGACTTCATATTCGGTCTTCTCGTCCCCAAAAACATGGAAAACGATACCTCAAAAGCTCATGTTACCAAAATGTTGCTAAAACGCAAAAAGTACCTATTTTTACACACATTTTCACTCACAACACCCCTGGGTATATTCCGATCGGGCTGAAAAGTTTCGGGACACAACTAGGGCCCAAATGGAGCATGTGTGCGAAAGAACGATTTTTTTAGATCGAAAATGAAGCCTGTACACGTGATACGGCGGACGGCGGACGGCGTACGGCGTACGGCGGACGGCGGACGGCGTACGGCGGACGGCGGACGGACATTGCATTTTTTGAATCTACAAACCTTGAAACGGAAAAGAAAAAAGTTTGAGGGGGTGTTATAAAAGTTTTTTGCTGAGCGAATACATAGGTGTATTATTCACAGAATAATAAACCAAAAGGAGCGTAGGTACTACCTAATTCGTGTTTTCGGGGCCAAAAGTGGTGGAAACCACCAGAAATAGCTATTTCAATTATTTTATATGAAAGAAACAATAAATAAACAGCCAACGTTTCTGTAGAATCCAATAGAATAATAAACCCATGTGACAAGGACTTTGCAGCGTTTTTTTCACACATTCGACCACTGTGCGGCAGGAGACGGCTACTCCATTCGATGGTTACGACTCACGTCAACAATGGCGATGTCAGTTCAATGGTAAGCGAATCTCTAGTTAAGATCCGATCAGCGTTTAGAGGGAAAACGTTGGATGAAGCAGGACTGGGAGCCTATTCACTAAGCCAAAGAGACGTATCTCTTTCAGGTCCGGACTCTCTCTTTTGGCAAAATAGATGTTTATAGTATCCACGACAGGGTTATTCAGTAACTTTTAAAAGAGAGAGTTGGCGGCCATCTTGGTATTCTCGATCTCTTTCAGAGAGACAGCTAATTAGGTGTCTTTCCTCGAGAGTCCATTTCTCGTTTGTTTCACAGTGATCGTGTAATATCCTCGTTCATCCGCAACCACATCGGTAATTTTGATCGTGTATTTTTTTAGGTAAGTCAATTTTAATTAAAAATATATACATATTATTGATTCGCGAGTAAAAACGTCCAAGTACGGGTTGAGGTAGGTACCTACCTAAGAGTGACATTAGGTGTAGATATAATACAAGCATAAAGCCCCTTACTTCGACTTTTTGGTTTATTATTCTGTGAATAATACACCTATGTATTCGCTCAGCAAAAAATTTTTATAACACCCCCTCAAACTTTTTTCTTTTCCATTTCAAGGTGCGTAGATTCCAAAAACGCTGCAAAGTCCTTGTCACATGGGTTTATTATTCTACAGAAATGTTGGCTGTTCATTTATTGTTTGTTTCATGTGAAATAATTGAAATAGCTATTTCTGATGGTTTCCACCAATTTTGGCCCCCAAAACACAAATTAGGTAGGTACCTACGATCTTTTTTTTTTTTTCAAATTATCCATGATCATTGGTAGTGCCATTTAATCGTCTTGATCCACGTGTTGAAACTTTTACTAGTGCTATTCTACAAATTGATGGTGATTTCAGACGATTTCGCAGGTTTTTGCCTCATAAAAAATCAATTTTGGGAGCTGAACATCTGGTACAACCTCAATTTTCCACTCCTTGGCCAAAATCGACCTCATATTCCATCTTCTCGTCCCCAAAAACATGGAAAACGATACCTCAAAAGCTCATGTTACCAACATGTTGCTAAAACGCAAAAAGTACCTATTTTTATACACATTTTCACTCACAACACCCCTGGGTATATTCCGATCGGGCTGAAAAGTTTCGGGACACAACTAGGGCCCAAATAGAGCATGTGTGCGAAATAACGACTTTTTTAGACAGAAAATGAAGCCTGTACACGTGATACGGCGGACGGCGGACGGACATTGCATTTTTTGAATCTACGCACCTTGAAACGGAAAAGAAAAAAGTTTGAGGGGGGGTTATAAAAATTTTTTGTTGAGCGATTACATAGGTGTATTATTCAGAGAATAATAAACCAAAATGCAATGTCCGTCCGCCGTACGCCGTCCGCCGTCCGCCGTATCACGTGTACAGGCTTCATTTTCGGTCTTAAAAAATCGTTCTTTCGCACACATGCTCCATTTGGGCCCTAGTTGTGTCCCGAAACTTTTCAGCCCGATCGGAATATACCCAGGGGTGTTATGAGTGAAAATGTGTGTAAAAATAGGTACTTTTTACGTTTCAGCAACATATTGGTAACATGAGCTTCTGAGATATCGTTTTCTATGTTTTTGGGGACGAGAAGACCGAATATGAAGTCGATTTTGACCAAAGAGTGGAAAATTGAGGTTGTACCAAATGTTCAGCTCCCAGAATTGATTTTTTATGAGTGAAAAACCTGGGAAATCGTCTGAAATCACCATCAGTTTGTATAATAACACTGGAAAAAGTGTCAAGACGTGGTTCAGGACGATTAAATGGCACTACCAATGATCATGGATAGTTAAAAAAAAAAGAAAAAAAACGCTGCAAAGTCCTTGTCACATGGGTTTATTATTCCATTGGACATACCTACAGAAATGTTGGCTGTTCATTAATTGTTTCTTTCATGCGTAATAATCGAAATAGCTATTTCTGATGGTTTCCATTAATTTTGGCCCCCAAAACACAAATTAGGTACGCTCTTTTTTTCTTTCTTTTTTTTAAACTATCTTTGATCATTGGTAGTGCCATTTAATCGTCTTGATCCACCTGTTGACACTTTTTCCAGTGTTATTATACAAACTGATGGTGATTTCAGACGATTTCCCAGGTTTTTCACTCATAAAAAATCAATTCTGGGAGCTGAACACTTGGTAGAACTCAATTTTCCACTCTTTGGTCAAAATCGACTTCATATTCGGTCTTCTCGTCCCCAAAAACATAGAAAACGATATCTCAGAAGCTCATGTTACCAATATGTTGCTAAAACGTAAAAAGTACCTATTTTTACACACATTTTCACTCATAACACCCCTGGGTATATTCCGATCGGGCTGAAAAGTTTCGGGACACAACTAGGGCCCAAATGGAGCATGTGTGCGAAAGAACGATTTTTTTAGACCGAAAATGAAGCCTGTACACGTGATACGGCGGACGGCGGACGGTGGACGGCGTACGGCGGACGGACATTGCATTTTTGGAATCTATGCACCTTGAAACGTAAAAGAAAAAAGTTTGAGGGGGTGTTATAAAAATTTTTTGCTGAGCGAATACATAGGTGTATTATTCACAGAATAATAAACCAAAAGAGCGTACCTAATTTGTGTTTTGGGGGCCAAAATTAATGGAAACCATCAGAAGTAGCTATTTCGATTATTACGCATGAAAGAAACAATTAATGAACAGCCAACATTTCTGTAGAATAATAAACCCCATGTGACAAGGACTTTGCAGAGTTTTTTTTTCAAATTAACTTTGATCATTGGTAGTGCCATTTAATCGTCTTGATCCACGTGTTGACACTTTTTCTAGTGTTATTCTACAAACTGATGGTGATTTCAGACGATTTCGCAGGTTTTTGACTCATACAAAATCAATTTTGGGAGCTGAACATCTGGTACAGCCTCAATTTTCCACTCCTTGGCCAAAATCGACTTCATATTCGGTCTTCTCGTCCCCAAAAACATGGAAAACGATACCTCAAAAGCTCATGTTACCAACATGTTGCTAAAACGCAAAAAGTACCTATTTTTATACACATTTTCACTCACAACACCCCTGGGTATATTCCGATCGGGCTGAAAAGTTTCGGGACACAACTAGGGCCCAAATGGAGCATGTGTGCGAAAGAACGACTTTTTTAGACCGAAAATGAAGCCTGTACACGTGATACGGCGGACGGCGTACGGCGTACGGAGGACGGCGGACGGACATTGCATTTTTTGAATCTACGCACCTTGAAATGGAAAAGAAAAAAGTTTGAGGGGGTGTTATAAAAATTTTTTGCTGAGCGATTACATAGGTGTATTATTCACAGAATAATAAACCAAAATAGGTACTTTTTGCGTTTTAGTAACATGTTAGTAACATGAGCTTCTGAGATATCATTTTCCATGTTTTCGTTTCGTAACTTATCCAGACAATTAAAGAAATGTCTAGGTAAGGTAGGTAGGTATGTCAACGTGGCATGGGCTGTGCCACCAGAGGATTGATTCTCCTGATTCACACAGGTACTCGGAACGATGAGAACACTAAAAACTCTTATAGATGGTTTTTGGAAATTCAAATCTATCCTCGGCATGATAAATTATAAAGAAAATATTACTTAGAATAAACCTAAATAACATAATTTTACGGTACCTTTAGTATTGGACGGTCGGAGAATGAAGGTGGTGGAATCCAAATCGCAGCACTGAACACAATCATCATCGGCGCGGGCCGACAATGCACCCACGTTGGTTTTCGAATTGCCCATATCACTTCTCCCGATTAAATCGGCGGATACCGAAGCGATTCGAGGAGAAAACTCACAATAACACAGTAAAATTTAGTCCAGGAATTATTCTTCTATGATGAATTTGGAATAAAAACTACCACTTACCTACCATCCGTCGCGGTTTATCGGGCCAGACTGACTAATAGAGAGGGGCGGCAGGGTGGGGAAGGTGATGTGGCTGGGCATGGTGGGGTAGGTAGGTATTCACTCGATTTTTATTTATTTATTCATTTATTTTTTTACCTGAATTTTCATTGTGTTTTTCTTTTCCTAACTGCTTCAAACAATCGAAGAAATAATATACAAGTTACTAATCTATGTGGCACTGGTTGTGCCACGAGGGCATCAGTTCACAACATTATTTAGTTACTTGGAACGATTAAAACACCAACTATACAACCATTGGTGGTTTATGGAAATTCAAGATCGCATTAATGACCAATTCCAGTAAAATAGATGGAAAATTCCAAGTATTAACCTACATCTGGAGAGTTTAAGCTCTGGCGGGCAGACCCAGTGCCACGTAGATTGGTAACTTCAATCATTTCGTGGATTTTTTTGGAAAAGTGTAAAAACAGTTATAGACAATAAGTCGGGTAAAATGAAGGGAAAAATAATTAAAGTTACAAGTACCTAAGTGCCTACTTTCCCCTCCCCACCACCTTCCCCACCTTGCCGCCCCTCTCTATTAGTCAGTCCCTCGATCACCCGCGACGGATGGTAGGTATGATGAATTTAAAATTGGTTCATCACGGTGGCGTGAGGAAGTGCGCAGGCGGTTATGAGCGGATCACCACCGACATCTACGATCTTTTGGGAGAGTGAAAAGGTGGAGGTGAGTGATAGAATTTGCCCAGGCGGCGGATCTCCACCGACATCTAGGATCTTTTGAGAGAGAGAGATGAGAGGTGAGTGGTAGAGTTTGCCTAGGCGGTTATGAGCGAGTCACCACCGACATCTAGGATCTTTTGGAAGAGGAGGTTTTGCCTAGGCGGTTATGGGCTGACCACCACCGACATCTAGGATCTTTTAAGAGAGGAGGAGAGAGAGCAAGGTAGAGGAGAGAAGAGAGAGCTGGTTAGAGGAAGTGTCGAATGAAGCTAAAGCTGCAGGATCCAGGGTTTTATAGAAAAGGGAGGCCTCTCCCTCCAACCCCCTGTTAGGGGTTGGTGGTGGGGCCCCAGGTTGTGTACCCTGGGTTCTGTGGCTTGTCTCCCCACTCGTTTCGTTTATTTACGGAACCAAGTTTTGCGTTAGAATATTGGTGAAGACTTAAGTTTACTAGGGGAGTGTTCCCGGGAGGGACTCACGACAGTAGGTTTGTGGTAGTTTTTCGTCAAAATTCATCTTTAAACAATAATTCCTGGACTAGATTATTGTGTTTTTGTGTTTTTTCTCGAATCGCCTCGGAATGATCCGCCGATTGACCGCGAAGTGGTATGGGCAATCCGATGAATAACGTGTGTGCACTGATTGTCCCGCGTTGATCAGTGGTTGTGTATGCGGTTTGTGCTACGAACTGGATTCTACCTTCATTCTCGGATTGTACACACTACTAAAGGTACGTGCGACTTTGTTATTTTGATTTATTGTAAGTAATATTTCTATAAATAACTACAAAGTCGAGGGTAATCATCATTAAACATACAGGTAATTATGAAACATTTCAGGTAGCAAAACTACTTATAGCAAGGCAGGGGTAGGTGCATTTAAAAAAAAAAACCACAGTCATGCAGCATGGCTATAAGAGCGAATTTTCGAAGTTTTCGGCATCTTCCTCCTCCGCCTAAAATTTTCTGAAAATTAATTTTCGGCCAATGAACTTGATACCATACAAAATTAAAACAGGAGTAGTTTTACGCAAAGTAAAATTTGGGGTGGAAGGAGGGGGAGGGGGAAATCAAAAATGTTTTGAATACCAGAAGAGTAGGTATTGGGTACGTAACAAATTTTTTGTTCCATTTTTTGCCGAGTAACACCTCGGTTTGTAGATTTTCCAACGCTGAACACGATGGTGAAGTCAGAATTGCGATATCCCATTCCGTTATCAGATTAGAGCAGACGAACCAGGAAGAACATCTCAAGAAATAACCACGTTCCTTCATCTTCAAAGTGCTCCAGTTTGAGAATGGAATGAGATATCGCAATTCTGATTTCACCATCGTGTTCAGCGTACAAAAACCTTTAAAATGAGGTATCACTTGTCAGACTTTTTCATTTTGGGAATTTATGGGTAATTTTCCCCCCCTAAAACTCCCCAAAACTCCCCCTTAGGGTGACCCGATTCTGCCCATCTTCGAACTTAGCCTGTCGATTGCCAAGACAGATTTTTCGTGCAAATTTGAACTTTTTATCTCAATTCTTTCGAGAGTTATCGTCTGGAATGACACATACATATATAAATATATATATAAATATATAAATATATAAATATATAATAATTTTTGGTGTCTTTCGGCAGGGAATTCAGGATGGTCTGAAACGGATTTTGGTATAAAAATCGTTCGGAAATTCGAGTTTTAAAAATTTTGGACCGAGAACAATAGCTTCCTTTTCTTCGAAAATTCGCTAAAAACTAAATACCTAGCTATTAATTTATTATCTTGTTGCAAACTGATGAGATACGCACTTTCTCCTAGGTTTAAGCCATAGCAAATGGTAGGATGTGGAGGTGAAACTGGAGAATCCAAGTCAGGAGATCCGACTTTGGTGGCACAAGCAGTTCCAAACTGTGCATTTTCATGATTATTTGGAAATGGTACGAAGATGAACAGGAAAATACTATGGCAGGTCAAATGAAATGGAAAATTTCGTTCCTGCCTACCAACTCAATCAATGGTTGTGTGTTGTGATTTGGTTTTGTACCACCTTCATTCAAGATTCTACCACTGCTAAAGCTCCGTACTATGTTATTCGGTTTTATTGTAATATTTTCGATTATTTTTATTGTAATATGTGTCGACGTCTTCTTATGTTCATCGCTTAGTGGCCAGTTACGGTATTTTTTCCCTCCACCGCGCCCTAATTGTCGGAATGGAGTCATATTTCGTACATGCCCTTTCTAGAACCCAACCCCAAGTCCTGTCCGCCCCCGAAACTCAAACCCTTTCTGAGCCCATGAAGAGAGAAATTCGGCATATTCCCATACTTGTATACTTCACCAATAAAAAAACTAGGTTTGTACTTGAGATTAAGGAGATTGAACTAATCTACATCACAAAAATATCACTACACTTTTACCGGGTAGTTTTTTTAAATTTTTGGTTTATTATTTTCAATAATGAACCATTGGAATCGAGCATGAAAACAAAAAAAAAAAATCTAACCCCCCTCAAAATTTGATGGTTTACGTTTCAAGGTACGTAGAATCCGAAAAAGCAATAAAAATATTTCTGTCTGTCCGCCGTACGCCGTACTGGCCACTTTTCTTAGTTACCATGAAACGAAATTGATGAAATTCGGGTTATAGGTTCCGTTCGGCGTCTAGTTGGTCCTCGAAGCTCGACGTCACTGTCAGTCATCTCTAAGGGGTTCAAAATAGGGGTTGAAATTTTCAGAACGCCGTATCTCGAAAACTTTTGATAGAAGGGTATGGTTTTTTTACGTTATTAAATTTGTCTTGAGCTAAACCATTTTTTGAGACCA
The DNA here is from genome assembly GCA_954871275.1 of Leptopterna dolabrata. Taxonomy (NCBI): domain Eukaryota; kingdom Metazoa; phylum Arthropoda; class Insecta; order Hemiptera; family Miridae; genus Leptopterna; species Leptopterna dolabrata. The sequence goes on along the minus strand of OX940984.1, from coordinate 37,753,127 downwards.
CCCGGAGCATTGTTCGTCCAGCCGTTCGTGTGCACCAAAAAGCTTCGTCAACACGATCGTGAATCAAACGGTATAAATCCGGCCGGGATATCATCACTAGGGAGCACCTGATTATTAGGGCTAGGATTTTGCATGTTTTGCATATTTTTTTCAGAAGCCCCAAACATTCATAGAAGTTCGTTTTGATCGTTTTCAGACCATTTGCAACCAAAAAAATCAAAATTTATTTTGCATGTTTAGCATGTTTTGGTTTTTTCCAAATTTTTGCATGTTTTGTGCATGTTTTGTGTATTCTTAGCAATTTTATAGAAAAAATTGACCAAAAATGCATTTTTTAAGCTAATTTTTAGGTACAAACCAAACTTTTTTTAAAAAAATAACTAACTAAAACGAGTGGTAGTTTGTTTTCTATAGCATTTTTCAAACTAAAATGGGGTGATTGGCCTCACTCAAGATTCAAAGGCAAAAGAATGCAGGAAACCAGGCTGTCTGGAAAGGCCCGATTCTTTTGCGGGGATTGAAATGGATGGGTTCGTAAGACGTAATCCTCTTACAACCCATCCCTTTGCTTGAGAGATTTTTAATGAAAAGCAATATTGATGATTGCAAATTTATTTATTCACGCATGATATAAAATTTTCAATTTTTTATTTTAAATTAATTTATTTATTATTAGTTTGATATACATTTCATAAACTTTTTTCATGGTTTTTCAAATATTCTTAACATTTTACGTAGGTACTTATCCGTTAAAACGGGGTTCCACAAGCATTCATAGCCTAAAATTAATTTTTCTTTGAATTATTTTAAAAAAAAGATGCTTTTGCATGTTTTGGCATTTTTCAGTGCATGTTTCGCCTCAAATTTTTGCATGTTGATCCGAGCCCTACTGATTATAATCAAGGATGGTTGTATGAAGTTGAGTTGGTTGTTCTGCGATATTATTTCATTTGATAAGTGATGGACTATTGGATTTTGTTGGTACCTACTTCTGAAACTTGAACAAACGTTGAAGTATTATTGATGGGTAAATTATTACACAACGGTAAATTATTACAGAATGGTAAATTATTACACAACGGTTCATCTACCAAGAAGGAGCTGGATTTTGTTGATCGGTACTTTTGCAACGTGAACAAACGTTGAAGTATTATTGATGGGCAAGTTATTACATAACGGTTCATTATACTTTACCACGAAGGTAGGTACTGACCCCAGAAAACAGTGATCTACGGAGAAGGGGCATCTATTTCACTCCACCTCAACAGTTTTCCTTCAGAACTTCATTATTTGCGTTTCTTTTTGCCATTTTAGCTACTGTTTGTCATCGACAGAATTATTTTAGCAACATTTAACTCGTGATTTAGGTAGGTACCTAGTAACGAGTAAGGGGTTATGTACTAACCTACGGAGGGACTGCGATCTACATAATATGTATAGACTAGTACATATTATATTATATAGACGGGTTATCTATACAGAGAGCTGTGATCTGTAACAGAAGGGTGTTCTGTACAAAATAATAAACCGTTGTGCAGGGATTTGCAGCGTTTTTGTTTATAATTGAGACTTTTTATCAATTTCATTTAAACTTTTATCCGATTCATGAGTAAAAACGTCCAAGTATGGATTGAGGTAGGTATGTACCCACTGAATATGTACCTATTACTAAGAAATGCGTTCATTATTAAGGAATTGAGGGCACAAACATCTCGCACTTCATGGATACTATGGCATTTTCGTGTATTAGGATCCATATATATTTCTCAAGGCCAATGGAGCTATTCAGTAAAATAGACGAACCTGAGAGACATTTTACGAGAGTATCTATCCACTATCTAGCTCTATTTATGAGCATTACCAATTTAGAGGGACGCCTCACCTTTGGGGGCGACCCCGCTGTTCAAGCATTTATCGATCCCCAGTCGATCTCTGACGTATGAATTACAATACTTACAGTCAAATAAATCAAAAACTTGATTCCAATAATCCAAACAAACTTTCGACCTCAAATGGTCCATTTTAGATAGGTCTCACGTTCTATCAAAATATGACGTACCTACTGCGTTCTTCTTTTTTTCAAAACTTTATTGGAAAATTTTATGCTCGCATATCTCAGAATATTATTTCTTGATCCAATCAGTCATTATTCGCTTATCCAACTTTCATGAACTTGATCATAATAATAATTATGCCTGTATCTCTCGACATCCTTTCATTCAAAAATCTGATACCTCAATTCCGAGTTCTAAAACCCAAAAACACGCCACACGACGGATCGTCGACAACAACTAGGTACTAACTTGTCGGCTGAAGGGTTAAACGGAATGTTCCAGACTCGGAAGCTTTGGGTTCACTGGAAACCAATTAGTGTTTTGGTTTATTATTCTGTGAATAATACACCTATGTATTCGCTCAGCAAAAAATTTTTATAACACCCCCTCAAAATTTTTTCTTTTCCGTTTCAAGGTGCGTAGATTCCAAAAATGCAATGTCCGTCCGCCGTACGCCGTCCGCCGTCCGCCGTACGCCGTCCGCCGTCCGCCGTCCGCCGTCCGCCGTACGCCGTCCGCCGTCCGCCGTACGCCGTCCGCCGTATCACGTGTACAGGCTTCATTTTCGGTCTAAAAAATTCGTTCTTTCTCACACATGCTCCATTTGTGCCCTAGTTGTGTCCCGAAACTTTTCAGCCCGATCGGAATATACCCAGGGGAGTTATGAGTGAAAATGTGTATAAAAATAGGTACTTTTTGTGTTTTAGTAACATGTTAGTAAAATGAGCTTTTGAGGTATCGTTTTTAATGTTTTTGGGGGCGAGAAGACCGAATATGAAGTCGATTTTGACCGAAGAGTGGAAAATTCAGGTTGTATCCCAAAATTGATTTTTTATAAGTCAAAAACCTGGGAAACCGTCTGAAATCACCATCAATTTGTAGAATAACACTAGAAAAAGTATCAACAGGTGGATCGAGACGATTAAATGGTACTATCAATGATCAGAGATAATTTGAAAAAAAAGAAAAAAAAGGAGTGTACCTAATTTGTGTTTTAGGGGCCAAAATTGGTGGAAACCACCAGAAATAGCTATTTCAATTATTTTATATGAAAGAAACAACAAATAAACAGCCAACGTTTCTTTAGAATCCAATAGAATAATAAACCCATGTGACAAGGACTTTGCAGCGTTTTTTGGTTTATTATTCTGTGAATAATACACCTATGTATTCGCTCAGCAAAAAATTTTTATAACACCCCCTCAAACTTTTTTCTTTTACGTTTCAAGGTGCATAGATTCCAAAAATGCAATGTCCGTCCGCCGTACGCCGTCCGCCGTCCGCCGTACGCCGTCCGCCGTCCGCCGTCCGCCGTCCGCGGTACGCCGTCCGCCGTCCGCCGTCCTCCGTCCGCCGTATCACGTGTACAGGCTTCATTTTCGGTCTAAAAAAATCGTTCTTTCGCACACATGCTCCATTTGGGCCCTAGTTGTGTCCCGAAACTTTTCAGCCCGATCGGAATATACCCAGGGGTGTTATGAGTGAAAATATGTGTAAAAATAGGTACTTTTTACGTTTTAGCAACATATTGGTAACATGAGCTTCTGAGATATCGTTTTCTATGTTTTTGGGGACGAGAAGACCGAATATGAAGTCGATTTTGACCAAAGAGTGGAAAATTGAGTTCTACCAAGTGTTCAGCTCCCAGAATTGATTTTTTATGAGTGAAAAACCTGGGAAATCGTCTGAAATCACCATCAGTTTGTATAATAACACTGGAAAAAGTGTCAGGACGTGGTTCAGGACGATTAAATGGCACTACCAATGATCAAAGATAGTTAAAAAAAAAAAGAAAAAAAAGAGCGTACCTAATTTGTGTTTTGGGGGCCAAAATTAATGGAAACCATCAGAAGTAGCTATTTCGATTATTACGCATGAAAGAAACAATTAATGAACAGCCAACCTTTCTGTAGGTATGTCCAATAGAATAATAAACCCATGTGACAAGGACTTTGCAGCGTTTTTTTCTTCTCCACACGTCGCAAGTCACATAAAAGACTTTGACCGGTAGCCGGGTAGTAAATCAACCACACTCTCACAAGAGGTCGGTTGAGGGGGGCCTGGGGACCGGAAACTACTGTCAACACCTTGAAACCCTTTCCTCGCACCCCAAAGGAGCCCCTTTGGAATTACAACTTCGTCGCGCATCATGTTTTCTCACCGACATCGTATTATAAGTATTATTTCAGATATGGGCAGTGGTTGGCGTAGCCAGGATTGTTGAAAGGGGGGGTTATTGGAAATAGAAAAAGTTCCTGTCATGCAGCATGGCTATAAGAGCGAATTTTCAAAGAAATATACCTGCTATTGTGTTAAAAAGCGATATAGCGAGAAACCATACAACTTTCCGTAAAATTATATAATTTTTCGTGATTTCAGCAATTTTTACCGATGTTTGACCCTAATAAAGTCAAATTTGACCCACTTGTTTTTGCGAAAAATAGTTTTATCATCGAGATAGTCCCTCCGTCGTGATTAATCATCCCTCACAGCGTCAGGTGAATTAATATTGATTTTTTAGCCATTAATAACAATTTTTTTACCCCCCAAAAATCAAAGTTTGACCCCTATTCTGTGTGAAAAACAACTGAAATGGTATTTTTCTGTCTTTACTCAACCTTTCATACCACTTCCAGTGATTTTATATAAATTGTTTGCAATAATTTTAGCCGTTTTTACTAACTTTTGACCCCTAAAAACTCCAATTTGACCCCCTTGGAATTTTTGAAAATTGTTCATCTTCGAACTCATCCTTTTGTTTGGCAATACAAACGTTTTGGAGAAATCTGGAATTTTTATGATGAACCCAAGAACACATATCATCTGGACTCGCACATTAATATACACAATACAAAATTTTTTGTTAAAATCTAGGGATGAAATGAGGATGCTCTGAAACGGATTTGCTTATAAAAATATTTCAAAAACTCGTGTTCTGAAAATGTTACCCATTGCAATAGCTTCATTTTCTTTGAAAATTCGCTAATAAGATTTGACATTACAACAAAGATGAATTTAAATTAAATTTAACAAAGCACTATATGTTACAGTTAACGTTAGGCAAGATAAACTGATGAAATAAAACATTTATTTGACAACAATGTTCACGAATTTTCAAGGAAAATGAAGCTATTGCAATGAGTCCAAAATTTTCAGAACATAAGAGCATTTTGATTTCGTCCCTAGATTTTAACAAAAATGTATCCTACGTATATTATATATATTTATTTATGTGTCACTCCAGACGATACCCTACCTTGGGTACGTGATAACAATTCCAAATTTCGCCAAAATCTACTTATTGCCAAACAAAAGGATGAGCAATTTTCAAAAATTCGAAGGGAGTCAAATTTGAGTTTTTAAGGGGTCAAAAATCGGTAAAAACGGCTAAAACTGATATACAAAATCATTGAAAGTGGTATGGAAGGATGAGTGAAGACAGAAAAATACCATTTCAGTTGTTTTTCACACGGAATAGGGGTCTAATTAGGATTTTTGGGGGTCAACAATTGGTATTAAGGGCTAAAATCAATATTATTCACCTGAAGTGTGGGATGGTGACGGTGAGGGACTATTTCGATAAGCATTTTTGTCAAAAAGAGTGGGTCAAATTTTTGGGACAGATCGTTTGTAATCAAATAAACGTAATATTATTTAACTGTTTATTCATGTTTGACTTACCGTTTAATCTGTTACTGTTGTATGTGTTTGTTACTTTTAGCGAATTTTCGAAGAAAAGGAAGCTATTGTTCTCGGTCCAAAATTTTTAAAACTCGAATTTCCGAAAGATTTTTATACCAAAATCCGTTTCAGACCATCCTGAATTCACTGCCGAAAGACACCAAAAATTATATGTATATATATATATATATATTTATATATATATTTATATATATATTTATATATATATTTATATATTTATATATGTATGTGTCATTCCAGACGATAACTCTAGATAGAATTGAGATAAAAAGTTCAAATTTGCACGAAAAATCTGTCTTGGCAATCGACAGGCTAAGTTCGAAGATGGGCAGAATCGGGTCACTCTAAGGGGGAGTTTTGGGGAATTTTAGGGGGGGGAAATTACCCATAAATTCCCAAAATGAAAAAGTCTGACAAGTGACACCTCATTTTAAAGGTTTTTGTACGCTGAACACGATGGTGAAATCAGAATTGCGATATCTCATTCCATTCTCAAACTGGAGCACTTTGAAGATGAAGGAACGTGGTTATTTCTTGAGATGTTCTTCCTGGTTCGTCTGCTCTAATCTGATAACGGAATGGGATATCGCAATTCTGACTTCACCATCGTGTTCAGCGTTGGAAAATCTACAAACCGAGGTGTTACTCGGCAAAAAATGGAACAAAAAATTGTTACGTATCCAATACCTACTCTTCTGGTATTCAAAACATTTTTGATTTCCCCCTCCCCCTCCTTCCACCCCAAATTTTACTTTGCGTAAAACTACTCCTGTTTTAATTTTGTATGGTATCAAGTTGGGAAAACATTGGCCGAAAATTAATATTCAGAAAATTTTAGGCGGAGGAGGAAGATGCCGAAAACTTCGAAAATTCGCTCTTATAGCCTGCTGCATGACTGTGGTTTTTGTGATTGTTATCACCTTAAGATTTAATTTTAATTTGTGATAAAGTTTTCGAGCCAATGGGGGGGGGGGGGGGGGTTATGACCCCCACTAACCCCCCCCCCCCCCCCCCCCCCCCCGGCTACGCCACTGGATATGGGACAGACTTTGGAAACTCAGCAATACTTTCGTAGTTACCGTCTTGATTTTTCGTCTGACACGAAAACATTGTCCTGTCAATCTGAGCGACTATTTTTGTCTTCTTGCATTTAGCACCGCCATTACATTTGATGTTATGTTGCAGGAAGCATTCACGACACCAAATAATTATGAGTATCGTTCCAGATACCAACTATCATGAAAGCACGCACGACCCTGACTCCTGAGAACCTCCTACATTACATAGCTTTTAATTCTTTATTACAGCCAAACTGAGGTCCACCTAATTTATTTGTTTCGCCTATATCAAGGTTTATTTTACATGATAACAAATTTTATGATTCCGTGGAGATTCCCTGTGGGTCAACTTCATAATCAAAATGCGGAATATCGTGATTGATTGGTATCATGTCATTTTTTTTTCTTTGATCAAACTAGATGTAAATTTAAATTCGCAAAAACTTGTTATAGGGAACCGACTCCTTTTAGCTAGGCCGACAGGTAGTCTTGTTAGGATTCCTGACAGAATGAACCCAACTCAACTTGGGGTATGTACACCCAAGTTCTCTTCTTCTATTTTACGTGGGACCATACAATTTAAGCATACCAGTATCGGGAAATGGTATTGCATCAAGTGTCGCCATGAGGGCTCGAACATCCGAGAACCTTCTAGTTCCTTCTCCAGGGGGAGAGGGTGAAGTATTAGCATGATCCCCCCCCCCCCCCTCTCTTCTATCAAGGAAGGAGTCGGACAGTTTGGGCTAAAGAAGTCTCTACTGAGATAACGCGCAAGGTGCATCTAAAGGTAGCCACACACGTACAGGCCGAGCCTTGGGGACTGGACTCAAGGCCTAGGCCTTGGCCTGAACAGTCCTTGCCTACACACGCGAGGAATTTTCCTTCAGTTCAGTTCGTGACAACAATGGAGAACGATATGTTGTTGGCAGTAACGAGCTGCTTAATTGCAAAAAATTACATTTCGAAAAAGAAGGAAAGAGTGTTCAAAAGTACTTGGTGTAAACAGTGGTTATTAAAAAGAAGGAGCTTTTCCCATGTGAGGCCCATGAACACGGCTCATTTTCGTATGTAGTGAGAAATTGTTCCAAATTCTCACGATCCGACATAGTCGAAACAAGAAAAACACGTGACCGACGCAAAAACTCCAAGCAGACTGAAGGAAACGGCACACACGTGAGGGAGCGGCCTGTACAGTACTGGCCTCAGAGGCCGTCGGAATGGTTTTTCGATTCGTCCGTTTTGGTCTGTACAGGCCGTTCGGTGGCCTCGAGGCCACGACACTCACGTGAAGGAAATCCTCAAGGCCTGGACTGTTCAGTCCAAACCTTGAGGAAATCCTGCACGTGTGTCGGCACCTTTAGATTGTACAATTGATTAAACCTATCCTTTTTAACTTTACCACAAACCTGACGTTTTATTTAAAGAAAACCTACCATCTGATATTAATTTACGATATATATGAATGGTTGCTTTATTGATACTGCTTTATTGATATTACCTACTTTATTAATATTGTTGTGTTGTGATTAATGTTGCACTATAACACGTAGAAACAACATGTGCTTAGAACGAATGGTGTGGACAGGACAGTAGTTTAAGAGTTGACATACACCTAGAAAAACTTTATTATAAAACGGTAGAGAAATATAGAGACAAGAAGATCGTGAAACACTCTTTAACTTGTGATAAACTGTGGGCATTAGTGCTGTCGTGGAAAGGGCTGGAAGAGGGCTGAGATTTATTTGCCCACCTCTATCAGGGCAGAGGAGGAAGGGGCTTGTGGAGGCATGTTTCGACCCCAGGGGTTCCTGAACAGGAAAAAACCTGACGCGAGGAAGTTGGGTGGGGGGGCCACGATGGAGGGGGGAGCTGTGGAGGGGATGGAGGTATATAAATAGAGGTAAATTCGGGAACTGCGGGTGTGCAGCATTTGTTTGGATAACGCAAACGTAAATCAGCTTTTAAAAATGGGTTTTTTTTCTCCGCGTCAACCTGGAAGAGCAATGCGAGCCAGAAATATGAGGTACGGAAAAAAAATCCATCTGACTGCAAATAAGAATGGCTGGATGGCAGGTAGGTAGTTGTGAACAAAAATCTTCCAGATCGATAATGTTAGGCACAATTTTGGTTTATTATTTTCAATAATGAACCTTTGGAATCTAGCATGAAAAAGTCCCCCCCCCCCCCCCCCCCCACTCAAAATTTGATGGTGTCAGTTTCAGGCACGTACAGTCCAAAAATGGAATAAAAAATGTGTCAGTCCGCCGTAACATGCACTTTTCTTAGTTACCACGAATCAAAATTAATGAAATTTGGTTCGTAGGTCTCATTTTGGGTCTAACTAGGTTCGTGAAGCTCGGCGTTACTGTCAGTCAACTCCAACGGGCTGAAAATCAATTTCATTAGGATATCAAAGTTTGCATTGAGAAGCTATGTAGATGAGGGTTGGGGGAAGCATCCAAGTACACTCAGGAACCCCTCTCGAGAAATCCCAGTTGATGAGGGACCAAGAACCGGTTGGAACTGGAACTGAACCCAAACGGACCAGTGCGGAGCTCGGAAAAGGAGAAAACTCGTTCCCTAAAGAGAAAAGTTATGAAATGAAATGGTTATACGAATGAAGTGAAATGGCGTGGAGGTGGTCGAAAGGGCAGGGACGTCTTTCTGGTGGGCGTTTTGGTTTATTATTCCGTGAATAATACACCTATGTAATCGCTCAGCAAAAAATTTTTATAACACCCCTTCAAAATTAGTTCTTTTACTTTTCAAGGTGCGTAGATTCCAAAAAACCACAGTCATGCAGCATGGCTATAAGAGCGAATTTTCGAAGTTTTCGGCATCTTCCTCCTCCGCCTAAAATTTTCTGAAAATTAATTTTCGGCCAATGTTTTCCCAACTTGATACCATACAAAATTAGAACAGGAGTAGTTTTACGCAAAGTAAAATTTGGGGTGGAAGGAGGGGGAGGGGGAAATCAAAAATGTTTTGAATACCAGAAGAGTAGGTATTGGATACGTGACAAATTTTTTGTTCCATTTTTTGCCGAGTAACACCTCGGTTTGTAGATTTTCCAACGCTGAACACGATGGTGAAGTCAGAATTGCGATATCCCATTCCGTTATCAGATTAGAGCAGACGAACCAGGAAGAACATCTCAAGAAATAACCACGTTCCTTCATCTTCAAAGTGCTCCAGTTTGAGAATGGAATGAGATATCGCAATTCTGATTTCACCATCGTGTTCAGCGTACACAAACCTTTAAAATGAGGTGTCACTTGTCAGACTTTTTCATTTTGGGAATTTATGGGTAATTTTCCCCCCCCTAAAACTCCCCAAAACTCCCCCTTAGAGTGACCCGATTCTGCCCATCTTCGAACTTAGCCTGTCGATTGCCAAGACAGATTTTTCGTGCAAATTTGAACTTTTTATCTCAATTCTTTCGAGAGTTATCGTCTGGAATGACACATACATATATAAATATATAAATATATATATAAATATATATATAAATATATATATATATACATGTAATTTTTGGTGTCTTTCGGCAGTGAATTCAGGATGGTCTGAAACGGATTTTGGTATAAAAATCTTTCGGAAATTCGAGTTTTAAAAATTTTGGACCGAGAACAATAGCTTCCTTTTCTTCGAAAATTCGCTAAAATGCAATGTCCGTCCGCCGTCCACCGTACACCGTACACCGTCCGCCGTATCACGTGTACCTACCGGCTTCATTTTCGGTCTAAAAAATTCGTTATTTCACACATGCTCCATTTGGGCCCTAGTTGTGTCCCGAAACTTTGCAGCCCGATGGAATATATCCAGGGTTGTTATGGATGAAACTGTCCATAAAAATAGGTACTTTTTGTGTTTCAGTAACATGTGAGCTTTTGAGGTATCGTTTTCCATGTTTTTGGGGACGAGAAGACCGAATATTTGGTTGGTTTTGACCGAAGAGTCAATAATTGAGGTTTTAATGAAGGTTAAGCTCCCGAAATTCATTTTTTATGAGTCAAAAACCTGGGAAATTGTATCAAAATCACCATCAATTTGTGATTGTCTGAAATCACCATCAGTTTGTATAATAACACTAGAAGTAGTATCAACAGGTTAAACAAGACAAATAAATGGTACTATCAATGATCAATAATAATCTGTTGAAAGGAAAAGTCGAGCCTAATTCGTGTTTTGGGGGTCAAAACTGGTGGAAACCATCAAAAACTGCTATTTCAATTATTTCACGTGAAAGAAACAATAAATAAACAGCCAACATTTCTGTAGGTATGTCCAGTAGAATAATAAACCCATGTGACAAGGACTTTGCAGCGTTTTATAGATGCGCCGCACCCTGAGGGGCGAACGTGACCGGACAGTGGAGATGGAGGAGTTAGCAATTGATTAGTCAACAGTAATCGTGTGGACCCAGAGTCCTTCGCCATCTCACTTATCTGCTGCCTGTCCTCCATCCTCCACCCTTCCAGCCGATGCTCACATCTGGTTCTCCAAGTGAATTCTTGTTAGAGGTGGGCAGTTCCTGACTGAACTGCTCTTGAAGAACTAACACCGCTTTTAATCTGCGGTCCTAGTGAACGAGCGTTCAGTGAAGTGAACGTAGTCGAGGAGCAGTTCCCTCGACTACGTTCACTTCACTGAACGCTCGTTCACTAGGACCGCAGATTAAAAGAATCAAAGACTCAGT
>OX940984.1:37598775-37741414 GCA_954871275.1 Leptopterna dolabrata | reverse complement strand
AGCGAATTTTCAAAGAAATATTCGAATTAATGGCTATGGTTTTGAATAAAGGAAAACTTCGGTCTAAAATTTGGTTTTCTATGTATATTCTCTTCGTATTTATTTTAATTTGTACGATTTGTCCATCCTGATTCTACCGTTTGTTTATTACGTAATTGTACCAAGTGCTTATTTATTTGATCGCTGTGGGTTCATATTAGGTAGGATAGGGTAGTTAGGACTTTTGACTTACCTACTCAAGAGAGTGCAGTAGGTAAAGGAGTTGTTATAGAAAATCATGAGTGCTTCAAGTGCAGGTTGTTTTTCATGCAGGCTCAATCTTGAAATAAACTATGAAGGAAGGATGTGGTTTCTGGAAGGATCACTTGGAAGAACATGTGGGTGCTACGTTGAAATATTGTTCTATTCTAGTATTCAACAATGAGTGGACCTGAAACTGCTTGAGAATTATTGGAATCGAAAGTTGCCTGTACGGATACATCGCAACTTTCCATTCCACGTTATGGTTCACGATGTAAACAGGACCAATGGTGCAGTATAATTCGGATCGGTACCTAAGCACCTCTCATGTGATTTCCATATTGTTTTGTAGAAATACAAAAGTTGGTCGTCCAACCTAAATTATAAGAGAAGTAAGACTGTGTGATGATTTTTCTGCACATTGATACTCTGGTTTCTTCATTGAACCATGGACGTATTGCTATGGGGGTCGTTTCTCATTTGTATACCGGTAGATCACCTGCCGGTGATCTACCTCTCAGTACCTATTGGTAGCTTTGGAACATAATTATTAGGTATATTCCTACTAGATGCCCCTGTTACTAATATTTTTTTATTACCTTGATTTCTAATTTATCCATGTGGTTATAATTTGTTATTAACTGCTACGAACTCTTTACACAATCATTTTGTACGTAGGTATTAATTTCATATAATTACCTACGTAATAATTATAAACTGTTATGAGTAGATTCCTTGTTCCTTCTGAATGGCCTTTCCTCTTGACTACGATTTCAGGCCTGGTATCTAAAACCAGTTCAAGATTTGCTCTACTAGGTAGGTAGATCCTTCCTTCTTCATTGATATTATTTTTATCATGTTAAGTACCTACCTACCTTTGAATATCAAATATTCGTATGATACTGATAATAAATTGATAAGATACCTACCTAACCTTCTTCCTCCTACTGTTAGTACCTAAATTGAATAATTTGAAATAGATTTTTTCTTTCGTCTTCCTTCTAGTAATACGTGGGCCGGTACTTGTCTATCTATGAAGGTATCATAACAATTATATGTCAAATGGGAAATTCAAGGAGTTGTACTAATCGTTTGCCTCCACCTTTTTTGCTTCGAACTCTCGTCTTCAATTAATACTTCTCACATTTTTCAATCTGACCACTCTAAGGGGGTGGGGGGGGGGGGGGGGGGTAAGAGTTTAAAGATTATCCTAGTTTTGGGTAATTTTTGCGCACTTTAAATGCTCTAATTTAAGAACGGATTTAGATATCTAAAATCCGATTTCACCATCGTGTTCAGCGTGCAAAAACCTTTAAAATGAGGGGTCACTTGTTGGAAAATAACATTTTGGGGATTTTTGGGTAATTTTTGCGCACTTTAAATGCGCCAAAACCCTCCTTAGAGTAGGCCAATTTCGCCCATCTTCGAACTTAGCCTTTCGATTGCCAAGATAGATTTTTTGTGCAAATTTGAGCTGTTTATCTCAATTCTATCGAGAGTTATCGTCTGGAGTGACACACATATATATATAAATATATATACATATAAAAAAGTGTTAAATTTCAGTTATCGTTTTAGAATGGTCTGAAACGGATTTCTATGAAGAAAATTTCCAAAAATTTATATTATTTAAATTTCGAAGCCATTGCAATAGCTTCATTTTCTTTGAAAATTCGCTAAAAGTTCCTGTCATGCAGCATGGCTATAAGAGCGAATTTTCAAAGAAATATACCTGCTATTGTGTTAAAAAGCGATATAGCGAGAAACCATACAACTTTCCGTAAAATTATATAATTTTTCGTGATTTCAGCCATTTTTACCGATGTTTGACCCTAATAAAGTCGAATTTGACCCACTTGTTTTTGCGAAAAATAGTTTTATCATCGAGATAGTCCCTCCGTCGTGATTAATCATCCCTCACAGCGTCAGGTGAATTAATATTGATTTTTTAGCCATCAATAACAATTTTTTTACCCCCCAAAAATCAAAGTTTGACCCCTATTCTGAGTGAAAAACAACTGAAATGGTATTTTTCTGTCTTTACTCAACCTTTCATACCACTTCCAGTAATTTTATATAAATTGTTTGCAATAATTTTAGCCGTTTTTACCAACTTTTGACCCCTAAAAACTCCAATTTGACCCCCTTGGATTTTTTGAAAATTGCTCATCTTCGAACTCATCCTTTTGTTTGGCAATACAAACGTTTTGGAGAAATCTGGAATTTTTATGATGAACCCAAGAACACATATCATCTGGACTCGCACATTAATATACACAATACAAAATTTTTTGTTAAAATCTAGGGATGAAATGAGGATGCTCTGAAACGGATTTGCTTATAAAAATATTTCAAAAACTCGTGTTCTGAAAATGTTACCCATTGCAATAGCTTCATTTTCTTTGAAAATTCGCTAATAAGATTTGACATTACAACAAAGATGAATTTAAATTAAATTTAACAAAGCACTAAATGTTACAGTTAACGTTAGGCAAGATAAACTGATGAAATAAAACATTTATTTGACAACAATGTTCACGAATTTTCAAGGAAAATGAAAGCAATGAGTCCAAAATTTTCAGAACATAAGAGCATTTTGATTTCGTCCCTAGATTTTAACAAAAATGTATACGTATATTATATATATTTATTTATGTGTCACTCCAGACGATACCCTACCTTGGGTACGTGATAACAATTCCAAATTTCGCCAAAATCTACTTATTGCCAAACAAAAGGCTGAGCAATTTTCAAAAATTCGAAGGGAGTCAAATTTGAGTTTTTAAGGGGTCAAAAATCGGTAAAAACGGCTAAAACTGATATACAAAATCATTGAAAGTGGTATGGAAGGATGAGTGAAGACAGAAAAATACCATTTCAGTTGTTTTTCACACGGAATAGGGGTCTAATTAGGATTTTTGGGGGTCAACAATTGGTATTAATGGCTAAAATCAATATTATTCACCTGAAGTGTGGGATGGTGACGGTGAGGGACTATTTCGATAAGCATTTTTGTCAAAAGGAGTGGGTCAAATTTTTGGGACAGATCGTTTGTAATCAAATAAACGTAATATTATTTAAAAAACTGGTTATTCATGTTTGACTTACCGTTTAATCTGTTACTGTTGTTTGTGTTTGTTACTTTTGTGATTGTTATCACCTTAAGATTTAATTTTAATTTGTGATGAAGTTTTCGAGCCAATTGGGGGGGTTATGACCCCCACTAACCCTCCCCCCCCCCCCCCCCCCGGCTACGCCACTGGATATGGGACAGACTTTGGAAACTCAGCAATACTTTCGTAGTTACCGTCTTGATTTTTCGTCTGACACGAAAACATTGTCCTGTCAATCTGAGCGACTATTTTTGTCTTCTTGCATTTAGCACCGCCATTACATTTGATGTTATGTTGCAGGAAGCATTCACGACACCAAATAATTATGAGTATCGTTCCAGATACCAACTATCATGAAAGCACGCACGACCCTGACTCCTGAGAACCTCCTACATTACATAGCTTTTAATTCTTTATTACAGCCAAACTGAGGTCTACCTAATTTATTTGTTTCGCCTATATCAAGGTTTATTTTACATGATAACAACTTTTATGATTCCGTGGAAATTCCCTGTGGGTCAACTTCATAATCAAAATGCGGAATATCGTGATTGATTGGTATCATGTCATTTTTTTTTCTTTGATCAAACTAGATGTAAATTTAAATTCGCAAAAACTGGTTATAGGGAACCGACTCCTTTTAGCTAGGCCGACAGGTAGTCTTGTTAGGATTCCTGACAGAATGTACCCAACTCAACTTGGGGTATGTACACCCAAGTTCTCTTCTTCTATTTTACGTGGGACCGTAAAATTTAAGCATACCAGTATCGGGAAATGGTATTGCATCAAGTGTCGCCATGAGGGCTCGAACATCCGAGAACCTTCTAGACCCTTCTCCAGGGGGAGAGGGTGAAGTATTCGCATGATCCCCCCTTCTCTTCTATCAAGGAAGGAGTCGGACAGTTTGGGCTAAAGAAGTCTCTACTGAGATGCAAGGTGCATCTAAAGGTGCCCACACACGTGCAGGCCGAGCCTTGGGGACTGGACTCAAGGCCTAGGCCTTGGCCTGAACAGTCCTTGCCCACACACGCGAGGAATTTTCCTTCAGTTCAGTTCGTGACAACAATGGAGAACGATATGTTGTTGGCAGTAACGAGCTGCTTAATTGCAAAAAATTACATTTCGAAAAAGAAGAAAAGAGTGTTCAAAAGTACGTGGTGTAAACAGTGGTTATTAAAAAGAAGGAGCTTTTCCCATGTGAGGCCCATGAACACGGCTCATTTTCGTATATAGTGAGAAATTGTTCCAAATTATCGCGATCCGACATAGTCGAAACAAGAAAAACACGTGACCGACGCGCGAACACTTCAAAAACTCCAAGCAGACTGAAGGAAACGGCACACACGTGAGGGAGCGACAGTCCTGGCCTCAGAGGCCGTCGGAATGGTTTTTCGATTCGTCCGTTTTGGCCTGTACAGGCCGTTCGGTGGCCTCGAGGCCATGACACTCACGTGAAGGAAATCCTCAAGGCCTGGACTGTTCAGTCCAAACCTTGAGGAAATCCTGCACGTGTGTGGGCACCTGTAGATTGTTGTTGCGCGTGGTTGTTGTTGGACTTTACCACAAACCTGACGTTTTATTTAAAGAAAACCTACCATCTGATATTAATTTACGATATATATGAATGGTTGCTTTATTGATACTGCTTTATTGATATTGCCTACTTTATTAATATTGTTGTGTTGTGATTAATGTTGCACTATAACACGTAGAAACAACATGTGCTTAGAACGAATGGTGTGGACAGGACAGTAGTTTAAGAGTGGACATACACCTAGAAAAACTTTATTATAAAACGGTAGAGAAATATAGAGACAAGAAGATCGTGAAACACTCTTTAACTTGTGATAAACTGTGGGCATTAGTGCTGTCGTGGAAAGGGCTGGAAGAGAGCTGAGATTTATTTGCCCACCTCTATCAGGGCAGAGGAGGAAGGGGCTTGTGGAGGCATGTTTCGACCCCAGGGGTTCCTGAACAGGAAAAACCCTGACGCGAGGAAGTTGGGTGGGGGGGCCACGATGGAGGGGGGAGCCGTGGAGGGGATGGAGGTATATAAATAGAGGTAAATTCGGGAACTGCGGGTGTGCAGCATTTGTTTGGATAACGCAAACGTAAATCAGCTTTTAAAAATGGGTTTTTTTTCTCCGCGTCAACCTGGAAGAGCAATGCGAGCCAGAAATATGAGGTACGGAAAAAAAATCCATCTGACTGCAAATAAGAATGGCTGGATGGCAGGTAGGTAGTTGTGAACAAAAATCTTCCAGATCGATAATGTTAGGCACAATTTTGGTTTATTATTTTCAATAATGAACCTTTGGAATCGAGCATGAAAAAGTCCCCCCCCCACCCCCCCCCCCCCCTCTCAAAATTTGATGGTGTCAGTTTCAGGCACGTACAGTCCAAAAATGGAATAAAAAATGTGTCAGTCCGCCGTAACAGGCACTTTTCTTAGTTACCACGAATCAAAATTAATGAAATTTGGTTCGTAGGTCTCATTTTGGGTCTAACTAGGTTCGTGAAGCTCGGCGTTACTGTCAGTCAACTCCAACGGGCTGAAAATCAATTTCATTAGGATATCAAAGTTTGCATTGAGAAGCTATGTAGATGAGGGTTGGGGGAAGCATCCAAGTACACTCAGGAACCCCTCTCGAGAAATCCCAGTTGATGAGGGACCAAGAACCGGTTGGAACTGGAACTGAACCCAAACGGACCAGTACGGAGCTCGGAAAAGGAGAAAACTCGTTCCCTAAAGAGAAAAGTTATGAAATGAAATGGTTAACCGAATGAAGTGAAATGGCGTGGAGGTGGTCGAAAGGGCAGGGACGTCTTTCTGGTGGGCGTTTTGGTTTATTATTCCGTGAATAATACACCTATGTAATCGCTCAGCAAAAAATTTTTATAACACCCCTTCAAAATTAGTTCTTTTACTTTTCAAGGTGCGTAGATTCCAAAAAACCACAGTCATGCAGCATGGCTATAAGAGCGAATTTTCGAAGTTTTCGGCATCTTCCTCCTCCGCCTAAAATTTTCTGAAAATTAATTTTCGGCCAATGTTTTCCCAACTTGATACCATACAAAATTAGAACAGGAGTAGTTTTACGCAAAGTAAAATTTGGGGTGGAAGGAGGGGGAGGGGGAAATCAAAAATGTTTTGAATACCAGAAGAGTAGGTATTGGATACGTGACAAATTTTTTGTTCCATTTTTTGCCGAGTAACACCTCGGTTTGTAGATTTTCCAACGCTGAACACGATGGTGAAGTCAGAATTGCGATATCCCATTCCGTTATCAGATTAGAGCAGACGAACCAGGAAGAACATCTCAAGAAATAACCACGTTCCTTCATCTTCAAAGTGCTCCAGTTTGAGAATGGAATGAGATATCGCAATTCTGATTTCACCATAGTGTTCAGCGTACACAAACCTTTAAAATGAGGTGTCACTTGTCAGACTTTTTCATTTTGGGAATTTATGGGTAATTTTCCCCCCCCTAAAATTCCCCAAAACTCCCCCTTAGAGTGACCCGATTCTGCCCATCTTCGAACTTAGCCTGTCGATTGCCAAGACAGATTTTTCGTGCAAATTTGAACTTTTTATCTCAATTCTTTCGAGAGTTATCGTCTGGAATGACACATACATATATAAATATATAAATATATATATATATACATATAATTTTTGGTGTCTTTCGGCAGTGAATTCAGGATGGTCTGAAACGGATTTTGGTATAAAAATCTTTCGGAAATTCGAGTTTTAAAAATTTTGGACCGAGAACAATAGCTTCCTTTTCTTCGAAAATTCGCTAAAATGCAATGTCCGTCCGCCGTCCACCGTACACCGTACACCGTACACCGTACACCGTCCGCCGTATCACGTGTACCTACCGGCTTCATTTTCGGTCTAAAAAATTCGTTATTTCACACATGCTCCATTTGGGCCCTACCTAGTTGTGTCCCGAAACTTTGCAGCCCGATGGAATATATCCAGGGTTGTTATGGATGAAACTGTCCATAAAAATAGGTACTTTTTGTGTTTCAGTAACATGTGAGCTTTTGAGGTATCGTTTTCCATGTTTTTGGGGACGAGAAGACCGAATATTTGGTTGGTTTTGACCGAAGAGTCAATAATTGAGGTTTTAATGAAGGTTAAGCTCCCGAAATTCATTTTTTATGAGTCAAAAACCTGGGAAATTGTATCAAAATCACCATCAATTTGTGATTGTCTGAAATCACCATCAGTTTGTATAATAACACTAGAAGTAGTATCAACAGGTTAAACAAGACAAATAAATGGTACTATCAATGATCAATAATAATCTGTTGAAAGGAAAAGTCGAGCCTAATTCGTGTTTTGGGGGTCAAAACTGGTGGAAACCATCAAAAACTGCTATTTCAATTATTTCACGTGAAAGAAACAATAAATGAACAGCCAACATTTCTGTAGGTATGTCCAATAGAATAATAAACCCATGTGACAAGGATTTTGCAGCGTTTTATAGATGCGCCGCACCCTGAGGGGCGAACGTGACCGGACAGTGGAGATGGAGGGTTTAGCAATTGATTAGTCAACAGTAATCGTGTGGACCCAGAGTCCTTCGCCATCTCACTTATCTGCTGCCTGTCCTCCATCCTCCACCCTTCCAGCCGATGCTCACATCTGGTTCTCCAAGTGAATTCTTGTTAGAGGTGGGCAGTTCCTGACTGAACTGCTCTTGAAGAACTAACACCGCTTTTAATCTGCGGTCCTAGTGAACGAGCGTTCAGTGAAGTGAACGTAGTCGAGGAGCAGTTCCCTCGACTACGTTCACTTCACTGAACGCTCGTTCACTAGGACCGCAGATTAAAAGAATCAAGGACCCAGTGTTTAGAGATGGATGTTGGATGGAGGAAGGGGGAACTAAAGAACTAGTAAAGGCGAGTGAGTTAGTTCTTTAGTTCTTGTAGTTCATAGGAACGGACGATACCACATGAGGAGTTGATAGTACCCACTGAACGATAGTTCCTTTAGTTCATTAGGAGTCCTTCAGATGGGGTGAATTAATACTACTTGACGATTTTATAGTATCCACAAAACGATAGTTCGTTTACCACATGAACCACAATTTCCCAGGTTTTTGACTCATACAAAAATAAATTTTGGGAGCTGAACCTTCTTAACAACCTCAATTCTTCACTCTGGTCAAAATCAACTTCATATGCGGTCATCTCGCCCTAAAAAACATGGAAAACGGCACCTCACAAGCTCATGTTCAATAAAACTACAAAAAACACTATTTTTACACAAATTTTGCCCCCATAACGCCCCTTGGTGTACTCCGATCGGGCTGCCGAGTTTCGGGACACAACTAGGGCCCAAATGGGGCATGTGTGCGAAAGAACCAATTTTTTAGACCGAAAATAAAGTAGGTATGTATGGTACGGCGGACGAACATCGCATTTTGTTTATTGTTCTGTGAATAATACACCTATGTATTCGCTCAGTAAAATTGTTTATAACACCTCCCCTTAAAATTTTTTCTTGTACGTTTCAGGGTGCGCAGATTCCAAAAATTCAGTGTCCGTCCGCCGTATCACGTGTACTGGCTTCATTTTCGGTCTAAAAAGTTCGTTCTTTCGCACACATGCTCCATTTGGGCCATAGTTGTGTCCCGATACTTTGCAGCCCGATCGGAATATACCCAGGGGTGTTATGGGTGAAATATGCATGTAAAAATAGAGGTTTTCGAATTCTGGTTTATTATTTAAAATAACGAACCTTTGGAATTTTAACCCCCCCCCCCCCTCTCAAAATTTGAAGGTTTACCTGGTTACAACCCCAAAATTGATTTTTTATGGGTCAGAAACATGGGAAATGGTCTGAAGTCTCCATAAATTTGTAAAATGGCACTAAAAGTAGTATCAACGGGCGAATCAAGACAGCTAAATGGCACTGTAAATAATTATCAAAGGTAATTTTTCAAAAATAGGAGCCTAATTCGTGTTTTCGGGGGGGCCAAAATTGGAGGAAACCATCAGAAATAGATGTTTCAATTATTGCATATGAAAGAAACAATAAATGAACAGCCAACATTTCTGTAGGTATGTCCAATAGAATAATAAACCCATGTGACAAGGACTTTGCAGCGGTTTTTGTGTTTTAGTAACATGAGCTTGTGATGCATCGTTGTCCATGTTTTTTAGGGCGAGGAGACCGAATATGAAGTCGACTTGAACAAAGAGTTGAAAATTGAGGTTCTAACTAAGTTTCAGCCTTCAGTTTACGTTAAAATTTGGTCTCAAATCGTCGTTCTTCCGCACACAGTTCGGGTCCCCATTTGGGCCCTAGTTGTGCTCCGAAACTCGGCAGTCCGATCAAAATAGACCAGGGGTGTTAGGGTGAAAAATGGGTATAAAAATAGGAGCTTTCGAGGTTTTTTTTAAAGGTTTTAGTGAACACGAGCTGGTGATGTATCGGTTTCCATGTTTTTTAGAGTGGGAAGACCGAATATTGTTGATTCTGACCGAAGAGTGAAGAATTGAGGTTGTAACGAAGGTTAATGTCCAGAAATTCATTTTTTATGGGTCAAAAACCTGGGAAATGATCTGAAATCACCATAAATTTTTTTAAAATAACACTAAAAGTAGTATCAACAGGCGAATCAAGACAATTAAATGGCACTATAAATTATCAAAGATAATTTTTCAAAAATAGAAGCCTAATTCGTGTTTTTAGGGGGCCCAAATCGGTGGAAACAACCAAAAATAGCTATTTCAATTATTGCACATGAAAGAAACAATAAATGAACAGCCAACATTTCTCTAGGTATGTCCAATAGAATAATAAACCCATGTGACAAGGACTTTGCAGCGTTTTTGGAATCTGCGCACCTTGAAACGTAAAAACCACAGTCATGCAGCATGGCTATAAGAGCGAATTTTCGAAGAAATAACCACGTTCCTTAATCTTCAAAGTGCTCCAGTTTGAGAACGGAATGAGATATCGCAATTCTGATTTCACCATCGTGTTCAGCGTACAAAAACCTTTAAAATGAGGGGTCACTTGTTAGAAAATAACATTTTGGGGATTTTTGGGTAATTTTTGCGCACTTTAAATGCTCTAATTTGAGAACGGATCAAGATATCTAAAATCCGATTCCACCATCGTGTTCAGCGTGCAAAAACCTTTAAAATGAGGGGTCAATTGTTGGAAAATAACATTTTGGGGATTTTTGGGTAATTTTTGCGCACTTTAAATGCGCCAAAACCCTCCTTAGAGTAGGCCAATTTCGCCCATCTTCGAACTTAGCCTTTCAATTGCCAAGATAGATTTTTTGTGCAAATTTGAGCTGTTCATCTCAATTCTATCGAGAGTTATCGTCTGGAGTGACACATATATATATATATAAATATATATATACATATAAAAAAGTGTTAAATTTCAGGAATCGTTTTAGAATGGTCTGAAACGGATTTCTATGAAGAAAATTTCCAAAAATTTATATTATTTAAATTTCGAAGCCATTGCAATAGCTTCATTTTCTTTGAAAATTCGCTAAAAGAAACAATTTGAGGGGGTGTTATAAATTTTTTTTGCTGAGCGAATACATAGGTGTGTTATTCACAGAATAATAAACCAAAATTTGCTCATGTGGTGTTGATCGACTGTCGTCACCCGCCTCAGTCAGCGGGATTGCGTTTAACCGCCAACCAGCACTGAGTCGGTGGCTGGCCGGTAGTCGCACTTGACCGTCGCCGCCTCCTCGTTGGTCTCCGCCTGTTTATCCAATTGAATGTGACCGCAGTCCCCGGCGATGACCGACGGCGGACGCTCGTTAGCCGACGAGGTTCTGTTCCAGCTGAGCAGTTCCGGCACGTGGTGCGCATCCGAATCGCCCTGTCAGCGATTCGGCCGACCGATCGATTGTTCCGCCGAACGGCTCGGATGTGCGGGTCGGCCGGTGATCTCCGGTCGTGTGTTCGGTGTCGTGTCCGATACGCCAACATCAACACTCCCCCAACGCCCCCACAAAGACAACAGCAGGTGAATTGGCCACTTGATTGGGCAACAACTGTGAAGGAGCAGATTTCGACTGTGACGACAGTGTTACATCACTAATAGTTCAACTGAATCTAACGACACCGTTGGAAAGAGTTTGAAAAAATGCTGCAAATTATTACACAAAGGTTTATTATTTGCCTGTATCGATGCCCCTTCTGCAGTGGTCAATACACTCGTGCTCCCCCAGGAAAGCCCTAAATCGAGTACTGGAGCCGGCACGGAAATTACAGTTTCATAAAAACGGGGTGGAATCAAGAATTGTGTCATTAATTTTTTTTTTTAATGATTTATTTACAAAATAGATATACAAGACATATGCACTCATAACAAAAAACGCTGCAAATCCCTGCACAACGGTTCATTATTTTATACAGAATACCCTCCTGTTAC
This sequence comes from Leptopterna dolabrata, assembly GCA_954871275.1. Lineage (NCBI taxonomy): Eukaryota > Metazoa > Arthropoda > Insecta > Hemiptera > Miridae > Leptopterna > Leptopterna dolabrata. Next base: position 37,729,636 of record OX940984.1, on the reverse strand, counting down.
AGATCACAGCTCTCTGTATAGATAACCCGTCTATATAATATAATATGTACTATTCTATGCATAATTATGTAGATCGCAGACCCTCCGTAGGTTAGTACCTAACCCCGTACTCGTTACTAGGTACCTACCTAAATCACGAGTTAAATGTTGCTAAAATAATGCAGCCGATGACAAGCAGTAACTAAAACGGCAAAAAGAAACGCAAATAATGAAGTTCTAAAGGAAAATTGTTGATGTGGAGTCAAATAGATGCCCCTTCTGCGTAGATCACTGTTTTCTGTGGTCAATACCTGTAGTGAACCGTTGTGTAATAACTTGCCCATCGATAATACTTAAGGCTAAATGTCACGACGTTTTGGTGAGAATCTGTGATAAGAGATGGCAGCACCGTCGGGACCAAATTTTGTCTACTTCTCATTTGAGAACGGAGCGAGATATTTCAGTTCGGAAAACGGATTTCTCATCAATATTCACGTAGAATTCTGGGTAATTGGTTTAAAAAGTGTGCAAAATTTTTTTGCACACTGTTCCAAAAAATGTAGTAGTTGGTAGTTCAAGTTGCAAAAGTAACGATCAACAAAATCCAGCCCCTTTTCGGTACATGAACAGTTGTCTAATAATATGCCGTTGTGTAATAATTTACCGTTATCTCCTCACCCCAAAAAAATTCCTTTGTTGTTACAACATTTTTCACTCTGGGGTCAGAATAAACTTCATATTCGGTCTTTTCGCCCTAAAACACATGGAAAACGATACATCACAAGCTCTTGTTCACTAAAACCTTTTTAAAAAACGCTGCAAATCCCTGCACAACGGTTTATTATTTTGTACAGAATACCCTTCTGTTACAGATCACAGCTCTATGTATAGATAACCCGTCTATACAATATAATATGCACTACTCTATACATATTATGTGAATCGCAGACAGCGTTGGCCAATAGAATTGCAGAACGCGTAGCCGTGGCCGGCCCTTGTGATTGGAATGGCCTAGGCCAGTCGTAATGAATTTATTGAAAAAACAAAAGAAAACGATTGATTGAACCATTTCGGACCATGCCACTGCGCACCATGCCAATTAGACAATTCTAAATGAATTCCAAATGAAAGTCCAATTCAGACTGATGGTATACCAATTTTTACAATTCTAAGTGAATTCCTAAGTGCACTAACAATTACAATCCTAAGTGCAATCTTAGAGGATTACAATTACAATCCTAAGTGAATTAAAGTGCAATTGAAATTGTAATCCAATTGCAATTTCAATATTTTATTAACACAACTTTGCCAATTTTGGCGAATGTGGAGTGTATGTTTATAGGATTAGTGTGTCGGGAATTTAGATGGGGATGTTAGGTAGAGTGGTGAGCAGTGGCCAATTGCAATTGAAAAATGATGAGAATCGCAGACAGCGTTGGGCCAATAGAATTGCAGAACCATTTCGGACCATGCCAATGCGCACCATGCCAATTAGACAATTCGAAATGAATTCCAATTCAAATTAATGAATTCCAATTCAAGTGAGCAGTGGCCAATTGCAATTGAAAACAACAGACTCACAAACAAGCCTATGATTCCCCAATTGCAAACAATAAAGTAATCCAAAAATTTACAAACTATTCCAATTTCAATTGAAAATTTTGATTGATTGATCGATCAATTGATTGAATAAATTGATTGATTGACTGAATCCAGCGCGTCCCTGGTGACGAGAGTATACAATTTCATTCACCCTGGTGTCGAAAATGCCTGTCGGTGCAAACTTCGGGGCCTTACTGTGAACGAACGGCTGGACGTACGATGCTCCGGATGGTCTTAAACAACTCGCAAGTTCAAGAACTATTTAAAACCGTGAAAAAATTCACGTAAAACAAAGGTATAGGCGTTCTGGAAATTTCAACCCCTATTTTGAACCCCTTAGAGATGACTGACAGTAACGTCGAGCTTCGAGGACCAACTAGACCCCGAACGGGACCCATAACCCGAATTTCATCAATTTTGTTTCATGGTAACTAAGCAAAGTGGCCCGTACGGCGTACGGCGGACAGACAGAAATATTTTTATTGCAGTTTTGGATTCTACATACCTTGAAACGTAAACCATCAAATTTTGAGGGGGGGTTAGAATTTTTTTTTTCATGCTCGATTCCAATGGTTCATTATTGAAAATAATAAACCAAAAAAACAGTCATGCAGCATGACTTAATGAGCGAATTTTCAAAGAAATATTCGAATTAATGGCTATGGTTTTGAATAAAGGAAAACTTCGGTCTAAAATTTGGTTTTCTATGTATATTCTCTTCGTATTTATTTTAATTTGTACGTTTTGTCCATCCTGATTCTACCGTTTGTTATGAGTAGATTCCTTGTTCCTTCTGAATGGCCTTTCCTCTTGACTACGATTTCAGGCCTGGTATCTAAAACCAGTTCAAGATTTGCTCTACTAGGTAGGTAGATCCTTCCTTCTTCATTGATATTATTTTTATCATGTTAAGTACCTACCTACCTTTGAATATCAAATATTCGTATGATACTGATAATAAATTGATAAGATACCTACCTAACCTTCTTCCTCCTACTGTTAGTACCTAAATTGAATTATTTGAAATAGATTTTTTCTTTCGTCTTCCTTCTAGTAATACGTGGGCCGGTACTTGTCTATCTATGAAGGTATCATAACAATTATATGTCAAATGGGAAATTCAAGGAGTTGTACTAATCGTTTGCCTCCCCCTTTTTTGCTTCGAACTCTCGTCTTCAATTAATACTTCTCACATTTTTCAATCTGACCACTCTAAGGGGGTGGGGGGGGGGGGTAAGAGTTTAAAGATTATCCTAGTTTTGGGTAATTTTTGCGCACTTTAAATGCTCTAATTTAAGAACGGATTTAGATATCTAAAATCCGATTTCACCATCGTGTTCAGCGTGCAAAAACCTTTAAAATGAGGGGTCACTTGTTGGAAAATAACATTTTGGGGATTTTTGGGTAATTTTTGCGCACTTTAAATGCGCCAAAACCCTCCTTAGAGTAGGCCAATTTCGCCCATCTTCGAACTTAGCCTTTCGATTGCCAAGATAGATTTTTTGTGCAAATTTGAGCTGTTTATCTCAATTCTATCGAGAGTTATCGTCTGGAGTGACACATATATATATAAATATATATATACATATAAAAAAGTGTTAAATTTCAGGAATCGTTTTAGAATGGTCTGAAACGGATTTCTATGAAGAAAATTTCCAAAAATTTATATTATTTAAATTTCGAAGCCATTGCAATAGCTTCATTTTCTTTGAAAATTCGCTAAAACCCTTTTTTACACACATTTCTCACTCATAACACCCCTGGGTATATTCCGATCGGGCTGCACAGTTTCGGGACACGACTAGGGCCCAAATGGAGCGTGTGTGCGAAAGAAAGAAATTCTTAGATCGAAAATAAAGTAGATATTGATGCTACGGCGTACGACGTTTTGGAATCTACGCACCTTGAAACTTGAAAGAAAAATTTTTGAGGGGGTGTTATAAACAATTTTTGCCGATTCGCCGAATAATAAACCAAAACGTGAAAAAAAATCTCAACTCCCCAAAAACTTTGAAAAAGAGGGAGTTGGGGAAAAATATACTTGGTCTTTGAGGTGGTACACAGTGCATGTAAAACATTTTCCAAAATGCGTGCCTAACCAAACATTTTTGGGCAGTATCAGCGTCTGTTCGTCGGATATTCGCGTTAAATGAAGTAACTGATTAGTTGTGCTGATTACTTCCCAATAATTTAGGGAATTAATATTATAAAATTAGGTGTCGTCGTGAGCGGACTTGAAATGCGCCAATAACCGATAACAGTGCTGTCTCACGTAACCTACGAGGAACGAGTGACAAAAAGCAATTCGGGATGTGCCACGCGGTGAAAACTCCCTTCAACCGTTCGTTTGCCTTTCATTGCATTAAGACCCCGAAACAGATGGGGTTTAAAGGGCGAACCCCTCCCCACGAGGTAGCAGACCGTTGGGAAAAAGAAGCTCAAAAGCAGGGAAACTCGCCGGAGTAATCCTCGAAAGGGAACCGAATTAAACGGAACGTTTTCAGTCCGGTTCGGAAAGGGATTGAATTGGGTTGGAAAAGCCCTTGCGATGGGGTGTGTGTGCCCTTTCATGGCGGGAGAGGGGGGGGGGGGGGTCGTTTTGAAGCTTGTCGGACCATTTCGAACGGTGTTCAAAAAGCGGAAAAAGGGTTTCAGACTTCCGCTCAACCTCTGAGGAGTTTGGGTTTCGCCTTCGGAGTGACCTTTGTGAACGAGCTGTGAGTCAAAAGGTATTGGTCGGTCAACATACATATCCAAGGCGCAGATTATTCCTGCAGTATTTTGATTTCCTACGCTGTATTTTAAAGGATTGCACACCACTGGCTACACTACCAAGGCATAGCCAAACCAATCATGTCGGTTACATGTTCAAAAAACTGCGTACAACAGACGCGTATTATTATTATTATTATTATTATAAAAAAACCAGTCATGCAGCATGACTTAATGAGCGAATTTTCAAAGAAATATTCGAATTAATGGCTATGGTTTTGAATAAAGGAAAACTTCTTCCTCCTACTGTTAGTACCTAAATTGAATAATTTGAAATAGATTTTTTCTTTCGTCTTCCTTCTAGTAATACGTGGGCCGGTACTTGTCTATCTATGAAGGTATCATAACAATTATATGTCAAATGGGAAATTCAAGGAGTTGTACTAATCGTTTGCCTCCCCCTTTTTTGCTTCGAACTCTCGTCTTCAATTAATACTTCTCACATTTTTCAATCTGACCACTCTAAGGGGGTGGGGGTAAGAGTTTAAAGATTATCCTAGTTTTGGGTAATTTTTGCGCACTTTAAATGCTCTAATTTAAGAACGGATTTAGATATCTAAAATCCGATTCCACCATCGTGTTCAGCGTGCAAAAACCTTTAAAATGAGGGGTCACTTGTTGGAAAATAACATTTTGGGGATTTTTGGGTAATTTTTGCGCACTTTAAATGCGCCAAAACCCTCCTTAGAGTAGGCCAATTTCGCCCATCTTCGAACTTAGCCTTTCGATTGCCAAGATACATTTTTTGTGCAAATTTGAGCTGTTTATCTCAATTCTATCGAGAGTTATCGTCTGGAGTGACACATATATAAATATATATATACATATAAAAAACCACAGTCATGCAGCATGGCTATAAGAGCGAATTTTCGAAGTTTTCGGCATCTTCCTCCTCCGCCTAAAATTTTCTGAAAATTAATTTTCGGCCAATGTTTTCCCAACTTGATACCATACAAAATTAAAACAGGAGTAGTTTTACGCAAAGTAAAATTTGGGGTGGAAGGAGGGGGAGGGGGAAATCAAAAATGTTTTGAATACCAGAAGAGTAGGTATTGGGTACGGAGGTAACAAATTTTTTGTTCCATTTTTTGCCGAGTAACACCTCGGTTTGTAGATTTTCCAACGCTGAACACGATGGTGAAGTCAGAATTGCGATATCCCATTCCGTTATCAGATTAGAGCAGACGAACCAGGAAGAACATCTCAAGAAATAACCACGTTCCTTCATCTTCAAAGTGCTCCAGTTTGAGAACGGAATGAGATATCGCAATAATGATTTCACCATCGTGTTCAGCGTACAAAAACCTTTAAAATGAGGTGTCACTTGTCAGACTTTTTCATTTTGGGAATTTATGGGTAATTTTCCCCCCCTAAAACTCCCCAAAACTCCCCCTTAGGGTGACCCGATTCTGCCCATCTTCGAACTTAGCCTGTCAATTGCCAAGACAGATTTTTCGTGCAAATTTGAACTTTTTATCTCAATTCTTTCGAGAGTTATCGTCTGGAATGACACATACATATATAAATATATATATAAATATATAAATATATATATAAATATATAAATATATATATAAATATATAAATATATATATAAATATATAAATATATATATATAAATATATATATATATACATATAATTTTTGGTGTCTTTCGGCAGGGAATTCAGGATGGTCTGAAACGGATTTTGGTATAAAAATCTTTCGGAAATTCGAGTTTAAAAAATTTTGGACCGAGAACAATAGCTTCTTTTTCTTCGAAAATTCGCTAAAAACCAGTCATGCAGCATGACTTAATGAGCGAATTTTCAAAGAAATATTCGAATTAATGGCTATGGTTTTGAATAAAGGAAAACTTCTTCCTCCTACTGTTAGTACCTAAATTGAATAATTTGAAATAGATTTTTTCTTTCGTCTTCCTTCTAGTAATACGTGGGCCGGTACTTGTCTATCTATGAAGGTATCATAACAATTATATGTCAAATGGGAAATTCAAGGAGTTGTACTAATCGTTTGCCTCCCCCTTTTTTGCTTCGAACTCTCGTCTTCAATTAATACTTCTCACATTTTTCAATCTGACCACTCTAAGGGGGGGGGGGGGGGGGGTAAGAGTTTAAAGATTATCCTAGTTTTGGGTAATTTATGCGCACTTTAAATGCTCTAATTTAAGAACGGATTTAGATATCTAAAATCCGATTTCACCATCGTGTTCAGCGTGCGAAACCTTTAAAATGAGGGGTCACTTGTTAGAAAATAACATTTTGGGGATTTTTGGGTAATTTTTGCGCACTTTAAATGCTCTAATTTGAGAACGGATCAAGATATATAAAATCCGATTCCACCATCGTGTTCAGCGTGCAAAAACCTTTAAAATGATGGGTCACTTGTTGGAAAATAACATTTTGGGGATTTTTGGGTAATTTTTGCGCACTTTAAATGCGCCAAAACCCTCCTTAGAGTAGGCCAATTTCGCCCATCTTCGAACTTAGCCTTTCGATTGCCAAGATACATTTTTTGTGCAAATTTGAGCTGTTTATCTCAATTCTATCGAGAGTTATCGTCTGGAGTGACACATATAAGTAGTATCCAAAAGCCAATCCTGGCGCACTGACTTAGATCCATGATAAAAATTTTTACCACAAAACATCAGAACACATTTTTAAACACAAAAACATCAGAACCAGTGACTTTTTCATTAACCGACTTAGATCCCTGATAAAACTTTTTAACACAAAACATCAGAACACATTTTTAAACACAAAACATCAGAACCAGTGACTTTTTCATTTATCGACTTAGATCCCTGTTAAAACTTTTTAACATAAAATAACAGAACACACTTTTTAAACACAGTGACTTTCCTTAAAGAGGGTGGCCGATTTGGCCACCCTCTTTAACGTTAAAGGCGACTTAGATCCCTGTTAAAACTTTTTTTAACACAGTGACTTTTCGGGGGGTGACTTTTTTAAAAATATTTTTTATCAGAAACTCTAGTGAACTCTAAAAATTAGGAAAAAATGCAAAATTAGAACCTTTTAGGGGTCAAAGTTTTTGAAATTTAGCTCCCTCTGATGTTTTCACTAATGAGGAGTTAGTAGGATGGGAGACAGGATAGTATCCATACAAGAAAAAGTGGGTGGATAATAAAAAAAGTGAGGGGGGTAGTTAAAAGAATAACTTTTATAATAAAATGTCAGTGATTGAAATATATAAGAATGCCGTTAAAAAATCAAACTACTCATCTTTCAAGGATATTAAAAAAGGAACTTATACCATCTTGGAAAATTTTATAAAAAATTCGGAATATGGTGAAAGCGTTGTCGTTACAATTGATTATGATGATGAAGAGATATGTTTGTTTTTACCTAAAAGAATTTCACGTCGACTTCTTAATCACGTTAGAAACAATCCAGAAAGACATCCTGAAAAACTTATTTATAATGGAACAGATAAAAAGACAAATGCCTTTCTGATTGACTTTGAGTAAATATTATGCTTTTCAAAGACTTAGTATCTATTACGTTTTTATAGGGAATCTCTATAAAAACAAACTTAAAACCTATTTTTTTCTTACTCATATTTAACGGATAACACACTAGTCTTTTTTATTGTTTTCTTTTATTATTTCTTCAAGGTGAGTTTTAAACTTGTCTCTACTTATGTTTATTTTATAGTGACCCCAAGCCAAAGTATCTATGCCATTTTTCATTATAAATCTTTTATCATCATGAGCGGAAAGAGCTTTCTTATTCTGTTGTACTGTGGACACATCGTGTTTTTTCGATTTGAATAATATCTGTTTCTGATAGTTTGGTTTTTTAAAGAATAAGCATCTTTTATAATCCTCTATACTTAAACCCTTATTAACGACATTTTTCTTTACTCCTTTAGATTTTTTCTTCACATCATTAGTTTCGAATATTTTTAAAGCGTAGCACTTTGGGCGAAGTCCAATAAACTCATCTATAATCTTACCTTGTAACTCATCTTTAAATTTCCCCAACACTTTTTTATTAACATGTGGAACGTTGTAAACATTATTTTTTGGATAGTCGGAAGTATCGAAATGATCCAACATATTTTTCATATCATTATAAAAATCATCCGTTTTTATTTCCATTATTAAACTATCTGTATCTCCGTATAATAAATTTACATCACTTTTATATTGTTTTTTAACCGTGTTGTAATAAAAATCATACATGCAAGTTTTGGAAATGTCTAGAATACTCATTCCGATGAAAATTGGTTGTTTAAGTGTGATATTTACTTTTTCCATGTGTACAGCCGCTAAGTTTTCGGAATAAATAGTTCTACCTTTAAAGTTTGGTTTTGAAATTAGTTTTTCCAATTTAAAACCATCAGAACAAAGCCTAATATCCACATGTTTACGCACATTCATCATTGTCCTCCCATATACACTATTAACCATCTCTTTAAAAAATTTTTCTTCGAATTTTGTTTTGGCTTTTGCTCTAAGATTTGTATTGTAATCAATATAGCTTTTTAACCAAGCACTTTGGTCAAATTCTAAAATCTTATGAATTTTTTCTAATTTCATTCCTAGTTGTAAATACTGTTTTAACGTAATGTAATGGATAACGTATTTTTTCTTATCATACAACGTGCATAAAAGTTTTGATAGTTTTTCATCACCATAGTTATTTTCAGGAGCTAAAGGAAAATCAGAGTGTAAATCGTGGAGTTCTTGAGGATATTTTAAATCAACTTCTAAAATATAACCCTTGGGTGAATCATCAGGAATGGATTGTATATCGAAATTATCTAGATCCATTTTCCATTCAAAATTTCCATAAGGTAAAAATTTACTCATCGCCCAACCGTAAAGATTATTTGCATCCAAATATTCAATGAAAACAGTTTCTTTTTCTTTGATGAATTGGTCTCCCATATATTTATTATTAGCTTTCGCGTATCGTTTTGAACATTGAGAAATTCCGCCTTTTATTCCTTTTTCTACGAGTAAAATCTTATCATAATCTGTTAACAATTCTATCTTTTGTTTGGTCATTCTCAACATACAGTCCCAAGCGAAACCTGGTGTTGTATAGTACCAAGCGGGGTCTAATTTATATTTTTCTAAAGCTATATTTCTAAAGTTTTCCATGATATCTGCTAACAAAAGAACATCAATTTTATTGTAAAGTTCTGTAAATTCTCCCAAATTTTTAATTTTGAATGTAGACCAAATTTCTAGAGCATTTTTATAATCATTTTCTTTAACATTTTCTCCAGTGAGTTTACTGTAGAATTTCTCTATAGGTGGAAGGTTAGTTTCTCGATATTTTTCAACAGAGTCCATATACTCATATGGATAAGCTAATTTTCTAGTAATTAGTTCGAGATGTTCTTTTGGGAAATACTTTTTTATTTCCTTAAATTGATTTTTGGTTAAACTTTTAGCTAAAGAATATAAAGAAGCAGAAAGAAATTTAAAAGAATCTATGAATCTCAATTCTATAGTCTTTTTCTTTTTGTTACCATTTTTATCGAGTTCATTACTTTTATAAGCTACCATTTTAGAAAAGGAAATGTACTTCTCTTCACTTTGTGGTAAAAGTTTAATATCGTAATTATCTTTTTCAAATTCTTTAATAAATAGATGTGCATCGTAGCCAGAAAGATTATGGAAAAATACTGGAATAAACTTTGGATTTTTATATTCTAAATTACAAATCGAATGAGCTGCTCCTCTGTACATTCCAGTCAAATGTGAGTGATCCCTTACTTTTATACAATTATCAGGTATATTTTCCTTCGAAACTTCTAATTCTTCAATATATTCATCTGCTTTAACATCATTTTGTTTATCGATAAAGTGTTTAATTGTTTTTCTCAGTACATCATGTCTATTTTCAATTATAGGTGGAAGTTCATTAAATTTTCTTTCACAAATGTGGCAACTCTCAGCACTATCGTATTCTCTTTGTTGTTCTTCGGTTAAATCTTTCATGGGAATATTAACGTCATAGTATTTTTTCGCCACCATTAAGGCGTCTTTTTTTATTTTTTCGTAAAACACTTTTACCACATCCTGTCCAGAATATTGTACAAGTTTATAATCGCCTACATAGTTTTTCCTACTTTCGTCTTCGGCATTTTTCATGAAGTAAACAAAACTGTACGGTTCATGTTTTTGAATGGCATTTGTATAACATTCATCGGGATTTGGTTTGCAGGTATCAATCTTTTGTAACGTACATTCAAAATCTGCATAAATTGTAAAAGGTACTTTTAAAGAGTGTCTATAATTTTCAAATTGCAAAATGTTATCATAAGGTTTTGGTAGATCTACTTTAACAGCTTTATGAACTCCGCAATATTTTTTATGGTCGTTTAGTTTATCTTGAGTTCCAAAGCTATTCAAACACATTTTACATAAAAATCTTTTGTGTCCATTCTTTGTTAGCTGACTATGGCCAACCAGTTTCCAAAGATTCTTGATCCAACAATAATGTTCAGTTTCCTTGTTTTTCAAGTACAACAAGTCAATGTGCCTTTCCTTTTCATCTTTCGTTATTTCCAAGGGTACTATAGTATTTCCTTCATTCAGACAGTAAACATTAATGGAAATCCTAGTTCTTTTCTCAAACTTTTTCACATCGATAAGTTTCATAGGAAAACTGATATCTTTCAACGCTTCATCAAACTCATGTTCCCATGTTATGTACTTTCCTATTCTATCAGAATCGCGGTCTGCAGGATGTAAAGCCGAAAGAACAGCCCATAGGAAACATTTATTATCATTATTTTGTACATTTATAATTGCTTTCCTACTTTGTAGAAACTTAGGGAGTGGGATGAAAGATGATCCTCTCAAAGGAATGTACTTGTTAACGTTCAGTTCCAAATGTTTGATTTTATGAAGTTGCCAATTAGATCCTTTAATTTCGAACGTTTCCATTTCATTTAGAATTTTCTGTTTCATTTCATCGTAACAGTATGCAACTTCTGCTGACTGCAATATTATTACGTTTTTAGTTTTGAAATTGAGTTCCTGATACTCCATGTTATTTTTGTTAGTTCCTTTTTTAAATTCTGCGATTAAAACTACATTAACTTTTAGTTTCATTTTTCTAAGTTTCCATTTGATTAAACCTGTTACGGTTCTTTTAATACTGTTCAGAAATTTGGAAGCATCTTTAAATCCTTTCGTATTTTTAATGTTGTAAGTCACTAATCTAGATTCAAATGCAGTTTCCATTTCAACAACTTCCGTTTTCGGTTCTATATTTTTTTCAAATACTTTTTCACTAAAATTAAATACTTTGTGCAATTTCCTCGGATTTACAAATACAGGTTTCGCTTTTCTAGGTTTTCTGATAGTCATTGTCCGGTCCGGGTCGTTTTTTCCATGGCGCTTAGACTTTAGATGTCTAGCCCAATTTTTATAAGTAGTGCTAACATTGCACTTTTCACAATGCCTTCTCGTATTATCCATTTTATTATAGGATATATAATTTTTTTTCGTATCGTTCATTTTTATTAGAAAATAGATTCTTTTAACTAACCCCTCATTTTTTTGAATTCTTAAAGGTGGAGGCGAATCGCCGCCACCTTTTTCTTTTGTCTATTATTGGAGAGATCCTTTTAACTTACCCCTCATTTTTTTAGCCAGTGACTTTTCTAAACATGTAAACTATTTTTCTTAGCTTCTTCATGTATTTAAAAAATTTTTAAATACATGGGATCCCATTAAACCCAAATTCTTAAATAGGGTTTAATGGGATCGGTTGAATATTACGAATATTCTATCAACGATAGTCGTAATATTATCACATAACATTTTATTTATATAAAAGAAATCTTTTATATAAATCATTTTATTCATAATTCTAGAATTCTGTTTTTTGTAGTTCTTGAGCATAGAAAGATCCTTCAATATCTTCATCATTTAAATCTTTGATTTTGTATGTTATTGGATTAGTAGAGAGAATATCAGAAACCACAAAAATTTCTCTGGTCCAATTTGCTTCATATTTATTTACAAAAGTTTTTTTAAATCTTTTGATGCGAACCCTATCACCAACACTGAATTTAACTTTCTGTAAATTTTTTTTGTTTCCAAATAATCGTACTGTAACGTCATTTTGATTTAATTTTGTGACTTCTGATGGTTTCATACCAATAGATCTATGAAAATCTTTATAATTGTATTCATTAATTAAATCCTGTAGAAAATCAACCCATTTTTTATCATTCTCAACTTCAAAAAGAATTTTCATTTTACCATTCAATGTACGATTAAATCTTTCAATAATGGCAGATTTTTCTTCATTCTGTGTATGATACATTTTTATTTGGTGATTTTTCAGAAAATCTTTGAAAAGTTTATTTTCAAACTCCAATCCTTTATCCGTATGAAGCAAATTGGGGGCATTATGATTTTGAGATTTTGCTTTTTCTATTATTTTCTCAAAAGCTTTAACAACATTTTTTCCATCCTTTTTCTTCAAGGGTAAGGCCCATGCAAATTTTGAAAATGTATCGATAACATTAAGCATATAGCCGTATCCATCATTCTCTTTTTCATAATTTTTCATGATTATCAAATCAGCAGCCCACAAATCATCAATACCTTTAGTAAATATTGTCCTTTTTTGAAATTTATTTCTTATTGGCTTGTGTAATTCTTTAGCAAGAGATAATTTTTCATCATCATTCAGATCTTCTACTACAGGTTCTTCAGAATTTTCTTTCTCAGGTGAAGTGATAAATTTACTCTTTTTGGTTTTACATTTTGAGCATTTAGCAGCCACTCTCCATCTCCCGTTGATAGTTTGCACTCTTTCAGCATCAATATTATTGGTTCTCTTCTTACATTTATGGCAATAAATAGGATCAGTTAAATCATTATCCATTTTATTATAGGAAAAAAGGTTTTTTATGAGAAATATCTCATAAAAAAGAAGCTCCTCACTCACTCTTCAATCAAATGCAAATAAACTGTAACATTTTCAAATTGCAGCTCATCTCCATTTTCATTTCTACATGATAGTTTAATCTCTTTAATATCTCTCATTCCTTCTCGTATAGGGCTGTAAAGAATCTTTTTATTTGTTTCCATATAAATAGTATTGGGGAGAATCAGTTTCTCTATCAAAGATACATGCAGTAATTCATGTTCGCTATGAAGATGGGAATGCTCATCATGATTAGCAAAACTATAATCAATAATATTACAATGCCATTCAATTAACGAAATAGGTTTGATTAACTTTGGGTTGTCTTCAGAATAGTAGTCCTTATTAACTTCAAAATAATCCCCAGGTGTTTTACATTGTTTAAAATCAAATAGTTCACAGAAATTTCCAAAACGTAAAAATTCAATTAAAACAGGAGATTTAAGAAAAAATCTATTACGATTTGTAGTGTAGTCTACTTTAAAAACCAAACTTTCAGGTTTTATTTTTTTTAATGTGTCAATTTGTGATTTATATAATGTTTTATTCTTTTCAAAACCCTCCATGAGTTCAGTTATATAACTTTTTATTTTTAAATATAATTCTCTTCTAAACGTCTCAACAGTAAATGTGCCATCTAACACATACTCATGATGATACCATACATCTGTAATAAGCAATTTTAATGATATCAATACATCTTTTACTTGAAATGAAAGAGAAGGTGAAGTAAATAATAACTTTACTATTCCAAGTTTATAATTTTTATTGGGATTTAGAACAATTTTTTGAGCAAAAGTTATTTTTAGATCTCGATGTTTATCAGAAATCTTTATTAGAGTCATGCTTTTATTATTTTTATTATAGAATACATTCTTTTAACTAACCCCTCCAAAAGAAAAAGTCACTGGTTCTGATGTTTTTTGGTAAAGTCGAATACAAGTCAATTTGATTTTTAACAGTAAATACATCGGACCCGTCTGCCAGACGGGTCCGATGAAAAGTCGAATACAAGTCGAGAACATTTAAAGAATATTTTCAAAACTCTTAAAGAGGGGGGGCGAATCACCTCCCCTCTTTAACCTTAAAGTCGAATACAAGTCGAGAACATTTTAAATTTCTTTTAAAACTCTTAAAAAAGTTTTTTTATAGAATCGAAATTCTATAAAAAATATCAAGATAGTGGAATAGAAAATATTAAAATCCAGTTCTGAAAACTTCCCCATGTTTCAAAAGTGATAGTTTGATAGGATCCACACTTTTAACTTCTTTCTTATTTTTATTATATTCATTTAGAATAGTACTTTTCATATTTATATAATTTTTTATTTCTTGTTCAATATCATTGAACTCATCATCAGATATTTTACCGTCTTTAATTGCTTTTCTGAACTTTTCTTCAATCGAATCTAATTTAGCTTTTGCCAAAAGCTCAATTTCTTTGTGTTTATTAATTTTTTTATTGAAAAATCCGCTTGAAGTCCTTAATATTATCGATAAGGTTGTCAATCCTACAGAAATTGGAACACTGAATGGAATTATTATTGGTAATGCTATAGAAGTATTAACCAGTCCGAGTTCTGAGAGGGCGAATAAAAATTCAGTACCGTAAAGAGTACTGGATATTTTTCCATATTTTTTTTTCAAACCATTTCTCATTTTCACTTCATCTTCTAAAAATTTGTATTGATTGATAATTCGATTGATTCTATAATTGTTCTCATTAAACTCGGGAAAAATTATTTTTGGATATAATCTAGGATGAGTTATTGGAGTAAATTCTTCAGGGGCTGAAGGTGTTTCATTATTATTTGTGTACATCATTTTATTATAGAAAAAAATTTTTTTATAGAATCGAAATTCTATAAAAATATCAAGACTATAAAATTTAATAAAAGAAATTAAGATTTTCCTTCAATGTTCTCATGCTATTTACAAAATCGTGTCCTTCTGATAGCTTCTTCAAAATTAATAAACATAAATGTCCACAGATAGGTGGATCATATTGGTTTTGGATTTGCTCCTCATTATAAAATAAATTTTCTGAACCTAAATATTGAACAAGTTCTCTTGGTGGTGGTGCATTTCCATACGAGTCAAAATAATATTTTAAATTGTTATTTTTATGAAATGCAGTCCAGTGGCTTCCAGCCTCATCAGAATTTTCTAGATTTATAATTCCACATTCCGTGTGGTTCACTTTCTCTGGTAAATCATCCTTCATGAAAACTCCTCTGAAGTTTTTAATTTTCATTTCTTTCGATAATCTTTCAATATCAAAATTGGTAAGAGGCTGGAAGCTATTTAGTTTTTTGATTTGGTAGGTTTCTTTTTAGGTTTCTTTTTAGGTTTCTTTTTCTTCATTCCAGAGCCGATACTTAGACTTTTTGCATTTTTAGCTAGTTTTTCCATCTCGAGATTATGACGTTTTATTTCGGCTTCTTCAGCGGCCTTATGTTTCGAGTCTATAACACTAGAAGCTACTGCAGCTCCACCACCCAATAATGCCCCAAGGGCACCAATTCCTGCAAAAAGTAAGGGTAAAAACCCACCTGAATGATTTATTTGCAACTGATCATAATTCATTTCCAATTCCAACCCTTTTAGCGAATTTTCAAAGAAAATGAAGCTATTGCAATGGCTTCGAAATTTAAATAATATAAATTTTTGGAAATTTTCTTCATAGAAATCCGTTTCAGACCATTCTAAAACGATTCCTGAAATTTAACACTTTTTTATATGTATATATATATATATATATATATATATATATATTTATTTATATATGTGTCACTCCAGACGATAACTCTCGATAGAATTGAGATAAACAGCTCAAATTTGCACAAAAAATCTATCTTGGCAATCGAAAGGCTAAGTTCGAAGATGGGCGAAATTGGCCTATTCTAAGGAGGGTTTTGGCGCATTTAAAGTGCGCAAAAATTACCCAAAAATCCCCAAAATGTTATTTTCCAACAAGTGACCCCTCATTTTAAAGGTTTTTGCACGCTGAACACGATGGTGGAATCGGATTTTAGATATCTTGATCCGTTCTCAAATTAGAGCATTTAAAGTGCGCAAAAATTACCTAAAAATCCCCAAAATGTTATTTTCTAACAAGTGACCCCTCATTTTAAAGGTTTTTGCACGCTGAACACGATGGTGGAATCGGATTTTAGATATCTTGATCCGTTCTCAAATTAGAGCATTTAAAGTGCGCAAAAATTACCCAAAAATCCCCAAAATGTTATTTTCCAACAAGTGACCCCTCATTTTAAAGGTTTTTGCACGCTGAACACGATGGTGGAATCGGATTTTAGATATCTTGATCCGTTCTCAAATTAGAGCATTTAAAGTGCGCAAAAATTACCCAAAAATCCCCAAAATGTTATTTTCTAACAAGTGACCCCTCATTTTAAAGGTTTTTGCACGCTGAACACGATAGTGAAATCGGATTTTAGATATCTAAATCCGTTCTTAAATTAGAGCATTTAAAGTGCGCAAAAATTACCCAAAACTAGGATAATCTTTAAACTCTTACCCCCACCCCCTTAGAGTGGTCAGATTGAAAAATGTGAGAAGTATTAATTGAAGACGAGAGTTCGAAGCAAAAAAGGGGGAGGCAAACGATTAGTACAACTCCTTGAATTTACCCACAGCGATCAAATAAATAAGCACTTAGTACAATTACGTAATAAACAAACGGTAGAATCAGGATGGACAAAACGTACAAATTAAAATAAATACGAAGAGAATATACATAGAAAACCAAATTTTAGACCGAAGTTTTCCTTTATTCAAAACCATAGCCATTAATTCGAATATTTCTTTGAAAATTCGCTCATTAAGTCATGCTGCATGACTGATTTTTTTTGTTTTTGATACATTTATCTAGCTTTTTTTTCTGAGTTTCATTTAACAGGATTTTATGATTTCCATTTCCACTAATATCTGCAAAAGCCAGTCGTACTTTTACTGGAACACGTTTTTTATAAGCAGATCTTATTTTTTTCATTTGTATTTCTGACAAATTTATTTGATGTGTAATCATTTTATTATAGGAAAAAAAGTTTTTTTTTTTTATAAGATGTGAATCTTATAAAAAATTAATATACACCCATCCCAAAGTGTCTTTTGGCTTTCATACCAGTTTTTACTATAGCAGCTCCCAATATTTCACTGATATTTGTTGAACTTTTCATAATTTTATCAGCTTCTACTTCCAATTTTTTATCAGCAAGATGCCTATCACTAGTTTTCTCATGATCTCTGTAAAAAATGTCATGTTGTTTACAGGCTTTATCAAGACTATTTATACCTTCATCACCTCTATTTAATCTCTTATCCAATTTAGTAAATGGTCCACAATATTGATAACCACCTGGGAGATGCATTTCTGGAATAACAGGCCCAAGTTTATTAAGAATAGTATTGAAAATACCAGAACCATTTTTTATCATATTTTTGGGTAAATTATTAATAATTTTAATCAAGTATTCAGTTCCTTTGGGTTTATCAATATCTTTCTCCAGTTGATCTTTAATGAAATTTATAATTCCCAATTTTTCATTGTGAAAATTATTATTTCCTGCCTGCTCTTGTGCATACAAATAGTATAGTCTTTGTGTAAGTTGATTCAAATTATCTATATATTTAAATTCTACAGGATTTTCAGTATATTTAATCAACCCAGTGCCAATCTTTTTCTTTTTACTATACTCCCAGATAGGTTTTATGATTTCTTTCCATTTTTTACTAACACTTGATTTTGGTTGTTTAGATTCGGGATTATTATTTTGAAACATGCTATCTGTTTGAATGAGGATTTTTGTATAAGCTTTAAAGTCTTCATTAGTGTATTCATCTTTGGATGGAATATCAGAAGCTATGGGTTTTGTTAAAGAGCCTTCAGTACCGGAATATTTCATTTTTTCTATTTCAATATCATTTCCATTTACTCGTATCTGTTTATTTCCAATAAAGATATGATTTTTTAAAGGGTATATTCCAAATTGTCTATCAGGATGAAGAATATATAATTCTGCAATTGGTCCAATACCTAAAGGACCTACAGAAGAGTTTGGTAATTTAACACTTTTTTGTAAAATTGTTTCCATTTCATAATCCCTATCTGCATTGTCACTTGAAAAGCTTTGATTTAATGTATCTTCAGTATCAATACCTTGGGCCTCGGTATCAACATCTTTAAAAGTAACTTTTTTAGGCGAACTGATAGCCAAGGGGTTAATTGTTTTTATTACAGGAATGAGTTCTAATTTTTTACCAAGATCTTCATCAGTCTGTTTCACTGCTTTTTCTACCTTATCTAATCGTGAAGTTATAGGTTCATAAGCCTTTTCTCTTGTTTCCTTATCAGATGCTTGGTTAACCCTTTCTTGTTTTGCTAATTTCTGTAAATTTTTCTTGAGTTTAATCGATTTATCAGCTTCAGCCACAGTCATGGGCTTACGTTTTCGTTTTGTGAAAATTATTTGTTCATCTTCAGAGGGTTGATCAATCTTTTTGATTTCTCTAAGTTTGACTTCTTTTTCCTTCATCACTTCATTTTGCGCTTCTTTGAATTTCTGTCTAAGCGCTTGTTCTAAAGTAATTTTTGTTGTCATGTTTTTATTATAGGAAAATTTTTTTTTTAAATCGGTTAAACGTTAAAACGCTCAAACGCTTAAACGCTCAAACGCTTAAACGCTTAAACGCTTTAGGAACGCTATTTTTGCGTTTTTAAGCGTTTCCCAATGCGATTTTTGAAGCGTTTCCCAATGCGATTTTTTGAAGTTATCCATGTAGCGTTTTTATAGGGAATCCCTATAAAATTAGGGGCGGTAATTCGCCGTTCCTAATTAAGGCAAACTTAAAATCTATATTTTTTATCTAAAATATTTCACCAAATTTCTTTCGGTAACGCCCGTTACTGCGTTTCTTTGTTAGGTCAATCGTTAGAAAACCAAAGTCCTCATCCCAACAAGAATAGCATAATTCTTTGAATTGGCCATAAGTGAAATCACTTCCCACATATTCATCATAAATATCTCGCATGTATCTTGGTCCTTGTCTAAATACACATAAAAAATTAATATTGTTTCTAATGAGTTGTTTATCAACTTTTGACCATGATTGTGTCAAGTAAACGCACGAGATTTTCTTAGGACGTCCTCTAACGTAATAATCTTTAATAACTTGTTGCTGTTGAACATTAACACAATCATCAAAAACTACCAAACTGTTCGACTGACAATCATCTAGGGGTAAAAGTTCTTCACAATTACTGAAAAACTGTGCTATTTCCACACCATCTTTTACAGAAATTATTTCATAAGCGCTTCTCAAAAACTCATATGCATTCTGATCCATAGATTTTGAAAAAATATATAGATAATGAAAGGGGATTCCCCATGATTTTGTGATGAGATTATAGAGAAGTGTTGTTTTCCCACAACCAGAAGTTCCTACTATTAATGCTCTTAAAGGTAATGGTAAAATTCCTTTTCTAGCCTCTTTTTTATCAAACGGAATTGGTTCAATCTCGTATTTACTCATCTTTATTATACGAAAAAAAACTTTAAAGGTTAAAGAGGGGGGGTGATTCGCCCCCCCTCTTTAAGAGTTTTGAAAATATTCTTTAAATGTTCTCGACTTGTATTCGACTTTACCAAAAAACATCAGAACCCAGTGACTTTTTTATTTTGGGGGGTTAGTTAAAAGAATGTATTCTATAATAAAAATGAATCAAATTAAATCAATCTACTCGAAATACGATTCTGAAATCACAAGGCTTCAATATCGAAACTTTAATCCTGAATCTAATTTGGAATTGAACTCTGAGAACAAAAGAACGGTTTTCAAATTGCTTCTAGATGATGAGTTTCTTAGCAGCAATATTCAATATTACATTGCTGGAAAATACATTCCTAAAGATGCAACAAAAACATATGGAATCAGTGATACAATAATGATGGTAGACAATTTTGTTGCACACCTTTTTTCCAAAATTGAAGTAAAAAAGCACAATACGGTTATTGATGAAATTGAAGAACCAGGTATTGCTAGTACGGTGATGGGTATAGCTTCTTTCTCAGGACCATCAAACTATAATGGTAAATTAATGAATTCTGGTTTCAATTCTAAAGTGAATGGTGGTGGAAATTTCAACGCGAATGGTAACTTGACTGATTTAGGTCTTGGATTCTTCAGCGATATTGCACCAATTTATAAGGGAGGATTTGAAATTACATTCATTAGAAATTCTGATGATAATGTACTCTTCCGTTACAGTACCTCTCCTGAAGGTGTAGAGGGAAAAGTGGAAATTAAAACTTTCTACCTGCGAGTCCCAATAATTGAATATGAAAGTGAATCCAAAGCTAAATTAATTGCTGAACTCTGTACTTCTCCTTATTTGTTTCACTTTAAAAAATTACAATGTATCGAACAAAAAGTTACTGGAAAAACTCTAAACTTCAACATTACAAATATTTACAGAAATGTACAGAATCCGATCTGGGGATTTGTTGCCTTCCAAACTGCCAGAAAAAATGATCAAAAGAAAAATAATTCCAAATTTGATCATTTGAATGTTAAAAATATTAGTTTTGAAGTAGCAGGAAAAATTTATCCTGAAGAACATTTGAATTTAGATTGGAGTTCAGGGGATTTTAGTTTAGCTTACACCATGTACACAGATTTCAAAAGAATAGTATGCCAAGACTCATCCCTTCCATATCATGAGCCTCAGTCCTTCAAAGAGAACTATCCAATATTCAGTGTGAATATGACTAGACAACCACAGTCCATATCTGGACAAAAAAGTAATATAATTTTACGAGCAGATTTTGAAAAGAATGTGCCAGAAAACACTTTTGCTTACGTAATTTTGGTTTCAGAAGTCACTCTCAACTATATGCCACTTAAAAATATTATAAAAGAGGAAATCTAAAACTTACCTTGATAAGAAAAGGGGGAAAAAAAGGATAAACAATATAAATAACAATTTTTTTATTGGGAACATTCTCAATAAAAAATATATAGTTCACGTAGAAAATCATCTACTTCATCAGTCGTTGAAACTTGGGATTGGTTCATTTTTCACTCACAAATAACTCACTGCGTTGTTTCTCACTTGGTTTCTACAAACTGACTGGGACGAGTCAAAGGGGTCTGCAAGACAATCTTATCTCAAACCGGTCGACGGGAAGGCCACAAGGTCGTCAACTCATCAGCTGCGTTCTCGTTCTCATTCTCGTTCTCATTCTCGTCTCTTTTCTCGCCAGAATTGAGAAAAAATTAAAATATACGCGGAGAGGCAGTTAATCCTGTCTCCCGAGAACGCAGCAGTCTCGTTCTCGCGAGAACGCAGCAGTCTCGTTCTCGCGAAACAGATTAACTGTTTCGTTTCACTTTTAAGGGTGATACATAATTTTAAAAAATTCTGAAAACAACCCATTCTCTCGCTGGTCTACAGAACGACCTTGCATCTTGTTCAATATGTTTTAATGGGGAATCCCCATTAAAACATCAGAGGGAGCTAAATTTCGAAAATATCGACCCCTAAATAGTCCTAAATTTGCATTTTTATTTACGATTAAAAATTTTTTAGAGTTTCACTAGAGTTTCTGATAAAAAAAAGTTTTAACGGAAAATTTCCGTTAAAAACAATAATATTATACTAAGTTGTTTTCCAAGACCCGGTAATTTACCGGGTCTAAAAAAGGGGGTGGATAAAAAAAATGAGGGGTTAGTTAAAAGAATATATTATATAATAAATAAAGAGATATGGTTTTAAGCGATGAGGCATTAGATATATGGGATGAACATGGAGGTTTCTGGGAGTTTGTAAAGAAACCTGAATTTCGATTTTATGATAGAAACTGTGACGCACTAGACGAGATTCAACGTGCATTGAGGGAGTATAGATTTTCTAAACGGTTGTTAAAAGAAAGTTTATTTGGTGTCGATGGTAAACCACCACTCCTTTCAAAGAAGCAAGTAAAGACATGTCTTAATGAAAAAAAGATTAAGGTTCCTAAAAATGCTACTGAATATCAACTTAGAAAATTGCTTTATAATGAAGATAAAGTCACACTGAAGAAGGATTTTGAGTTTCAGTTTCGATACTGTTGCTAAAGCTCAGAAGTATTAAGGAGATTTTATTTTTAATGAACACTGCTCATTAAAAAGTTCTTATGCTACTAATTAGCAGAAATATTTTTTTTAAAGACGATTCAAAAAGTTTGTTTTTATAGAGATTCCCTATAAAAACGTAATAGATACTAAGTCTTTGAAAAGCATAATATTTACTCAAAGTCAATCAGAAAGGCATTTGTCTTTTTATCTGTTCCATTATAAATAAGTTTTTCAGGATGTCTTTCTGGATTGTTTCTAACGTGATTAAGAAGTCGACGTGAAATTCTTTTAGGTAAAAACAAACATATCTCTTCATCATCATAATCAATTGTAACGACAACGCTTTCACCATATTCCGAATTTTTTATAAAATTTTCCAAGATGGTATAAGTTCCTTTTTTAATATCCTTGAAAGATGAGTAGTTTGATTTTTTAACGGCATTCTTATATATTTCAATCACTGACATTTTATTATAAAAGTTATTCTTTTAACTACCCCCCTCACTTTTTTTATTATCCACCCACTTTTTCTTGTATGGATACTATCCTGTCTCCCATCCTACTAACTCCTCATTAGTGAAAACATCAGAGGGAGCTAAATTTCAAAAACTTTGACCCCTAAAAGGTTCTAATTTTGCATTTTTTCCTAATTTTTAGAGTTCACTAGAGTTTCTGATAAAAAATATTTTTAAAAAAGTCACCCCCCGAAAAGTCACTGTGTTAAAAAAAGTTTTAACAGGGATCTAAGTCGCCTTTAACGTTAAAGAGGGTGGCCAAATCGGCCACCCTCTTTAAGGAAAGTCACTGTGTTTAAAAAGTGTGTTCTGTTATTTTATGTTAAAAAGTTTTAACAGGGATCTAAGTCGATAAATGAAAAAGTCACTGGTTCTGATGTTTTGTGTTTAAAAATGTGTTCTGATGTTTTGTGTTAAAAAGTTTTATCAGGGATCTAAGTCGGTTAATGAAAAAGTCACTGGTTCTGATGTTTTTGTGTTTAAAAATGTGTTCTGATGTTTTGTGGTAAAAATTTTTATCATGGATCTAAGTCAGTGCGCCAGGATTGGCTTTTGGATACTACTCATATATATATATATACATATAAAAAAGTGTTAAATTTCAGGAATCGTTTTAGAATGGTCTGAAACGGATTTCTATGAAGAAAATTTCCAAAAATTTATATTATTTAAATTTCGAAGCCATTGCAATAGCTTCATTTTCTTTGAAAATTCGCTAAAAAGTGTTAAATTTCAGGAATCGTTTTAGAATGGTCTGAAACGGATTTCTATGAAGAAAATTTCCAAAAATTTATATTATTTAAATTTCGAAGCCATTGCAATAGCTTCATTTTCTTTGAAAATTCGCTAAAAGAACTATTTTTAAAAAATTTAGGCTGAATGAAAGTACTTAAAATAGAATAATTAACATTTCTATGGAAGAAAAATAAAATTTTGGTTGAAAAAAAAAACCGCTGGAAATTATTACACAACGGTTTATTATTTGTCTGTACAGATGCCCCTTCTGCGTAGATCACCGTTTTTTGTGGTCAATACCCTCGAGCTCCCCCCCAGGAAAGCCCTAAATGGAGTACTGGAGACGGCCCGGGAGTTACAGTATCATAAAACATGGAAAACGATACCTCGCATAAGCTCATGTTCACTGAAAACCTCAAAAAACCCTATTTTTACACCCATTTTTCATCCATAACACCCCTGGGTTTATTCCGATCGGGCTGCCGAGCTTCGGAGCACAACTAGGACCCAAGTAGAGCCTGTGCGCGAAAGAACGACGACTTTAGACCAAAATTTGTGGTAAATTTAAGTCTAAAATTCTGTTAGAACCTCAATTCATCGCTCGTTGGTCAAAATCGACTTCATATTCGGTCTTCTCGCCCTAAAAAACTTGGAAAACGATACCTCACAAGCTCGTTTTTACTAAAACCTCAAAAATTATGGGTGTTTTTACACCCATAACACTTGGGTATATTCCAATCGGGCAGCAAAGTTTCGGGACACAACTAGGGCCCAAATGGAGCATGTGTGCGAAAGAACGACTTTTTTAGACCGAAAATAAAGGTAGATGTGGACGCTGCTGCTTATGGCGGACAGATGTTGCACTGTTGGAATCTAAGCTCCCTTTATCAGTCTTTTTTATTTTTAACGGGGGAGTTCAAAAAATTTTTCGCTGGAGACCGTATATTATTCACAGGATAGTATTCCAAAATATTTACCTGTATGGATGCCCTTTCTGAGTAGATCGCTTATTCTGTGGTCAATACCCTCCAGCTTCCCCCAGGAAAGCCCTAAATCGAGTACTGGAGCCGGCCTGGGAATTTCAGTTTCATAAAAATGCGCGGGATTCAATAATTCAACCATTCATCAGGAATCAGGGGGGGGGGGGGGGGGGTTTCGTTCAGTCATTCATTTGTTGTTATTCATGAAGCATAACGTTTGTACAAGTAGCAAAAGTACCTGTCAACAAAATCCAAGAGAGCCATCATTTTTCAAATGTAATAATATCACAGAACAACCAACTCGACTTCATACAGCCATCCTTGATTATAATCAGGTGCTCCCTAGTGATGATATCCGGGCCGGATTTATACTGTTTCATTCACGATCATGTTGACGAAGCTTTTCGGTTCAAACGAAAGGCTGAACGTACGGTGCTCCGGGTGGTCTCAACAAATTTTTTAATTCAAGATCAATTTAAAAACGTTAAAAAAACCATACCCTTCTATTCAAAGTTCTCTAGCTATGGCGTTCTGAAAATGTCGACCCCTTTTTCACCCCTGAGAAGATGACTGACCGTAACGCCGAGAGTGAATTATATTGAATTATTGCTTTAGGGCTTTCCTGGGGGGATCACGAGGGCAGGTATTGAACGCAGAAAACGGTGATCTACGCGGAAGGTGCATCTGTGCAGGTAAATAATAAATCGTTGTGTAATAATTTGCAGCGTTTTTATTACATTTTCGGATTCTGCGTAGGTACCTTGAATCAGAAACTATCAAACTGTGGGGGGGGGGGGGGGGGTGTTAAACCATTTTTGGTTTATTATTCCGTGAATAATACACCTATGTATTCGTTCAGCAGAAAATTTTTATAACACCCCCTCAAACTTTTTTCTTTTCCGTTTCAAGGTGCGTAGATTCCAAAAATGCAATGTCAGTCCGCCGTACGCCGCACGCCGTCCGCCGTCCGCCGTATCACGTGTACAGGCTTCATTTTCGGTCTAAAAAAGTCGTTCCTTCGCACACATGCTCCATTTGGGCCCTAGTTGTGTCCCGGAACTTTTCAGCCCGATCGGAATATACCCAGGGGTGTTATGAGTGAAAATGTGTGTAAAAATAGGTACGTTTTGCGTTTTAGCACCATGGTAGCAACATGAGCTTCTGAGATATCGTTTTCCATGTTTTTGGGGACGAGAAGACCGAATATGAAGAAGATTTCGACCAGAGTGGAAAATTGAGGTTCTGCCAAATGTTCAGCTCCCAAAATTGATTTTTTATGAGTGAAAAACCTGGGAAATCGTCTGAAAACACCATAAATTTGTATAATAACACTGGAAAAAGTGTCAACACGTGGATCAAGACGATTAAATGACACTACCAATGATCAAAGATGATTTGGGAAAAAAAAGTAGGTAAATGAACAGCCAACATTTCTGTAGGTATGTCCAATAGAATAATAAACCCATGTGACAAGGAGTTTGCAGCGTTTTAGCGAATTTTCGAAGAAAAGGAAGCTATTGTTCTCGGTCCAAAATTTTTAAAACTCGAATTTCCGAAAGATTTTTATACCAAAATCGGTTTCAGACCATCCTGAATTCAGTGCCGAAAGACACCAAAAATTATATGTATATATATATGACAAAATAACGAGCCTACCCTCCAAGCCTCCAACTAACTGTCAGGCCTCTAAGCTGTGAGCGTGGTTGAATCGTAGGTGGAATGACGTAACGCGAGACAAGGCACTTTACTAAACGAACTGGATTTATTGAAATGACTAATGGAACTTCACAGCGCTGAAGGTATTAGATATCGTTCTAATGTGACAAATTTCCGGAGGGGATGCGACCATCCATAAACATAGGGCCAGGCGAGCTTGAGAGAGATCGAACGTGAATCTTTTTTGATGCTGGAAACTGGAATGCCCCACTCCGTTTTTTCGTCCGAGTCTTCTTCGTCTTTTCCCTCTCCACCAGCACCACCCAGTGTTGTTACCGGCTCTTGACTTCCTTTTCACTGACCTCTCGGCGGTTGTCAGCGGTATTGTTATGGATGATGTTCATGGATCCGACGCCAGCGCTCCCTGCGGTAACTTGTTCCTCATCAACGCCAGTTTGCGCGCTTCTATTTAAAACTAGTGCAGCTCCCGATCAGATAGCCGTCACGGCCAATCCTGACCGGCTAGCGCCTCGCAGCCTGTAAAAGAAAACAGAAGCGACAGACTCTGATAGGACAACCTGTGACCTACCAGCAACTTAGGTTTGAAGACTATCCTTTCTATCAACTTATCAGGCATGTTATGATAAGTCTTTACTTTAATGCCTCTTGACCACCCTGATTAAAAGTGATTAAACTACTGTATAGATATCCATGGGTTTACCTTCATGTTGATCGCCCTCGACTCTATAGCCGTCACTGGCCATGACCACTCGGTCATACTGACACCAAGCGACCCGGTTTTTGTTTGTTAGTTTTGTTTTGCTTTCCAATTGAGCGTATGCACTACGAACCCGTAAGCAACGAACACAGGGGAGGAATGAATGTGCATCCCAAAGGATAGGGAAGGTGGGATAGATCCAATCAGGCACCTCACAACACGTCGTGTAGGACAGTACAAACCAGCACTTCCTCACAGTACCAGTACAAATAGATGCCCAAGGCAGCGTTCGTCATGTGAACCTACCAAGGGCCAGCACAGAAAGATGGTAGTCTTGGGCATATCGGGCATATGGACAATCCCCCAAGGCCCTGGAACACAAGTCGAGGGCCGAGGTCCAAGCATGCAACCTACTGGCAGTACTAACCATGGTGGGTTGAGAGGTTGAGGTATCGATGCTGCCCAATACCAAATCCTGAACCGTACCGTTAGAGGACCTAACACTGCCACGATATTCAGCAATCCGGTGAGTAACACGTAACTCACCCTGGCACAGTCGGTGCAAAACTGGCCAGACAGGCAAAGGGATTAATACCCGAGCCAGAAACATAAGTGTGCACAAGGCGACGACCGACCAACGAATTACGAGGGTCGCCCAAGTTCAGAGAGACGCAACTCTGAATAAAACACTTCATCAACCTAGGATTTCAAGTGTTGATTGCTTGCTGACACAATCCAACACTCTCCGGGTGGCCACCACGGATACCGCACCAAAAACCCAGTCCAACCGATAGCCCTCAATCCAACACAATCCTGCTGTCCAGTGTGTGCAAACAAAGCAGTGCGGGTCACCTACGAACCCGTAGTGCAATACATCGTGTTAATAAGGGGCAACGTTTCATTAGTTGCGTGGAGATAAACAGAATTTGGGTGCATGACTTTGCGGAATGACTAAAACATCATGATACAAAATCGAACAATTTTAATATTAAAGAAGAGAAAATCGGAAGGTTACAGATTATGAAAGCCAAGCACTAACAGATAAACAGGTACATCAACCTCCCAAGTTCGAGAAAACAGATTCCGCAGAAGAAAATCGACTAGGCGATCACAAAACAACAGGGTATCACCCCAAAAGAAACAGCGGGCTATGGAACAAAAACATCGCCACAGGTTCAAGACTTAAAATTACGAGAATCATAGGAATAATAAGAAAACAATGCGCCGTTCCGAACCGGAATATTGCATAAAAAAGAACCAGAATAATAAAAAGTGTGGGTAAAAGCCAAGTGCAGATTGATCTGAAAGGAAGACAGGCATGCCAATGAGGCCCTACTCAATCAAAGTACGTGCATCATCTGAGTCAGAGTCGGTCGTATATGGAACAAGAGCACTCTGATCAGGAACCGCGCGTACGTGTTCATGGGAATATTTGTAAGTCCTGTTGTCTTTCAAATTCCGCAACAGGTAACGGTCGTTGTCTAAAACCTCCACGATTCGAAACGGTCCCTTGAACTTAGGGTCAAGTTTGCACTGGTGACGTGGTTCATTTCGTAACAAAACCATGTCACCTACAGAGAGAAGTTTGACAGGAGCTTTAGACTTATTAAAACGAATCTTATCGTACTCGGAACGTTTGATAATGTTTCGAGATGCATAATCACGGATAGAATCTAAATTAATTCTGACTGGTGGAACCACGCTGGGGGAAGGGGTAATCATGCCAACTGGTTTTGCCACTTTACCAATGAGTATTTCCAAAGGTGAAAGGCGCGTCACCGAATTCATCGTTGAATTCATGGCTAACTGAATGTCGCCCAAGGCTTCCTGCCAAGAGCGATCCCCTAACTCAATCGCTGTTAACATGTTGGTCAAGACCGACATCACCCGTTCACATTGCCCATTAGCCCGTGAAGCGGAAACAGCAATTAAATGAAGGTCAATCTGGTGATTATCACAATACGATTTGAAGTCTTTAGATGTGAAGCATCGACCTTGATCAGCCACAACAGTCGAAGGAACCCCAAAGAAGGTAATGAGTTTATGCAGTCCCTGAATGACGCTGGCTGTATCAAGATTGAAAATGTGGTGCAAGTAAACAAATTTGGAAAACCCATCAATAAATACCAAACAATATTCTTTGCTGTCTTTTTTTCCTGATAATTTACCCGAAACATCAACATGGATCATGGACCATGGTGCAGTACCCTTGGGGATCGGATGAAGGGATATCTGTCGCTTTCCTGACTGTGTTTTGGCCACTTTGCAGGTTAAGCAGTTATCACAAAATTTTTTGACGTACCTGGCCATTCCCTCAAACCAATAGAAATCTGCGGCTTTTTCCAAAGTCTTATCTGGGCCTAAATGCATGACAGATTCATGAACATTCTGGATTATGGCATAACGATGAAGCCTAGGGATTATAGGTAGAGTCCTACTCCTATGACCCCGCTGAATAATCCTACACAAGACACCTGAGCGCATCTCATAGGTATGCCGAACTGACTCTGGTAATTCATTGTTTTTACATTTAGCTGCTAATTCAGTAATCTCTTTATCGGACTGCTGTGCAAGTAACAACCAATCATTAGATAAAATACTAAGGTTAACAGACTTTTCGTTATCTAATCGGACGGTGTGTGGAGGCACAGAAGGTGAAACATCATTAGTAACATTAGACGAAATAGCTGACTCACCAACACCATCCAAAGGATGACGGGATAAATAATCGGCATGTTGCATGCGATTAGCAGGACGATATTGAATTTTGAAATCGAAAGACTGCATAACCGACCACCACCTGTGCACCCTGTTGTTCAAATTTTGTTTCAAAAACGAATCTTTAAGTGATTTACAGTCTGTCACTACTGAAAATGAAATATCTTGTAACATGGTTTTATAGTGCAAAAGACTTTTGACGACAGCCATGGTTTCAAGGTCATAACTGTGGTATCTCTGTTCAGCGTTATTATTTTTCTTACTGTAATAAGCGACCACTCTAGGCTTACCATCATACAAATTAATAAGGATTCCAGACACTCCAATGCTGCAAGCGTCACAGTGCAATTCAACAGGTAGAGTTGGGTCAAAGATAGTGAGCACTGGCTCAGAGGTCAAACACTTGATGAGAGTTTGACGTGACGCCTCATGAACGTCATTCCAAATTAATTTTCCCTTTGATGAGAGCAACTGGTACAAGGGAGCAGCGATCTCAGAAAATCTAGGGATGAAGGAGCGGAAATATGAGGCTAATCCCAAAAACTGCCTCAAAGAGGTCACTGTGGATGGTGGTGGCAATGCAACCAGGGCGTCTATTTTTAAAGTATTTGGGCGCAATTCCCCATTTTGTACAGTATATCCTAAAAATTCTACTTGAGTAACAACAAAACGACATTTGGTGTGATTCAAGGACACACCTGCCTGAGTTAACACAGCCAAAACATGATCAAGTCTGTCCAATGCCTCCTCCTCGGTTGAGGCAGTGATCATGAGATCATCAAGGAAACAGACAACATACTGGTGAGCTAAGTCACCCAAAATCTGTAAAATAGCTCTCTGGAAAGTGGATGGAGCATTCTTGACCCCAAATGGACAGACTAGAAATTCCCATTGGGCCTCAGGAGTAATAAAAGCTGTCTTCTCAATAGAGTTATGATGCATATTGATTTGATAAAATCCACTAGCCGTATCTAATACTGAATAAAATTTGGAACCTACTAACCTATTGATCTGATCTTGGATCAAAGGAAGAGGTTGATGTTCCGAAACAGTATTTTCGTTCAAAAAACGATAATCAACAGCAAGTCTCATTTTATTATTCTTTTTCGGAACTAAAAGAATAGGGCTCGCAAACGGTGACTGGCTGCGCCTGATCATGCCAGCTCTTTCCAATTCGGCCAGATGCTCACGTAAATATTGCTTTTGAGCATTTGACATTGGGTACGGCTTTCGATTTACTATTTTCCCTGGATCTTTTAAAGTAATTTGAAATTCAACATTTTTCAACCGAGTTTTAGGGTAACCAGAGGTGAAAAACGCTGAATACTTGCTCAATACACTACACAGGCGGGGCTTGTTAGTGTCTGAAATTCCAGACTGAGCTGAACGGGGGTCAAAAATATCTCTAAATTATTCAAAATTTTGGTATGATCAATTTTATCCTTGCCCTCCGAAAGAGAGAGGCATTGGTCAGCTTGTCGGACAGAAACAGGTTGATCCTCATTTGATCCAATTCTGCCCAGGGGTTTTAGATTAGATTTTACAGATTCATTCAAGTTTAACTTGTTAATTTTCTTTTGTAAAGATTTTGACAAATGGAGATCGTTAGGTACTATAGTGCAACCATGTTTAGAAACAGATACAGTAACATCTTGCTCTAATAAGTCTGACCCTAAAATCACTGAATGTGGTATTTCTACATCCTCTACTTGATGTAAATTTATTCGAAGATCCAGGTTGTCAACAGTCACGTTGGTCAAGATCTGACGAGGCGACACCACCGTCCCGTTGCCCAGTCCCTTCAATGAAATGTTCTCAATTACCTGTTTGCCTTGGAATTTTGCAAACAACGTACGAATGACCAAGCTGCACTCGGCACCTGAATCAAAGTAAAATGGATAGGTACTACCTGAGTGATTTAGTTGTCCATGAGGGGTGCGTGTGCAGAGATTGACCCGGTACTCCTTGTTCTTCTGTGGAGCTGGTTGTTGTGCTCGATTTCGTTGAGCAGCAGGGTTCTGGGAATTCTGCATGTCCTGTTTGTTCCGAGGACAGTCTCTCTTGTAGTGTCCAATCACTCCACAGGTATGGCACGCACCACTGCGAGGGAGGTTATTCTGGGGCTTAGACGAGGTGGGTGTGTTCCCGCCAGACTTGCCAAAGTGTTGTTGGTACCTGTAAGTCGAAGTTTGTGCAGAATTAGGCGTACGATAGGGGTGCTGGTTCACATTTACATTTTGGGGCTTATCTTGTGAATTAAAGCGTTGATTATGATTATTATTTCCCTTAAACTTTTTGTTAGGATTATTATCAGTTTTATCAGTCTTATAAATTTTATCATGGGTTCGTTTGGCCGATTTAGTGAGCAGTGCTACATTCATAGCTTTAATCAACTTTTCCCTAGAAAATACTTTCGTGGTATATAGGAGTGTTCTCAATTCAGGTTCATTTCTAGCGAGATGTACCAAAGTTAACATCGGAAGTAGCTCCGAAATAGTTATGTGGGCCAAACGAGACTCCAATACATTTAAAATCGTTGAAGCGGTACTGACTAGATTTTCACTTTCTGAAGGTACGTTATTTAGAATGTCAAACAGTACGGATGCAGGGGTTTCGGTAAGACAGTATTGAAGTTTGAACTGTTCCCTCAAATCTGACCAAGTCATCCCGGGGGTTAATATCTGAGAAAGCCATGCTGCAGAGGACCCCTTACAAGCGGTTGATAACAACGAGTATAACTCAGAACCTGAACGGGGATTTTCTTCCATTATGGCATCAATCCTATTAATCCAAGATCGAACATCAAAATTATGTTGATCTGGAGAAAATTGCGGTAGTTTGAAGAAATATGATTGGAAAGGATTCATTTTAGTGAACATGTCCCCCATTGAAGACGCAAAACTTTGATTTTGGGCCTGCAACACCCCTTGAATCGCCCCAGCTATAATCTGACTTAAATCCGCTGGAAATGGTGCAGAACTAACATGCGGGGACGTATTAGTAGCTACTGGTACTTCAGGATTAGGTTGAGAACCGCTCTTCTTGTTGCTAGGAAGAGAATTACAATGTTCGAAATTGATAGGTATTAGATTCGGAAGCGAGCTCGTCTGCCGAAGTTGCCGAGATCTCTCATGAAGGTTGACATCAGGAATGAAGGGTTCTGATTGGTCGGAAAAAATTGCGTAGTTACCTAGGGTGCAAAATAGAACTTCCCATTATTAAACATGGCAGACACATAAAAAAAATAATGGTGGCCGCATTTCCTCTCAAACCTAGGAAACTCAAACTTGGAGAAATCATCACAATGCACAATAACAGAAATTCGCAAAACCTACCGAAATTATCGTAATTTTGCAAATTCTCTCTACAAGAAATGAACTCACCCGGATTCGTGGTTTCTTGGTCCGACACGACTTGTTCTTCGGGACTTCGTGGCGTCTGACTCCGATATCGAGCGACAATACTGTCGATCGGACTTGTAGATTGTCGACCTGCATCTTCCTCGTCGTACCGTCGTCCACCGGATTCTTCGGTATCCCACTTCTGATGACAAAATAACGAGCCTACCCTCCAAGCCTCCAACTAACTGTCAGGCCTCTAAGCTGTGAGCGTGGTTGAATCGTAGGTGGAATGACGTAACGCGAGACAAGGCACTTTACTAAACGAACTGGATTTATTGAAATGACTAATGGAACTTCACAGCGCTGAAGGTATTAGATATCGTTCTAATGTGACAAATTTCCGGAGGGGATGCGACCATCCATAAACATAGGGCCAGGCGAGCTTGAGAGAGATCGAACGTGAATCTTTTTTGATGCTGGAAACTGGAATGCCCCACTCCGTTTTTTCGTCCGAGTCTTCTTCGTCTTTTCCCTCTCCACCAGCACCACCCAGTGTTGTTACCGGCTCTTGACTTCCTTTTCACTGACCTCTCGGCGGTTGTCAGCGGTATTGTTATGGATGATGTTCATGGATCCGACGCCAGCGCTCCCTGCGGTAACTTGTTCCTCATCAACGCCAGTTTGCGCGCTTCTATTTAAAACTAGTGCAGCTCCCGATCAGATAGCCGTCATATATATATATATATTTATATATTTATATATTTATATATGTATGTGTCATTCCAGACGATAACTCTCGAAAGAATTGAGATAAAAAGTTCAAATTTGCACGAAAAATCTGTCTTGGCAATCGACAGGCTAAGTTCGTAGATGGGCAGAATCGGGTCACTCTATGGGGGAGTTTTGGGGAGTTTTAGGGGGGAAAAATTACCCATAAATTCCCAAAATGAAATAGTCTGACAAGTGACACCTCATTTTAAAGGTTTTTGTACGCTGAACACGATGGTGAAATCAGAATTGCGATATCTCATTCCGTTCTCAAACTGGAGCACTTTGAAGATGAAGGAACGTGGTTATTTCTTGAGATGTTCTTCCTGGTTCGTCTGCTCTAATCTGATAACGGAATGGGATATCGCAATTCTGACTTCAACATCGTGTTCAGCGTTGGAAAATCTACAAACCGAGGTGTTACTCGGCAAAAAATGGAACAAAAAATTTGTTACGTATCCAATACCTACTCTGTATTGGATACGTAACATACGTACTGTACGTATGTTGGATACGTAACTGTACGTATATTGCAGTACCAATACTACAATATACGTACATACTTGAATACCTATAATTACCCAATAAGTTTAAGATTGCCCATATTTGAATGGGATATCCCAAAAATCACATTCTACATAAAATCAGTTATTTCTTCGAAAATTCGCTCTTATAGCCATGCTGCATGACTGTGGTTTTTCTTTTCATGCTCGATTCCAAAGGTTCATGATTGAAAATAATCAATTTCAAAAAACAACATGAGAAAATAAATATAGCAAAATAATGATAACCAAAATAATAGAATAGTAACAGGCCGATAGGCCTGGAGGGGGGGGGGGGGTTGCAATTGAATATTCATTGTAGCCTTAAATCGAACGGAGGGTCTGACAGTACTGTACAAATTACCAGTTACTAACGAAAGATAACCAGAATGTGAATCCTGCACGTCATAGGGAGACTTTTCATTTAGTTGAGAAGTAACTGCTTTGATAACAACCTGTGATGCTTAACAGTGATTCGTGAAATTGTTCAACTGGGAGGATTTCCCCTGAGGAGTTTCAACTGGTAATCGACTTTTGCCCCCCCCCCCCCCTTCCCATTCAGCAATTGATTCGGCGTGGACAAACAGTGGCATTCATCTCATTTCCTCGCTAATTAGTCAACGGGTGCATCGACTGATGGTCAGTCCCAATAGCTTCTCACTCGACCCTCAGTTGAACTCATAATCATTTGCGCCCGTGTCCCCTTCAATTCTGCAAATTAATTGCGCTATCATCAGCGAATCTGCACAGGCTAATACCAAACTGGACACACATTGTCACTCAATGCTTTACCCCAGTACGTAAAATGTGGTGCTGGTGGATGTTTTTCAAAGTGGAAACAGATTCAATTCCAGTAAATAGAAAAGGAGAATTCTGGCGCAGGAATCTCCCTGCAGTGTCGAGGTTATGCAAAACCCGCAAAACACCAACTGCCTCGCGAGCCTAAAGGCCTAATTACACCTGCCGAGTAGCTCGGCCGAGTAGTCCGTCGAGTACTCGGCCGAGCTACATCGATGGGGCAAGCAGGTGATTACATTTCAGCTGGGCAGAGACGAGACAGTTGCGTCTTGTAGTGTTCCGCGCAATATGGCACAGCGAAGTAAAAGGAGAAAAACGCTGCAAAGTCCTTGTCACATGGGTTTATTATTCTACTGGACATACGTACAGAAATGTGGGCTGTTCATTTATTTTTCTCAAAAACACAAATTAGGCTCTTTTTTTCTTTTTTTTTTTTACAAATTATCTCTCATTATTGATAGTGTAATTTAATTGTATTGATTCACCTGTTATTACTACTTGTCGTGTTACTATACTACTTTACAGTGATTTCAGGTTTTTGACCCATAAAAAAATGAATATTGGGAGCCGAACCTTCCCACAACCTCAATTCTTCACTCTTTAGTCAAAATCAACTTCATATTCGGTCTTCTCGCCCTAGAAAACATGGACATCGATATCTGACAAGGTGTGAAACAAAAAAACTATTTTTACACTCATCCCCCCTCCCCTCCCCCCAAAACACCCCTAGGTGTATTCCGATTGGGCGGCCGAGCTTCGGAGCACAACTAGGACCCAAATGTGTTCCAAAATCAGGACCCAAACTGTGTGCGGAAAAACGACGATTTTACACCAAAATTTAACGTAAATTTAAGGCTGAAACTTCGTTAGAACCTAAACATGGAAAGTTTCTGGAAACAACTAGGGCCGTAGTTGAGCCTGTGTGTTGAAGAACGAATTTTTTAGACCGAACATGAAGTAGATATGGATGGTACGGCGGATTTATGGAATCTAAGCACCTTGAAACGTAAAAGAAAACATTTTGAGGGGGTGTTATAAAAAATTTTTGCGGAGCGAATTTATAGGTGTATTATTCGCAGAATAATAAACCAAAAGCCGCGCTCGCCCGCCAAACCTGATTACACTAGCCGAGTGGATGGGCGAGAAGCAACTGAGCGAGTGGATGAGTGGTGGGGGGTCCCTACTCGGCCGAGTACATAGAACATGGTTCTATTCACTGACTCGCCCAAAATCACTTGCCCGTTACTAGGCCGAGTACTGTCTGGGCCGACTACACTGCGATTTACTCGGCCGAGTGCACTGTCTCGACTCAGTACTCGGTACGTGTAATTGGGGCTCAAGTGCAGGGGCAGGACGTGATGAAAAAATGTCTCTGCCCTGCTCGGTCAGGGATCGAAGGTTTGTGTCCACCAGTGGAAGCAAACATTTTTCGTTACTCCCCAGTGACGGGCAAATTTAGCTGCCCGGGTCGTGGACTCGAGCCTTCAAGTCCACCAACCGATGCAGAAATTGTTCCCTTAAGCCCCAATTACACATACCGAGTGCTGGGCCGAGACAGGGCATTTGGTCGAGTAAATCACAGTGTAATCGGCCCAGAAAGTACTCGGCCTAGTAACGGGCGAGTGATATTGGGCGAGTCCGTGAATAGAACCACGTTCTGTTTTCTCGGCCGAGTAGGAACCCCCCACCACTCATCCATTCGCTCGGTTGCAACCGCAGGCAGTAGGTGTGTAGCGGGTTTTGCATAACCTCGAAATTGCAGGGAGATCCCCACGCCAGAATAATTCTCCTTTTCTATCTACTAATTCCGATCACTGAATGGTGATATTAGTTGCATATCAGCAAAACATTGTCAATCTCATAAGTGGTGGACTCTTCTTTGGATCCAGATGTTAACTGTGTACCTTCCAGCATCAACCTAATTGTCGAAGATTATCATCACTGACATCAACAAGATATTTCAATCGGGTGTATACCACTTGAGCGCAGCCAGAAAATATGTCCCAGTTGAGCACCGTTCTTCCACGGTCAGTCTACCAGTCTACCAGCAAGGAATGAAATATAAAGAAATGAGGATAATAATAACCCAACGACCATTTATTAAAAATCATAATCGATTCAAAGAAAGGAAAAAAATCATCGCATAAATCAATAATAATAATAAAATCACGTAACATCAAATCAATTTGGTTTATTATTTTCAATAATGAAACAGTGCAATGTCCG
This sequence comes from Leptopterna dolabrata, assembly GCA_954871275.1. NCBI lineage: Eukaryota > Metazoa > Arthropoda > Insecta > Hemiptera > Miridae > Leptopterna > Leptopterna dolabrata. The sequence continues at coordinate 37,692,227 of OX940984.1, read as the reverse complement.
TCTGCCTTATCATCCATATCTACTTTATTTTCGGTCTAAAAAATTAGTTCTCTCGCACACAGGTTCCATTTGGACCCTAGTTGTGTCCCGAAACTTTGCAGCCCGATCTGAATATACCCAGGGGGGTATGGGTGAAAATGTGGTGGGGGGGGGGGGGATGGGGTTTTTTGGTGTTTCAGTAACATGAGCTTGTGATGCATCGTTGTCCATGTTTTTTTAGGACGAGGAGACCGAATATGAAGTCGATTTTGACGAACGAGTGGAAAATTGAGGTTCTAAAGAAGTTTCGCCCTTAAATTTTCGTTAAATTTTGATCTAAAACCGTCATTCTTCCGCACACAGTTTGGATCCAAATTTTGGAACACATTTGAGTCCTAGTTGTGCTCCGAAGCTCGGCCGCCCGATCGGAAATACACCCAGGGGTGTTATGGAGGAAAAATGGGTGTAAAATTGGGGTTTTCGAGGTTTTTTTGAGGTTTTAGTGAACATGAGCTTGTGATGTATCGTTTTCCATGTTTTTTCCGGCGAGAAGACCGAATATGAAGTTTATTGTGACCAGAGGGTGAATAATGTGGTTGTAACAAAGGTTCAGCTGCTAAAATTCCTTTTTTTATGGGCCAAAAACCTGGGACATTGTCTGAAATTACCATAAATTTGTATAATAACACTAGAAGTAGTATCAACAGGTGAATCAAGACAATTAAATGGCACTATCAATGATCAAAGATAAATTGTTAAAAAAAAAAAATAGGAGCCTAATTCGAGTTTTTGGCGGCCAAAATTAGTGGAAACGATCAAAAATGGCTATTTAAATTATTGCACGTGAAAGAAACAATAAATGAACAGCCAAAATTTCTGTAGGTATGTCCAGTAGAATTATATCCCATGTGACAAGGACTTTGAGAGTTTTTTCTATTTTTTGTTTATTTTGTTTGTTTATTCCAACCCATAATTTTTTCCTAATGGATCCCGGGAGTATTCTAAGGTTTTAACCCTTTAGAATGCGTCACTAATATCTTCGTTTCAAAGCACGCCAGGTTATGAATTACTATTTTCCGTCGAATTAGAAATTATTCAACAAAGGAAGTCAGAGACGCTGATTGGCTTTTTTGAACGTCGAGACGCAGAGGCCAGGCGTCGGTTTGATTAGTGTCGGAAGGCTTCTCCACATACCGATCCGCTCAACGGGTTTTCAGCCCTTTCGAGTTGGAAACGAGGGCTCTTTAGCAATCAGGGCCGAAGGTAGAAGGACCATCTTAAGACGAAGGGCTTATAGCAAGGGCCAGACCTTGTGATGGGCGGGGGGAGCAAGCAATAAAGATTCCGAGGTGCTTTTACCACTTCCTACTCCCAGCGAGCTCATCTCGTTCTGAAATCATCAGGAAGAAGGAAATCATCAGGTTCAGAGAGCCGAATGTCAGGCCAGATGAGATCCAGAGCCCTGAAACTTTTAATTTCTCTGATGTTTAAATGTGCCTGATATTGACGAAACCCGATACTCCTAAGACTGGATTTAACCCTTAGCTACACGCTAGTTGTGGAGTAACGTTAGTACGTACACTTGCGAGTAAACCCCCGCACTTTCATTTTTCATAATTATTTTAAAATTTTGCACACAATTTCAATTTAAAAATGTTTTAAATTGGTTGTAAAATGATCATAAATAATAGGTAGGTACGCTTCAAAATAATAATAATTTTCATTTCAACACATGTTAGTCAAAATATAAGTTCCTGTCATGCTGTAAGAACGAATTTTCAAATAGTCTTGCTATTGTGTAAAAAGATCATGTAGCGAGAAACCACGCCACTTTACGTAAAATTACATCATTGTTTCGTGATTTTAGCTAGTTTTACCGATTTTTGACCCTTATAAAGTCAAATTTGACCCACTCTTATTTTTGGAGATTTCGATTTAGGGCTTTCCTGTGGGGGAGCTCGAGGATAGGTATTGACCAAAGAAAACAGTGAACTACGGAGTAGGGGCATATACAGGTAAATTATTACACAACGGTTTCTTACACAACGTGTTATTACACGCAGTGTATTTATTTTCCTCATGCTTCATGAATAACAACAATTATAATTAATGATTGAATTATTGAATCCCGCGCACTTTCATGAAAATTTAACTCCCGGGCTGGCCTCCAGTACTCCATTTAGGGCTTCCCTGGGTTCTACGCAGAAGAGGCATCTTCTATACAGGCAAATAATAAACCGTTGTGTAATCTTTTGCAACGATTTTTATTTATTATATATTATTTTTTAACGATTTTTGTCTCTGCACCAAACATTTTGACGAAATTTGGACTTTTTTTAACCTCATTTTTTACCTGTATATTATGTCATCAGCCTGTTTACTACCAACTTTGTGTACTCCACAGAACAAACCTAGATATTCCACTGAACCAAAACTTGTTTATTCGTAACTGAGGGATCGTTTGGGTTTCCCGCCAAAAGATGAGGTGAACGTCTCTCGGGAGGGTTTTATTGAAATCTTTTGGCCCTTCGAACCCCCCCCCCCCCCCATCCACCACATCGCACCATTTGGCTCACGAACCTTCAGACCCGAATCCGCGCCTTCCTTATCCGTAATCTTCCCATGATGGCTGCGAAACGTAGGGAAATAGGTAACCGTATTTTCCCTTTTTTACCCCCCCCGCCCACGGCCATTTTTTTTTGAGAAAAGAAACAAATTTCTCTTTCTTTCTCTCCCATCTCTTACGCCCTTCTCCGGGGAAACGTAAGAAAAACCTTTATTCACGAGAACCTCAATTTTTTTTCTCATCCCCCACCAGCCCCCTTCTTGAAGCTTAAGGTCTCTTATATTATAAGGGAAAAAAAATTCCGTCTCGGCAGGTGGGCCGGGAAAAGAACGGCATGTTCGTGCTCAATATTCAACTTCTTATTGTTGAGGGGGAATAGATATGATGGGAGTGGCGGAAGGGATGATGGAGGGGAGAAAGGCAGGAATTTAAGCGAAGGGGAGGGGAAAAAGAGGACGGGATAAAAGTTGACTTCATCCACATCAATTCCCGCTCACTGCCGTCTTCTCTTGCTGTGTACTGTTGTCTTCTCATTATTCGTCCTATCAACATTCTTATTTTCCCTCTATCTTCGTTAGCGAATTTTCAGAAATAATATGCTGTCCACCACCACAGAAAATGAAGAAATTGGTCAGAAATGTTTAGCACGTACCTAGGTACATGCATTTTCGATACAAATCTATTTCAGAGCATTCAGAATATTCATTCCAGATTTTTATTAAAAAAAAAGGATAGTTTCAACCATGCAGCATGACCAAATGAGCGAATCTTTTTTCTTTTTTTTTCCTCTTCTTTATTTAGGCACCAATTACCTAAGTATCAATTTTTTTATCCCTAAAACTCAAAGTGACCAACTTATGATAAATAAATTGGTCTTAGTAACTTTTCTTTGGAAATTGCAAGTCTTCAAATCGCCATTCGATACCACATTCGGTGACGTTTTTAATATCAATTTTCGGTATTTTTGGCCAGATTTACGGATTTTTAGCGATTTTAGACCAACAAAAACTCGAGCTTTACCTACACACCTAATTAACTGTTTTTTTTTTTTGTTTTTTTTTTAAGGAGGATTGTCGAACTCATCCTTTCGTTTGCCATTACGAACATTTTGGCGAAATTCGTGATTTTATTTCGTAACCGAAGCCAGATATATCTGAAGCGACACGTGTATTTAACCTGTATGTATAAACATGTAGGTACATGTGTGGTTTCTTGTAATTGATGTGTTCAATAATCAAACTGCGTTGTCCGTACTCAATAAATGTTTTTATTAATATCATTATTATACCTACATAGTACCTATATATTTATAAGTGTAAGTATGTATACATAAATATGTATGATTATGTAGAAGTATATACGTTATACATATACCTACATTCCTAATTAGATTATTTAAAAAATAAAAAAATAAAAATTGAGTTACAGCAAATTTTGATTCAGAATGTCCTAAGCGGATTTTTTTAGGTGTCGTGATTCCCCTCACAGTAACAATATTGTTATAAGATTTAACCAAATGAACGACGGGAACGTTGAGATGGGTAGCGCCAAGGGGAAGGTAACAAAAGGGGTTTTTCCATCAAGCGCCATCGCTACTCAACGGTCATAACGGCCGATTGTGGACGGGGGACTGGTGGAAAAGTCCTTATATAAACAGCTCTTCTGGCCCAGCTCCTCATTCGACGATTCGACCGACCTACCCTCTCTCTCTCGTCCTCTCTCTTTCTTTTCCATGCACTGGCTGTGGTCAAAACCGCGGGGTGCCCTCCTCTCTCCTTGTATCTGTTGTGGTCAAAACTGAGGGGTGCCAGCCTTCATCTTCTAGGCGTCTGCTGTGGTGAAAACCGTGGGACACCTCCTTCTCCTCTAATACCTACTGCGGTGAAAACCGTGGGGTGTTAGCTTCCATATTCCCCATTTCTGCTGTGGTGAAAACCGCGGGACACCTTCCTCTCCTCCAGTACCTGCTCTGGTGAAAACCGTGGGGTACCAGCTCCCAAATCCCAGGCGCCTGCTGTGATGAAATCCGTGGGGAGCTAACCTGCCCTCCAGCTAACGCTTGCTGTGGTGAAAACCGCGGGGCGTTAGTAAAAGACTCCAATGGAGCACATCCTTCCTCATCCATCTTCATCCGCCTTCATCCAACCTCTCCCTCCATCTTTCATCCAACTCTCACCCTCCATGTGGTGAGCACCACACACCCGCTCACGACAGAAGGTTTTTATTAATCAGACCAACTACATATAAACTCTCTCGTTTCTGACATACCACATGACAGAACATTCACTGAGCCTCATTTCACGAATTTCTCATCAGTGATGCAAAACGTTGTTTGGCCTCACCTGCTAACGTAATATTATGCTGCGAGTCATCTCACGATTTCACGTTGTGAGTCTTAAATTAATAATATTATGTCGACAGATGGAGCGGGGCTGAGTGATGACACATGAGTGGCGGGAGGAGGTTCCGCCCCTGCCTCCGCCACCACCACAATGGCGGTTGGACATGGACCTGCGGCATCACATTCAGCACTGCGCCTGCACTTGTAACCACATGGGCTATGGCAATTACATGGATTATCAGGTAAACAATGAGCGACGCTGTAGACCCGCATCGTAATAATCAAACCAACCACACATCAAGTAAACAATACGTTGTGACGCGTTAGCTATTTTAATAATAATAATACTAATAATAGCGGCAAACAGAGGCGGTTCAAGGGGAAACGCAGTTTACGAGTCAACTTGGAAGAGCTGTTGATGGGTTGGGTACAACAACAACAGTTTATTTATCATAATCAACAGGTAGCCAGTAGCTATTACTGAACCCCTATTTGTAACAGCCACTATTATATTCCTGTTCTTCAATTAGAGTAATGGCCTATTACGCTAATGATCTACTATTAGAGGTATTTAGCAGATGAAGATTAATTATGTTAGTCCATAGTACTGCAGTCCAATGTGGACATTGCCCTCCCTGACATACCGAAGTTGGTACCTCAGTCTTTTGCTATCTCTTCTGGGTTCTTGATACGAGTTTTCTATTCATAAACAAGAACATTGTCCCGCAGTCTTTGTCTGGGGCGCCAGATTTTAGGAAATATTGATGGTAGGTAGAGGTGGCGCACAACGAGTTGGCCAAATTGAGAAATTCATGAGTGGCTCTGGACAGCATGTTAAGCTGTTCTGTGAAGAATCCGCTATTAGCGTTGTCGTACCTGTTCTGTTAAGCTGTTTTGTGAAGAATCCGCTGGTAGCGTTGCCGTACCTGTTCTGTTAAGCTGTTTTGTGAAGAATCTGCTGGTAGCGTTGTCATACCTGTTCTGTTAAGCTGTTTTGTGAAGAATCCGGTGGCAGCGTTGTCATACCTGTTCTGTTGAGCAGTTTTGTGAAAATCCACTGGTAGCGTTGTCATACCTGTTCTGTTGAGCAGTTTTGTGAAGAATCCACTGGTAGCGTTGTCGTACCTGTTCTGTTAAGCTGTTTGGTGAAGAATCCGCTAGTAGCGTTGTCATACCTATTCTGTTGAGCTGTTTTGTGAAGAATCCACTGGTGGTGTTGTCTTACCTGTTCTGTTGAACTGTTTTGTGAAGAATCCGCTAGTAGCGTTGTCTTACCTATTCTGTTGAGCTGTTTTGTGAAGAATGTACTGGCACCGTTGTCGTACCTGTTCTGTTGAGCAGTTTTGTGAAGAATCCGCTGGTAGCATTGTCGTACCTGTTCTGTTCAACTGTTTTGTGAAGAATCCGCAGGTAGCGTTGTCATACTTGTTCTGTTAAGCTGTTTTGTGAAGAATCCGCTGGTAGCGTTGTCGTACCTGTTCTGTTAAGCTGTTTTGTGAAGAATCCGCTATTAGCGTTGTCGTACCTGTTCTGTTGAGCTGTTTTGTGAAGAATCAGCTAGTAGCGTTGTCCTACCTGTTCTGTTAAGCTGTTTTGTGAAGAATCCGCTATTAGCGTTGTCGTACCTGTTCTGTTAAGCTGTTTTGTGAAGAATCCACTGGTAGCGTTGTCGTACCTGTTCTGTTAAGCTGTTTGGTGAAGAATCCGCTAGTAGCGTTGTCATACCTGTTCTGTTAAGCTGTTTTGTGAAGAATCCGCAGGTAGCGTTGTCATACCTGTTCTGTTGAGCTGTTTTGTGAAGAATCCGCTAGTAGCGTTGTCCTACCTGTTCTGTTCAACTGTTTTGTGAAGAATCCGCAGGTAGCGTTGTCATACCTATTCTGTTGAGCTGATTTTTGAAGAATCCACTGGTAGTGTTGTCTTACCTGTTCTGTTGAGCTGTTTTGTGAAGAATCCGCTAGTAGCGTTGTCTTACCTATTCTGTTGAGCTGTTTTGTGAAGAATGCACTGGCACCATTGTCGTACCTGTTCTGTTCAGCTGTTTTGTGAAGAATCCGCTGGTAGCATTGTCGTACCTGTTCTGTTCAACTGTTTTGTGAAGAATCCGCAGGTAGCGTTGTCATACCTGTTCTGTTGAGCTGTTTTGTGTAGAATCCGCTGGCAGCATTGTCGTACCTGTTCTGTTAAGCTGTTTTGTGAAGAATCCGCTATTAGCGTTGTCGTACCTGTTCTGTTAAGCTGTTTTGTGAAGAATCCGCTGGCAGCGTTGTCGTACCTGTTCTTTTCAGCTGTTTTTGGTGAAGAATCCGCTAGTAGCGTTGTCCTACCTCTTCTGTTCAGCTGTTTTGTGAAGAATCCGTTATTAGCCTTGTCGCACCTCTTCTGTTAGGCTGTTTTGTGAAGAATCCACTGGTAGCGTTTTCGCACCTGTTCTGTTCAGCAGTTTTGTAAAAATCCGCTAGTAGCGTTGTCGTACCTGTTCTGTTAAGCTGTTTTGTGAAGAATCCGCTGGTAGCGTTGTCATACCTCTTCTGTGCTGCGAAACGATCTTTTCAAGATGAACAGCTTTTTCGATTCCCTTTGCAGAGTATAAACCCTCTAAAGCAGTCGTTCCCAACCTTTTTTGGCCCATCGCCCCCCTCTAGAACGTTGACTGACACCTATCGCCTCTACTTTTCTTTTCCTTGAAAAAACCATAAGTTGGCGCTAGTGAGCATCTATATTACTGAAAATATAAATGCCTAATTTTAATTTGAAGTAAAATGTAAATAATAAAGGAGTTTTGTCCAGTCCATCTTACAATACGTGAGGAAGTTATACAGCCCACCGTACTTGGCAGACGTTTTTCTTTATCGTGGAGTAAAATAGAATTGATGTTTTAGAAATGTACTTAAATTTCTATAATAAGCTAGAAGTAAATACCTGTCTGTTACCCAATTCATTTACATTTGGCTTTTTTTCGATTCAAGTAGTATTTCATCTACTTTTGTAGAGATATTCAGTGTATTGCACTAATGCATGAGTTCGATGCCTTTTCAAGATAGTATGTGATATATATTTGAAGATACAGGTAGTAGACTTATAAATACTCCGATGTTGTATAGGATTTGCCTTTTTAATTAAACCTTTTGCCAAATGAATTAAACTTTACGCAAATTGAATTAAACCTTTCACAATTTGAATTAAACCTACATAGGTGAAAAAATAAAAAAAGTTAAGAGGGAACAATGACCCATCTCTGTCGCATTGTTCAGCATCCCTTTTCCGTCTTATCTTCCTATTTTCATATTCCTTCTCAGGGCCTCCATGTTCATTATCGTGTGACTGCCCAAAAAATATTCGTTAGTGGAACTTTATTTTGTTTATTAGCCTTTATTTGTTTATCAGTTTTTGTGTTCTTCAACAACTTGTAGGATGTAACATAGTTGGATTCATTGTGTTGGCACCATTGGTGTGTGTGTACGGAGCTAGAAGTTTTATAGCTTTATTGAGATGATAAGGATCCAAGCAAATTCGTATGGAGCCATCACTCTTTTCAACCAACGTAATATTATTGACCCAATCTGTTGGGATATTTACAGGACTAATCACTCCTTTTTGTAACAAATCATCTAGCGCAACCCTGAGTTTAGGCTTTATAGTTTCAGGTATCCGTCTCATGCCATTTATAACAGGCTTGGCATCATCCTTAAGGGTAATAGTACAATGTTCAGGCATTTTACCAAGACCATTAAAATTATCCCAGTGTTTTTTGATAAATTCGTCCCTAGAAACACTCGGCTCTATCAATTGAATACGTTTAATTAAGCCAAACGCATCACATGCCTTCAGTCCCAACAGTACAGGGCAAGAAAAATTGACTATCACAAACTCAACAGTATGACTAAACTTTCCTATTTGTACTCGCAAATCAACAACTCCTAGTATAGGAATTTTAAATTCACCAAAGGTAATGAGTTTTATGTTGGAGGCCCTAATATTCATATCATGCTGGAGTAAAGTTAACTGTTGTTTGGACATGACGTTACATTGAGCCCCTGTATCTAACTTACAGGTTACCTTTACATTGTTAATGTCAACTTCCTGCCTCCAGTCGTCGTGACCATCCTTAGGGGTGTGAAGAGCGCATAAGAAGCGTAAATCGTCGTGCATATCTTCTGGTTTGTCCTCTAGCACGTTCTCCCCGCCTTGCAGTTGATGGACTTGTTTCCTGTTATCTCCAAATGTAGGCCTTCCAGTGTTCTCCCGTTGTTTCTGCTGGCATCCAGCCCGAAAGTGATTCAGACCTCCACAGGAATTGCACCGTTTTCCGTAGGCTGGGCATCTGGCTTTGGGATGTTGATAACCGCACTTCAGACAATCATACACAGTATTGTTAGTACCAACTTTTTTAGTTGTCGGCTCCCTTGACGATTTCACGGCAAAAACTCCTTTTTCGCTATTGCTGTTGACAACTTGAGCCTGACGTCGGCCTAACTCGGCAGCTTTACACAATTCCACAGCTTTAGAGAGAGTCAAATCGGAGACTCTGAACAGCCTCTCTTGCAGGTCTTTATCCCGCAACCCCAGTAACAAAACATCTCTCACCATGCAGTCTGTGTGAGTCATAGAAGGGTGTTCCACATCATAGTCACACGACTGAGCCAATGCTTGAATTGCAGCATAGAAAGATTGAAACTCCTCACCTTCTTGTTGTTTACGGCTGTTGAACATGAACCTCTCGATGACGACATTTTTCGCAGGTTGAGTGTATTGATCGAACCAATGACGAACAAACTCGTCATTCTCACGTTCAGCTGGATCTGTGACGAACGAATAAAAACGCCTAGTAGCCTCATATCCAATACAGCTGAGAAACAATGCCGACTTTACCTCCTTGGACTCCTTTTTCAGTTTCGAGGCAATAAGATACAGGTCGAACTCGAGAACAAATCGTTTGTAGTCGTCAGCCATGCGGTCTCCGAGGTCCAATGGAGCTGGAGCACGAAGTTTATCAAAAGCCATGGTAAAAGTCCAGCACTTTTCACAATATATAGAATTCTTGACTAAACACTGAGCGTATTCCTACCTGACACCATGTAGGATCTTTAGGTGTTAATTAATAACATTAAAATCTTTAGTATTCGACAGCAACTTTATTACCTACGCTCCAACAGTAAACTAAAAACTTCTAGCTCCGTACACACACACCAATGGTGCCAACACAATGAATCCAACTATGTTACACAACTTGCTTAAAATAAAAATGTAGTTGAACATTCTGTGTAAAAAAAACTGTGTTCTCCTGAAATTCTATGTTAAAAAAACCGTGTTCCCCAAGGTTTAATTCAAATTGCGTATAGTTTAATTCAAATTGCGAAAGGTTTAATTCAACTTGCGGAAAGTTTAATTCAATTTGCGTAAAGTTTAATTCATTTGGCGAAAAGTTTAATTCAATTCGCGAAAGGTTTAATTCAAAGTGCGAATGCTAAAGAACGTTCGAGACCATTTACAGTGTTGCCTTCAAAAAATAATTATTACTTACAGAAGGAATGATTGTTACATGGATGCTACCACCTTTTCAGATGAACCTCTGCGAAAAAGTCGATGTGGATTTCTTTATGACGTGCTTTTCTTTCCTTGAGTCCTTTCCTTTTTGGCAAATGGTTTAATTCATCTGGTGAAAGGTTTAATTAAAAAGGCAAATCAAGTCTAAACAACCCCATCTGTTCAGAAAAATTAATAGAATATATATTATAATCATCAATCCATCTGGGATCATTAAATGCACATTCTTCGTTATACTGGGCAGGTAGATAGTAGATACGTATCAATGACTTTAACATGTTCTAAGTGCGACAAAAAATTCAATAAACTACTTAACCCTACAAATTTTATATCTCAAGTGCTTATTTGTTATTTTGGAAAGATATTTTTCAAAATTGGTTTGTTTGTCAGGGAGAAATGCCGCCTCGCAACTATTTGGAAGCTGCCGCCTTTGCGGAATATCAGGTATTTCAATGTTTTAGTTTGAAATCACTCGCTAACCCTTCAACGCAATTACCGTGTTAATGCCATTGCCTGTTATCATTTCCCACGTGAACGCTTACAGTTGGTAAAGATCGTCAGTTGAGGGGTCGTGGGTTCGAATCCGCTGCTGGAAACGAAATGTTAGGCGGTATTAAATTTTTTTCACACTAGTCCTGGGTTTTAAGACCGGCATCGAGTTTGTATATATGTGCCTAGCAAACGGAAGGGCTGTTTTTCAAAATTTGCTTGACACTGGTCTGCTGCATGTTTGTAATATTTGTTCTTTAGTACCTACTCCCCCTGTGTACCCTGACTTTTAGAAAGCGAATGGTTCGTTGTTTTTGTATAAGGGAACAACTTGTGCATGACGAGGGAACAGTGAAGCATACAAACGATTCAGACAGTTGAATCAAATTAATCAACAATGTGTACTCGGGGTGTGAAATATTTGTTCTGCCTGGTGTGTTTTCGAGGTGTTACAGGAAATTTAACGCAGGTTTGTAATTTATTGTCACTCTCTGGTTTGAGTAGAAGATTGGATTTTTGGATTGCAAATAGTGGGCCAAATATGAGTTTTTGTGGGTCTGAAATCACCAGAATCGAGTTTTGGGAGGTGTTAAATCGTCCAAAATAGCTGAAAGTCTGTTTCTCATGTTTACCACAACCATTAATTAATTCTTTGGACCACCAAATTATAAAAAGCCGCAAAACGTGTTCAAATTATACCTAACGTGACACAAAATATTTTCTACGTAAGTAGGTTTCATTCTCTGACATTAATTATAGTAGGTGACTACTAGTGCATTATAAACGATATTTCACTGAATTGGGTTACCTGGTTAACAAGTGGATAATATGCATATGTATCTAGACATGTGCGATTAACAATTTCCTACTTGGTTGAAAAATCACTGTTTAAAGTTCTATAGAAAATTCTATCGGACCTTCTTACAAATCGTACCACTGGATGATTACTGGTTGAAGTGTATGACCGTGCACATCGTCAACATGCGCTGCAGCCTCATCTTTAAATCCTTCGCGTTCGCAGTTGTATGCGTTGCTTTAGCCCCGGTTACGGTCGAAGGACCACGAATAGACATCGATCAGTTGGACGATTATATGCAAGAAATCTTGAGAATTCCGGAGAGAAGCTCAGATGGTGCGCCACCCCCAGATCACTCGAGGGATCGCCAAAACAGGATAGCTGAAGGTGAAATCGTTGAAGACAGGGCGGATCACATGTACATTGTTGCTCTTTTCGAACTGTACGAAGGTCGCTGGAGACATTTCTGTGGTGGATCGTTGATCTTGTATTCCGCCGTACTTACTGCATGCCATTGCGTGGTTGATGTACCAGGCGTTGCGATAAAGCGGCCTCAGAAACCCAAGAAAGCAAATAAAGTGGCGGCGTTGGCAGGTGCGGATAGGTTGGATCAATTTGTTCAGGCTTTCCGAAACGTATTAATAAATGACGACCATCAAGTTCGATATGGAAAGAGCATACTCGTTCATCCCAAGTGTTTTCGCAGTGAAAACGCGATGATGAATGATGTCGGGATTCTTGAAGTGTTTCCATCCTTCAGATACAGAGAAGGATATATTTCGGCACTCCGGCTCCCAGAATATGAAGGTTTGTCAAAACTCAAGTTTATGTCTGAAGACAACGCGACATGCAGAGCGATGGGTTGGGGTTACAACGAATACGGTGATCCACAAAATAACTTGTCGGCGATCTCCATGATCTTGCGTCCTGCTCTGTGGTGCAGAGAAGAAATAGTCAAAATGACCGAGTCGGAAGAAGATGGAGTCGACGACTTCCGCGAGGAGGATCAGATCTGTGGAGTGGCAGAAGAAGAGGAAAAAGGGATCTGCTTGGGGGACAGTGGGGGGCCGGTCATGTGCAGTTGTATCTGTGACGATCCAATTATTGTGGGAGTCTTGAGTTGGAGCCCTGGGAAGAGCTTCTGCTCTGAAAGCGGAGCTCCCATAGTGATTTCCAGAGCCGACAACGGTTGGATCTCGCTTGCACTTGAGATGGATTTCAGGTCGTGGGGCTGCAGGCACTTGGGTAGTCCAACCATCTGCGCACTGATGACGCTGATAGCGATCAGTGCTGTACTGAGTGAAATGCAGAGGCATCTGGCACTGCGCTCAAGCAGCCGTTGATTCTCTTGACGGGAGTACTGCCTTGAGAATTCTCCTTCATTACTCGCCAGTGAACATCTCCTCCACCTGGATTATGATGGTGTTGAAGCAGAGCTTTTAATTTTGAATGTTCTCCTCTGAACAGAGCGATAAATATATGTATCAATGAGACACAGCACCAACCAACCAATGAACTACAGCATGAGAGCGAATTATCATCGTTTAACATATTATCTCCCTACTTTTAGGCTATCGAGAATTATCCATGGTTTCGTCCACAAATTAGGGCACTTTTGCCCCAATGATTTCGTTCAGAATAAGTAGATAGTTTATTGTGTCAAGTTTCCTCCTTCACCTATTACGTTTTCAATTTCAATTTAGGGTAAGTATTATATTTAAAAACGCTGCAAATTATTACACGACGGTTTGATATGCTCAAACCGGCCAAGGGCCAAAATGTCAAGAATCGAGTTTTTGGTATCAAGCGATTCGTCTCGACGAGTACTACATTCATAATTTCTGGATTACAGCGCCCTCTGTTTAAGACAAGCTGTTAAGTTTGGGGGAAGGAACAGGTTTCTATACACATATCCGACAGAGGGGGGAAGGAACAGGGTTCTATGAGCACATCCACGAGCAAGTGCGAAGGACCGAGCATGCTACTTCGGCGGGCAAAATGGATATCAGTCCTTTTTGCAGCTGAGGAGGTTTTTTTGGCGGGTAAATTTTTACATCAGGATTGTTTTTGTGGGGATATTAGGCTACGAAAGCAACCTGATTACTGTAGATTAATAATTATGTCTGCAGCGTCCGGCACTGTCCTCTAAAATGGGAGAAAACTCAGCCCAGGATTTGTGGAGGCATAAACATAAACATTTAAGGGAAAGCATTTGAACAAATTCATCAAGGTGAGTGATTTAGGGCTTTCCTGGGGGGAGCTCGAGGGTATTGAACAAAGAAAACTATGGTCTACGGAGAAGGGGCATTGATACAGGTAAATAATAAACCGTTATGTAATAATTCGCAGCGTTTTTTGCTCTGTCTTCTTCGTCAACATCTCCACTACCAATATGTTAGCCAATAATCATTTTCTACTGCGTTTTAAGCTGCGATGTGCCTTGTCACATGGGTTTGTTATTCTACGAAAATGTTGGCTGCTCATTTATTGTTTCTTTCATGTGAAACAATAATTGAAATAGCTATTTTTGATGGTTTCCATCAATTTTGGCCCCCAAAACACAAATTAGGTAAGCTCCTCCTTTTTTCAAATTATCTTTGATCATTGGAGGTAGTGCCACGAACTAAATCACTGGCGACGAAATCGTGAGTTATTGTGTGTTACTGACGATGGTTTGATCACCGAAACCGGTATAACAGTGTTTTTTGAGTTTTTCGTGTATTAGTGGAAATAGACTATTTTTTCAATAACTCCGTTTTTCTTTGTATTGGTAGTGCCATTTAATTGTCTTGATCCACGAGTGTTATTATACAAACTGATTGTGATTTCAGACGATTTCCCAGGTTTTTGACTCACGAAAAATCAATTTTGGGAGCTGAACATTTGGTACAACCTCAATTTTCCACTTTTTGGTCAAAACCGATTTCATATTCGGTCTTCTCGTCCCAAAAACATGGAAAACAATACCTCAAAAGCTCATGTTACTAACATGTTACTAAAACGCAAAAAGTACCTATTTTTATACACATTTTCACTCATAACGCCCCTGGGTATATTCCGATCGGGCTGAAAAGTTTCGGGACACAACTAGGGCCCAAATGGACCCTGTGTGCGAAAGAACGACTTTTTTAGACACGTACACGGCGGTACACGTGATACGGCGGACGGAAATTTCATTTTTGGAATCTACGGAAAGAAACGGAAAAGAAAATATTTTGAGGGGTTTTTATAAAAATTTTTTGCTGAGCGAATACATAGGTGTGTTATTTACAGAATAATAAACCAAAAACACTGGTTTTCGGACTGACTTCCCTTAAATTTTCAAGTAAGTAGGACGTTTTAAACTGTTTTATTCACCGTTTTTAACACGTTTTAAAACAGTACCAACATTGCACGTGAAATGCAACTTTGTCCGACTTATTCTGCAACAGACCAACAGACTTACAAGTTTGCTTTCTTCCATTTAATTATAATTGTTTCAATTTAGTTGAATTCAACCTCCTCCGCCCAAATTGTGGATTGTGGTGGGGGGGGGGGATCCTCCCTCGGGACCCCGATTTAATGAAAAGGGCGGAGCCGACGGCGAAAGGGAAAGATCGAGCCCTTCGGCTCGGGGAAAACACTGCGGGGGCTCCTTGCAGACCCATTAAAGCCGTCGCTGTTAATTGCCCCACCGTAGCCGAACCATCATCATTCTTTATTAAATTGGTGTAGGGTTTCCTATTCTGAGCGGAATGAAAGTCGAAAAACGGAAGAAAACCGAAGAGAGAAAAAAAAAAACTTCGAATTATTACACAAAGGTTTATTATTTACCCGTACAGATGCCCCTTCTGCGTAGATCACTGTTTTCTGTGGTCAATACCCTCGTGATCCCCCCAGGAAAGCCCTAAATCGAGTACTGGAGCCGGGCCGGGAATTACACTTTCATAAAAATGCGCGGGATTCAGTACATCAAACATTAATAAATTATTTGTTAGGTATTCACCACAGAAAACAGTGATCTACGCACAAGGGGCATCTATACAGGTAGATAATAAAAACCGTTGCGTAATAATTTTCAGCGTTTATTTATTTATTTTTATTTTTTGGATTTATTATTCCATGAATAATATACCTATGTAATCGCTCAGCAAAAAATTTTATAGCACCTCAAAAATTTTTCTTTTACGTTTCAAGGTGCTTAGATTCCAAAAACGCTGCAAAGTCACATGGGTTTATTATTCCACTGGACATACCTACAGAAATTTTGGCTGTTCATTTATTGTTTCGTTCATGTGCAATTATGAAAATGGCTATTGCTGATGGTTTCCACCACGGTTAGTAGACTAGACGGTAGGGGTCATTGAATCTGCTCTTGGGGAAAACCCAGGTACCGCTACGTCACTGGTCCCTTCTCTGTCAGTTCTCACCCTAGACTCTCATAGCTACACACTGTTAGATGCCTCTTCAGCTACCTAGCGAATCAACCATTAAACGACGTCTTCGTCAATTTTCTGTCTGCCCAGGGTTCATAGATCTAAGTATAGGAATTCTGAGTGCTCAAGCGAAACTTTTTTCGAATTTTGAGAGAGATGTTCTGTTACGACGAAATGAAAGTGAATAGTGATCTCTGCTATGATCCTAATCAAGAAATAATCAGAGGACCTCACAGAAACGTACAAGTTCTAATTGTCAGAAGTTTGGTTGGCAAATGGATGCAACCAATTTTCTATGATTTTGATAAACCTGTTTCAAAGGAACTGTTTATGGAAGCGATTTGGGTTGTGGAAAAAAGTGGATTCAAAATCAGGGCAGTCGTCAGCGACATGGGACCTTCTAATATGAAACTGATCAACGATTTGGGTATTTCCTGGGAAACTCCTTTTTTGAAAAACCCACTTTGTGAGGACAGAAGAATTTGGTTTTTTTGCGATGTGCCACATGCGCTGAAACTTCTGCGAAACCATCTTTTAGATGACGGATTAAAATTGGATTGTGGGGACGTAACCAAAGAAGCATTTTCAAAACTGATAGAGCTACAAGGAGGTCAGAAGAGATTTGAAGTATGCTCATAAACTAAGTATGAAACATATTCTCGTAGTTGGAACAGAACGACAGAATGTACGAATGGCAGCCGAACTATTTTCCATGACTGTTGGAAAAGCCATTTGCCACAATTTTCCTGATTTAGATCACGTTGGAAAAACTGTTATAATAGTTAATAACGGTTTCGATGTTTTGAACTCGAGAATTCCTGTATGTGGGACGTTCAACCTAAAGAGCGCTTATGGCAATTGTTTACAAGAACAAGATGAAGCGCTGGATAAATTTTACCAACTCATATTGTCGATGAAATTTATCAGGAGAGAAAAAAAAACTCTCCTTCCCTTCCAGAAAGGTTTTTTGATGTCTATTAACAGTCTTCGTGGCCTTTACAAAGATCTGAATAAAGAAGGGTATAGTTACGTGATGGCTTCTAGATGTAACCAAGACATCATCGAAAGTTATTTTTCTAGAATTCGAGGTCTTGGAAGGTTTTATGACCACCCTCTACCTACGACTGTTTCCCACAGAATCAAATCTTTATTATTAAGTAGAAACGCTGGTTTAGTGATCAATAGTGATAACTGCCCTCTTGGCAAAGGATTCGAAACGCTGAGTGCTGAAATTCTTACTGCCTGTTCATCTTCCGAAGCACTCCATGGCACTCCTGACGAAAGTGATGCTCCTGAAAGTACAAGTAACTTCAAAGGCGAGCAAATACTCGAAGATGAAGACGAGGAGTCCCTAATCAACGAGGTTCTCAAAGATTTTGAGAAAAATTCCGCACAAAATTATTCATCGAATACAATAATTGAGGAAGAAACGGAATTAGTGGAGATGATCGCCGGCTACGTCGCGTATAGAGTCAAGAAAAAAAATCCTGAGAAAGCCATCCTCTATGCATCCAAAACCAGCGACTTACCTTCTTCGAATAACAACTGGCTGCAAACAATATCAAGAGGCTCGTTAATGAAACCAAACGACGAGCTTATGAAATGCATATTACAAATGGAATGCGAATTTCAACAATATCATGGCAGTTTCATTAATCAGAATCCGGGCGTTTTTTCTACTCTCACTGAAAAAGTAAAGAGTAAATATCCTGATATTGACGATTTTGTAATTTCGTGTTTCGTTCGCACGCGAACATTCATTCGAATGAAAAACTTGAACAAACGTAGGGCAGAAGAAAAATTAAAAAAACAAACGAAAAGAAAAAACCACAGTCATGCAGCATGGCTATAAGAGCGAATTTTCGAAGAAATAACTGATTTTATGTAAAATGTGATGTTTGGAATATCCCATTCAAATATGGGCAATCTTAAACTTATTGGGTAATTATAGGTATTCAAGTATGTACGTATATTGTAGTATTGGTACTACAATATACGTACAGTTACTTATCAAACATACGTACAGTACGTATGTTACGTATCCATTACCTACTCTGTATTGTATTGGATATTGGTAAATTTTTTGTTCCATTTTTTGCCGAGTAACACCTCGGTTTGTAGATTTTCCAACGCTGAACACGATGGTGAAGTCAGAATTGCGATATCCCATTCCGTTATCAGATTAGAGCAGACGAACCAGGAAGAACATCTTAAGAAATAACCACGTTCCTTCATCTTCAAAGTGCTCCAGTTTGAGAACGGAATGAGATATCGCAATTCTGATTTCACCATCGTGTTCAGCGTACAAAAACCTTTAAAATGAGGTGTCACTTGTCAGACTTTTTCATTTTGGGAATTTATGGGTAATTTTTCCCCCCTAAAACTCCCCAAAAGTCCCCCTTAGAGTGACCCGATTCTGCCCATCTACGAACTTAGCCTGTCGATTGCCAAGACAGATTTTTCGTGCAAATTTGAACTTTTTATCTCAATTCTTTCGAGAGTTATCGTCTGGAATGACACATACATATATAAATATATAAATATATAAATATATATATAAATATATAAATATATATATATATACATACATATAATTTTTGGTGTCTTTCGGCAGTGAATTCAGGATGGTCTGAAACGGATTTTGGTATAAAAATCTTTCGGAAATTCGAGTTTTAAAAATTTTGGACCGAGAACAATAGCTTCCTTTTCTTCGAAAATTCGCTAAAAGTGATGCAAGTGAAAACAGGAAAACGTGCAAAAAAATGAGGAAATTAGTGAAGTAGAAAGATCTAAGTTCGAAGAAACTAACAATAAAATCAAGCGTTAATATGGTAATGTATTGGACGAATATGAGTAATTATAAGATAATGTTTCGTAAAGAAGTAACTGTGTAAATAAATATTTACTACGTACAAAAGAATTGTCCTTTCAACCCATTAAAACCTTCGAGAATATGGCAAATTTAGGCAGTAGGCAGAGGCAGTCGAGACGGTGAAGGGACCAGTGACGTCATCGGCTAGGCGCCTCTTTCTATGACCCCTACCGTCTAGTCTACTAACCGTGGTTTCCACCAATTTTGGCCCCCAACAACACGAATTAGCTCGAATTTTGTTACCGATTATTTTTGATCATTAATAGTAGGTACTATTTAAGAGTCTTGATTCACCTGTTGATACTACTTCTAGTGTTATTATACAAATGTATGGTGATTTCAGACAATTTCCCAGGTTTTTGACTCATATAAAATGAATTTCGGGAGCTTAACCTTCGTTACAACCTCAATTCTTCACTCTCCGGTCAAAATCAACCCAAAATTCGGTCTTCTCGCCCTACAAAAACATGGAAAACGATACCTCAGAAGCTCATGTTCACTAAAACTTCAAAAATCCCTCGAAAACCCCTATTTTTACACTCATTTTCCTCCCATATCACCCCTGGGTGTATGCCGATCGGGCTGCCGGGCTTTGGAGCACAACTAGGAGCCAAATGTGTTCCAAAATGGGGACCCAAACTGTGTGCGGAAGAACGTCGCTGAAACTCCGTTTGTTTGCACCAAAAAGCTTCGTCAACACGATCGTGAATCAAACGGTATAAATCCGGCCCCGATATCATTGCTAGGGATCACCTGATTATAATCAAGGATGGCTGTATGAAGTCGAGTTGGTTGTTCTGCGATATTATTTCATTTGATAAGTGGTGGACTATTGGATTTTGTTGGTAGGTACTTGTGAAACTTGAACAAACGTTGAAGTACTATTGATGGGCAAATTATTACACAGCGGTTTATATTCGCCCCATGCTCCATGAATAACTACAAATAATTAATTACTGAATTATTGAATCCCCCGCGCAGGAAACTTCAATTCCGGAGCAGGCTGCAGTACTAGATTTAGTGCTTTTGTGGGAGGAGCCGGAGTGCAGGTATACAGGGCATCTATACAAGTAAATAATATACCCACCTTAGTGTAAAAATAATTTGCAGCGTTTTGGTTTATTGTTCTGTGAATAACACACCTATGTATTCACTCAGCAAAAAATTTTTATAACACCCCCTCAAACTTTTTTCTTTTACGTTTCAAGGTGCATAGATTCCAAAAATGCAATGTCCGTCCGCCGTACGCCGTCCGCCGAATCACGTGTACAGGCTTCATTTTCGGTCTAAAAAAATCGTTCTTTCGCACACATGCTCCATTTGTGCCCTAGTTGTGTCCCGAAACTTTTCAGCCCGATCGGAATATACCCAGGGGTGTTATGAGTGAAAATGTGTGTAAAAATAGGTACTTTTTACGTTTTAGCAACATATTGGTAACATGAGCTTCTGAGATATCGTTTTCTATGTTTTTGGGGACGAGAAGACCGAATATGAAGTCGATTTTGACCAAAGAGTGGAAAATTGAGTTCTACCAAATGTTCAGCTCCCAGAATTGATTTTTTATGAGCGAAAAACCTGGGAAATCGTCTGAAATCACCATCAGTTTGTATAATAACACTGGAAAAAGTGTCAAGACGTGGTTCAGGACGATTAAATGGCACTACCAATGATCAAAGATAGTTTAAAAAAAAAAAAGAAAAAAAATAGCGTACCTAATTTGTGTTTTGGGGGCCAAAATTAATGGAAACCATCAGAAGTAGCTATTTCGATTATTACGCGTCAAAGAAACAATTAATGAACAGCCAACCTTTCTGTAGGTATGTCCAGTAGAATAATAAACCCATGTGACAAGGACTTTGCAGCGTTTTTGAATACAAGGCTTCCCTACCTTCCATAGTGAGGAAGCAAAAAACTCACAAGAGGAAGTGGAAGGTTCTTCATAGAATAAACTGATATTTGAATTATAAAAATTAAGGAAGTTGCTGGGCCAATTACTTTTTAACAGGAAGGCCTGTTGATTCAGTGGCTCCACTTGGAGCCTCTGTCACCTCACGAAGAAGGGATCTGATTGGAGAGCTGTGGGACGACTGCTTTTTGAAAGAAAAGGCTTGCAGGAACAGCACTCTGCCCTTTCCCAGTATCACATCACCGAGAAACTCAATAGGGGCCCAAATTCCCGTTTCCGAATTCGAAGAACACCCTGATGCGGGGCAGTAGGGGAACACTACCTGCTTGGGTGTTGGGCACAACTTTTACTTTGTTAGAATACAGAACGATTCAAAAATATTACGAGCTCTACAGATTGGAATAGCAACATGTTGATGACAAACCTTAGCTGAAATTTCAAAAAGAAACACAAATAACGATGTTCTGAAGGGAAATTGTTGATGTGGAGTGAAAAAAATTGCAGTCCCCCTTGGGTTTCGATTTTGGGAACTTTCCCTTATGAGCTATATTGTACAGCTAGCAGGAGACCAGTGATGTGCGCTCTCAACACAGCTTGATACCAGCATACACCCTGCTCTTTACGGCAAATTGTACGGGAAATCTTAGAATGCTCCGGATGATCTCAAAAATTCAAAAACAAAAGCAAACTATTTAAAAATGCGAGAAAACCCACACCTCAGAATACAATTTTCCGCGACTGTGCTACTCTGGGCATTTCAACCCCTATTTTTCATACCAAAAGTTGAGTGACAGTAACGCCGAGCTTCGAGGACCAACTAGACCCCGAACGGGACCCATATTCCAAATTTCGTGAATTTTGGTTCATGGGAACCAAGGAAAAAGCCACGGACGGACGGAAATTTTTTTTTTTTCTATTCGATACTCGTATTAGACGGCCCTTGAAACTCAAACCATAGAATTTTGAGGGAAGGTTAAAAAAAATGTTTCATGGTAGATCCCAAAGGTTTGTTACTGAAAATAATAAACCAGAATTAGGAGGTTTTCAGTTGAACCTGTTTAGTTTTGGTTTTTGCTGTTATGTAAAGCCCGGATGATGGAAAAAATAAATCGAATGAAAAACGGAGTTATTGAAAAAAACGCTGCAAAGTCCTTGTCACATGGGTTTATTATTCTATTGGACATACCTACAGAGATGTTGGCTGTTTATTTATTGTTTCTCTCATATAAAATAATTGAAATAGCTATCTCTGGTGGTTTCCACCAATTTTGGCCCCAAAAACTCGAATAAAGGCTCCTTTTTTTTTAAACACAGAATGTGTTTTAGCCATGGACTAACTAGCCAAAAAAGGTAACGAAATTTCGAAACGAAATTTCGTAACGAAATCTGGGACGCTGTTATGAAAAATTTCTAATGATTTTCACGTACAACCGATTTTTTCTTAAATAAATTATCTCTGATCATTGATAGTACCATTTAATCGTCTTGATCCACCTGTTGACACTTTTTCCAGTGTTATTCTACAAATTGATTGTGATTTCAGACGATTTCCCAGGTTTTTGACTCATAAAAAATCAATTTCGGGAGCTGAACATCTGGTAGAACCTCAATTTTCCACTCTTCGGTCAAAATCGACTTCATATTCGGTCTTCTCGTTCCCAAAAACATAAAAAACGATACCTCAAAAGCTCATTTTACTAACATGTTACTAAAACATGAAAAGTACCTATTAGCATGGAACATGCTTTAGCCTTGGACTAACTAGCCGAAAAATGTCACGTGGAATGTGTCACGAAAAATTGGTCACAAAAAATGGTCACAAAAAATGGGTGACGAAATTTTTTAGTGATTTTCACGTACAACCGAGTCGTTTCTAGGGAAATGAAACTTCTTTAGTTTTCATCGGACAAAAATCGTTCTCCATTCGTTGGAAAGCTCTCGATTTATCACGCATTTATGTCGCAGTTTTATATTTATCTACGAGATATTAATCCAACAATGCGATGTTATAAATGGTTAGTAAACAATCTTATGTGCGAGGGTCGAAGCTTCATTACCAGGGAAGCTAATTAGAAAACATACATCGTATCCATTGCCGTCATGACAACTATAAGAAGTAGTGAGAAATAGTGAGTTGAGAAGTAGTGAGTAATCATAAGTGCTATAAACCTTTATAGTTGTGCAAGAACCTCGTATTTGATCACATTTTTCGAATAAAAAAACAAACAGAGAAAGAAGACATAGCTAAAGCATGTTCCATGTTTCTCGATTTTTAGCCGCAGGCTCCAAACGGTAAGCATCCGGGGGGTCCAGGGGGGCTTGCCCCCCTGGCGAGGCGCGAAGCGCCGAGTTTTTACACACATTTTCACCCATAACACCCCTGGGTATATTCCGATCGGGCTGAAAAGTTTCGGGACACAAGTAGGGCCCAAATGGAGCATGTGTGCGAAAGAACGATTTTTTTAGACCGAAAATGAAGCCTGTACACGTGATACGGCGGACGGCGTACGGCGGACGGCGTACGGCTTACGGCGGACGGACATTGCATTTTTGGAATCTACGTACCTTGAAACGGAAAAGAAAAAATTTTGAGGGGGTGTTATAAAAATTTTTTGCTGAGCGATTACATAGGTGTATTATTCACAGAATAATAAACCAACAGAAGTGTTGGCTGTTTATTTACTGTTTCTTTCACGTGAAATAATTCGACTAGCTATTTCTGATGGTTTCCACCAATTTTTTGGTAGGCTTCTTTTTTTTAAATTATCTTTGATCATTGGTAGTGCGTGCCATTTAATCGTCTTGATCCACGTGTTGATTATGATTTCAGACGATTTCCCAGGTTTTTGACACACGAAAAATCAATTTTGGGAGCTGAACATTTGGTACAACCTCAATTTTCCACTTTTTGGTCAAAATCGACTTCATATTCGGTCTTCTCGTCCCAAAAACATGGAAAACGATATCTCAGAAGCTCATGTTACTAACATGTTGCTAAAACGCAAAAAGTACCTATTTTTACACACATTTTCACTCATAACACCCCTGGGTATATTCCGATCGGGCTGCAAAGTTTCGGGACACAACTAGGGCCCAAATGGAGCATGTGCGAAAGAACAAATTTTTTAGACCGAAAATGAAGCCGGTACACGTGATACGGCGGACGGCGGACGGACATTGCATTTTTGGATTGGATCTACGCACCTTGAAACGTAAAAGAAAAATTTTGGGGGGGTGTTATAAAAAAATTTTGGTGAGCGAATACATAGGTGTATTATTCACGGAATAATAAACCAAAATATGCAATATCCGTCCGCCGTACGCCGTATCACTTGTACCGGCTTCATTTTTGGTCTAAAAAATTCGTTCTTTCGCACACATGCTCCATTTGGGCCCTCGTTGTGTCCCGAAACTTTTCAGCCCGATCGGAATATACCCAGGGGTGTTATGAGTGAAAATGTGCACAAAAATAGGTACTTTTTGTGTTTTAGTAACATGTTAGTAACATGAGCTTTTGAGGTATCGTTTTCCATGTTTCTGGGGACGAGAAGACCGAATATGAAGTCGATTTTGACCAAAGAGTGAAAAACCGAGGTTCTACCAAATGTTCAGCTCCCAAAATTGATTTTTTATGAGCCAAAAACCTGGGAAATTGTCTGAAATCACCATACATTTGTATAATAACACTAGAAGTAGTATCAACAGGTGAATCAAGACAATCAAATAATAAACGATGTGACAAGGACTTTGCAGCTTTTTTCCCCGTGTTGTGCGAGGCCTGCTGCGCGTAATCGTTTTGGTACCACCGGAGGCAGGAGATCCCAATGTCGCTTGTTGATGTTGCGCGAGTTGTTTATGGTGCTGTGGTGCACATAATAAGTTTCGACGCCACGACGACAGGAGCTGCGCCGAACTGCCGGCGTCGGCGCCTCAAAACGCTAAAATCGGATAATTTTGGGGTTCTTACGGTTTGGCGGGTCAGCGAGCCCAAAAATTTCGACTTCTTAAAAATTTGACGCCTCCACTGGTGACATTATGGATCGGTTGCGTGCGTCTAGCAATTTTATGCATTTACATTTATTTAGATTACCCACGACTAATAGTTCCACAACAGTCATCTTTACGGAAGGGTTGTCTGCGCATTTTAAATTAAACTAGAGGAAAGTTAATGTTAACAATGAAATGGTGTGAGCAGTCGAAAACCGGAAGGAAATTATTATATGCCTTAGGAAGGGAGCGGGATTAACTAAGGCCCCAGTTGGGATATTCACCCACGCCTAACCCTCCTCAGCCTTAATACTCTGCCGCCTTCGTTTTCGCGTAGAATCATTTTAAAGGGCGAAGAGATTTCTCGACGCGAAATATTACACGAGCGAGTAAACATTTAACGGTTGGATTCTGAAAAGGTCGCTTTATCCGGCCGACTCAACTCCTAATGCCAAGTATCATAGTGTTGGAGCCTCCAATAACCTGTGGAGTGTGTCAGAGGAGATTATTTAGAGTTTAGTGGATATTCGTTCCTTTCATACGGGTAAAAACTGTGCAAATACCACAACGGACTGTAGCAGCAGTGGTGCGTGGGCTCTGAAAACGGTGAGGCACCAAACCGGAACACAAAACCAAGAGATTTGTCTACAGAATACCCCAAGGCAGCAGCACCCTTCCCTTATAATATTTACTGATTGAGTGACATTAAGCAAAGGCTATGTCCTAATTAAACAGACCATAGCGCCACCACCTCAGTTCCGTTCTCATTGCTGGAAATGCCTTCAGATGCGGTGATGCTGTTTTTGTTTATTTTCCGATGGTTTTTTAAGAATATTCTCATTCTCAGCATAGAAGTTGTCACAGTAAAGTTCACTAACCAAAAAAGAGTACAATACTTTGAAGAAAAAGATAAAAACGCTGCAAAGTCCTTGTCACATGGGTTTACTATTCTATTGGACATACCTACAGAGGTGTTGGCTGTTCATTTATTGTTTCTTTCATGTTAAATAATTGAAATAGCTATTTCTGGTGGTTTCCACCAATTTTGGCCCCTAAAACACGAATTAGGTAAGCTCCTTTTTTTTCAAATTATCTTTGATCATTGGTAGTGCCATTTAATCGTCTTGATCCACGTGTTGAAACTTTTCCTAGTGTTATTATACAAATTGATGGTGATTTCAGATGATTTTGCAGGTTTTTGATAAAAAACCAATTTTGGGAGCTGAACATCTGGTACAATCTCAATTTTCCACTCCTTGGTCAAATTCGACTTCATATTCGGTCTTCTCGTCCACAAAAACATGGAAAACGATATCTCAAAAGCTCATTTTACTAACATGTTGCTAAAACACAAAAATTACCTATTTTTATACACATTTTCACTCATAACACCCCTGGGTATATTCCGATCGGGCTGAAAAGTTTCGGGACACAACTAGGGCCCAAATGGAGCATGTGTGCGAAAGAACGAATTTTTTAGACCGAAAATGAGGTTCAAAGAGGACACCTCTACTACTTTGTTAAGTTTGATCTTTTCATCGTCCGATTCAGCGATGCTTGCCCAATTAGGACATTGCATAAGGCCTCGGTACGATAGGAGCGATAAGCGATGAGCGGCAAGTGGTAGTGGGGGTGCTACCATACGAGCTGCGCAGGTTAGGCGCAACCCAGGATCGCACAGTCGAAATCACGCCTTCGAACAGTAAAAGAGCGCGTTTACTCATGTTGAGTGAAATTCATTGAGGATTTTTAAAAGGTCGCGTGGAAAACTTGCGCTCAAAAGAAGGTTTGGTGTTCGCCCCATTAATTTACAGAGAAGTTCTGAAGGGGAATACCACCTGCTATTCCTCAAAGTGAAAGAAGATCCTGAACGGTTTTGGTTTATTATTCTGTGAATAATACACCTATGTATTCGGTCAGCAAACAATTTTTATAACACCCCCTCAAAATTTTTTCTTTTCCTTTTCAAGGTGCGTAGATTCCAAAAATGCAATGTACCGACTTCATTTTCGGTCTAAAAACCTCATCATTCCGTTCAAGAAACAACTCAAGGCGAATTCCGAAATGCCACATCTTTGGGTAAAGATGTACGAGAGACATTTATGCAGTTTTTCAAGGACAATAACGCCTAATGATCATTTCTTCTAGCTTGAGATTTACATAATAACGCAATGTAACCATTTTCTTACTGATTGTAATTGTACTTAATAACTTCTAACATAATAAATTTCTGCACTTACCAGAAATGTCCATGATTGACCCAACCTCATCCCAGAGCTTCTTATTTTTTGTAGCCTTCTTGAAGTCCTTGTGCCTGTCATTCCACAGGCATGGCCAGGCTTGGACCAGTGCGATAAAATTTTCGTATTCGTCGTCTGAGAATTTTTGTGCCATACTAGTAGAATACCTAGTCCAGGACACCAAGACGGTAGGACACCATCTGAGCGGCAAGGGAAAATATTTGTCAGATCCTAGCAGCGAGCGGGATCTCAGGTGGTGCCCAAACCGCTCGGGCGAAGACCTCTTCTATTGTAGCCAGTCTCTGGTGAGGGCCGTTAAACTATTTTTAGAGAGGCACCCAGGCGGCTCTACCTGCCGCTTACCGCTCCTATCTTAGCCTCGACCTAACGGCCCTCACCAGAGACTGGCTACAATAGAAGAGGTCTTTGCCGGAGCGGTTTGGGCACCGCCTGAGATCCCCCTCGCAGCTAGGATCTGACAAATATTTTCCCTTGCCGCTCAGTTGGTGTCCTACCGTCTTGGTGTCCTGGACTAGGTATTCTACTAGTATGGCACAAAAATTCTCAGACGACGAATACAAAAATTTTATTGCACTGGTCCAAGCCTGGCCATGCCTGTGGAATGACAGGCACAAGGACTTCAAGAAGGCTACAAAAAATAAGAAGCTCTGGGATGAGGTTGGGTCAATCATGGACATTTCTGGTAAGTGCAGAAATTTATTATGTTAGAAATTATTAAGTACAATCAGTAAGAAAATAGTTACATTGCGTTATTATGTATATCTCAAACTAGAAGAAATGATCATTAAGCGTTATTGTCCTTGAAAAACTGCATACATTTCTCTCGCACATCTTTAAGCTGGCCACTGACTATTGTTCCAAATGGAGTGGCGTGGCGCGAAGTCAGGCGATATTGGAATGACGGAAAAAGGATTCGAAAGTGGGGTTCATTCACGATCACTCCACTCCATTTCACCAGTGCCGTTCCGTCATTTGAACTGGAAGTGGTGTGAGTTTCTATGTAATTTATTATTATAAATAATTTGATTAAAAAAATTGTAACAATAGTTTGAAAAGCGTGCATGATGGACGAAGAAGAATTTCTCCTTTTGGCCACAGCTGTATGTTTGTACGCTAAACAAAGAAAACCCAAACAGAAGTGGGTGAAACAGTGGTTTCTCAACAGAAGACAACACTCACACTTAAATTTACTTCAAAAGCTGCGGTTAGAACCATCTGACTGGAGAAATTACTTGCGAATGAATGAAGAGGCCTACTTCCAATTACTCCGTTTGGTCACACCAATGATTAAAAAAAAGATACAGTCATGAGACAGAGCACTACTCCCCATGAAAGGCTCGCTGCTACATTACGATTTCTGGCAACTGTGATGAATTTTGAAGAGCTGAAATTCATCACCGCAATATCACCTCAGAGGTTGGGAGTCATCATTCCTGAAACTTGCCTAGCAATACTGAAGAGTTTAAGCGCCTACATGATGGTAAGTTCAATTATTTTCACCAAATTTGTCAATATCGTGTGTGCAATTGTGCATACTGAATTGAAATGACGTAGGGAAAACAAAAAAGAATCGTTTCACTAATGATATCTCTTTATTGAACATCCGTTGGATGATTCGTGTTTCTTTTTACCTTGTTGTGGTAATCTGGGTCACTCGTTTTTCACAAGCAGCTGTGTTCCTTCTATAAATCAATTACGGAAATTACGAAATCCTTGCTGGAAACACTCATTTCGCAGCGAGAAAATGTAAACTGGGGAAAGAACCGTAATTGAATTAACCACAGGGCGAAAGGCGATAAGCGACCTGTACGACTGTCCATCAACAACTGATACAGAAAAGCGCGCGGTTTCCCCACTCACGGTCGTTCCATCGCACCATCTGTCCGTATTTCCCGGTCGCGTTTTCCCATTCACGAGCAGTTGGAGCGATGGAGTTTTGACACGGCGTGATGGCTTTTGGACTGGTTGGAATTCCATCACGCCCCGTCACTCCACTCCATACCAGATGAGTTTCGCCATTCACGTCGTTCCATTGGCGCGCTACCACGCCGTTTGGCTTGTTGGAACGATCGTCAGTGGCCAGCTTTAGCCAAAGATGTGGCATTTCAGAATTCGCCTTGAGTTGTTTCTTGAACGGAATGATGAGGTTTTTAGACCGAAAATGAAGCCGGTACATTGCATTTTTGGAATCTGCGCACCTTGAAACGGAAAAGAAAAAATTTTGAGGGGGTGTTATAATTTTTTGCTGACCGAATACATAGGTGTATTATTCACAGAATAATAAACCAAAACCTTTCAGGATCTTCTTTCACTTTGAGGAATAGCAGGTGGTATTCCCCTTCAGAACTTCTCTGTAAATTAATGGGGTGAACACCAAACCGTCTTTTGAGCGCAAGTTTTCCACGCGACCTTTTAAAAATCCTCAATGAATTTCACTCAACATGAGTAAACGCGCTCTTTTACTGTTCGAAGGCGTGATTTCGACTGTGCGATCCTCGGTTGCGCCTAACCCGCGCAGCTTGTATGGTAGCACCCCCACTACCACTTGTCGCTCATCGCTTGTCGCTCACTGTTCACCTCTCACCGCTTACCCCTCCTATCCTACCCGAGTCCTTAAACTATTTTTAGAGCGGCACCCAGGCGGCTCTACCTGCCGCTTACCGCTCCTATCGTAGTCTCGACCTTAAGGCCTTATACTGCGACGTTTTGTCGCGACTGTAAAAAAACGCTGTCGCCCGACAGTTAAAAAACGTCTGTGTCTCGCGTTTATACAGAGGCGGTTTTCGCGACGTTTTCGACCCCATCCCCATCTGTTCTGTCTGAGCTCAGCTGTTGGTCTGCTCCCATCATGAACAGAAGTTTGCTAGTTGGTGTGCTGGAAGCATCCAGTATTTGAGACCAACTTACTTCTCTCCTTCTGTTCTTTATCTGATAACAGGTCCCAATTCTCGTCCATGTCCATGGCGACCTCTTTCCATGCTTTCTCCTTTTCATCCCGGTCCTTGAATCCATCCAGTGACTGATTCCAGAGAACAGGATGCAGCTCAACGAGCTGGATCAGCTTATCGTGGTCCGTCATTAGAAAAAAACACGCGACAACCTTTTGCTACCGTCGCAATAACAGCACTGCCATAAGGTTCAATGTGTTTGGAGGGGGTGAGGGCTGCCGTTGGGGTGAAGCGACAGTCGCCTGTCCGCCAGCATGCGGCGACACTTTTTTTGTCTGACGTCTGTCGCCGAACGCTACTGTCGCACTATAAACGGCTCCATTGGTTTCTTTGTGTCGCCGCGACAAAATGTCGCGACGGTAAAACAACGTTGCGACAAGCTATGGGGCCTAAGGTTCTTTCCCAGTAAAAATCGCGAATCTGTTCTGAACTCGAGGAGTTCTAGAAAATGGCCGCCGCAAGTTCTGAACGGGGTTCCGAATTCCGCAACACTGCGAACGCTCAGTGAATCTGGAACTTACTGTCAACGTTACTAGAGGATAACCTGCGTCTTTCGTGGATGAAAGACAAAAAACGCTGCAAAGTCCTTGTCACATGGGTTTATTATTCTATTGGACATACCTACAGAAATTTTGGCTGTTCATTTAGGTATTGTTTCATTCATGTGATATAATTGAAATAGCTATTTCTGGTGGTTTCCACTAATTATGGCCCCCAAAACACGAATTAGGTACGCTCCTTTTTTTTCAAATTATCTTTGATCATTGATAGTGCCATTTAATCGTCTTGATTCACGTGTTGACACTTTTTCTAGTGTTATTATACAAATTGATGGTGATTTCAGACGATTTCCCAGGTTTTTGACTCATATTTAAAATCAATTTTGGGAGCTGAACCTTTGGTAAAACCTCAGTTTTCCACTCTTTGGTCAAAATCGACTTCAAAGTCGGTCTTCTCGTCCCAAAAAACATGGAAAACGATACCTCAAAAGCTCATGTTACTAAAACTCAAAAAATACCTACACCCCCATCATTTCCCCTACCCTTCATTTTCACTCATAACACCCCTGGGTATATACGGATCGGGCTGCAAAGTTTCGGGACACAACTAGGGCCCAAATGGAGCATGTGTGCGAAAGAACGAATTTTTTAGACCGAAAATGAAGTAGTTATGCATGATACGGCGGACGGACATTGCATTTTCTGAATCTACCCACCTTGAAACGTAAAAGAAAAAATTTTGAGGGGGTGTTATAAAAATTTTTTGCTGAGCGAATACATAGGTGTGTTATTCACAGAATAATAAACCAAAAATCTGGCGGGGTTGGCTATGATAACAATTTCCCTCCTTCTCACTGGAGCGCTCTTGCGCAGCTGTCCCCACAGT
Organism: Leptopterna dolabrata; assembly: GCA_954871275.1. NCBI lineage: Eukaryota > Metazoa > Arthropoda > Insecta > Hemiptera > Miridae > Leptopterna > Leptopterna dolabrata. Next base: position 37,660,734 of record OX940984.1, on the reverse strand, counting down.
TCGAGAAAAAAACCGGAACTCCAGAACTGCGTTCGGGACTTGGAGAAAAAATTACTGTGAACAGCAAACTCAAAACTAGAACTCCAAACGCCTGTTCTGCGAACGCTATAACACTAGGGCGCCTGTGTGGAGCTTGTTAGAACTGTTTGGAACTGTACGGAACTCCACTGCCAATGGGCCTAAATGGGCTAAAGCGTTATTTTCTGATAACGCTTTATTTGCTAACAGTTATCGGGCAGTAACCGGTTCCTGACCGATAACTGATAGCGAATAACGCGTTATCAGAAAATAACGCTTTAGCCCATCACTAGCGACAACCTTTTGCTACCGTCGCAATAACAGCACTGCCATAAGGTTCAATGTGTTTGGAGGGGGTGAGGGCTGCCGTTGGGGTGAAGCGACAGTCGCCTGTCCACCAGCATGCGGCGACACTTTTGGTTTATTATTCTGTGAATAATACACCTATGTATTCGCTCAGCAAAAAATTTTTATAACACCCCCTCAACATTTTTAGCGAATTTTCAAAGAAAATGAAGCTATTGCAATGGCTTCGAAATTTAAATAATATAAATTTTTGGAAATTTTCTTCATAGAAATCCGTTTCAGACCATTCTAAAACGATTCCTGAAATTTAACACTTTTAGCGAATTTTCAAAGAAAATGAAGCTATTGCAATGGCTTCGAAATTTAAATAATATAAATTTTTGGAAATTTTCTTCATAGAAATCCGTTTCAGACCATTCTAAAACGATTCCTGAAATTTAACACTTTTTTATATGTATATATATATATATATATATATTTATATATATATTTATTTATATATGTGTCACTCCAGACGATAACTCTCGATAGAATTGAGATAAACAGCTCAAATTTGCACAAAAAATCTATCTTGGCAATCGAAAGGCTAAGTTCGAAGATGGGCGAAATTGGCCTACTCTAAGGAGGGTTTTGGCGCATTTAAAGTGCGCAAAAATTACCCAAAAATCCCCAAAATGTTATTTTCCAACAAGTGACCCCTCATTTTAAAGGTTTTTGCACGCTGAACACGATGGTGGAATCGGATTTTAGATATCTTGATTCGTTCTCAAATTAGAGCATTTAAAGTGCGCAAAAATTACCTAAAAATCCCCAAAATGTTATTTTCTAACAAGTGACCCCTCATTTTAAAGGTTTTTGCACGCTGAACACGATGGTGGAATCGGATTTTAGATATCTTGATCCGTTCTCAAATTAGAGCATTTAAAGTGCGCAAAAATTACCCAAAAATCCCCAAAATGTTATTTTCCAACAAGTGACCCCTCATTTTAAAGGTTTTTGCACGCTGAACACGATGGTGGAATCGGATTTTAGATATCTTGATCCGTTCTCAAATTAGAGCATTTAAAGTGCGCAAAAATTACCCAAAAATCCCCAAAATGTTATTTTCTAACAAGTGACCCCTCATTTTAAAGGTTTTTGCATGCTGAACACGATAGTGAAATCGGATTTTAGATATCTAAATCCGTTCTTAAATTAGAGCATTTAAAGTGCGCAAAAATTACCCAAAACTAGGATAATCTTTAAACTCTTACCCCCACCCCCTTAGAGTGGTCAGATTGAAAAATGTGAGAAGTATTAATTGAAGACGAGAGTTCGAAGCAAAAAAGGGGGAGGCAAACGATTAGTACAACTCCTTGAATTTACCCACAGCGATCAAATAAATAAGCACTTAGTACAATTACGTAATAAACAAACGGTAGAATCAGGATGGACAAAACGTACAAATTAAAATAAATACGAAGAGAATATACATAGAAAACCAAATTTTAGACCGAAGTTTTCCTTTATTCAAAACCATAGCCATTAATTCGAATATTTCTTTGAAAATTCGCTCATTAAGTCATGCTGCATGACTGATTTTTTTATATGTATATATATATATATTTATTTATATATGTGTCACTCCAGACGATAACTCTCGATAGAATTGAGATAAACAGCTCAAATTTGCACAAAAAATCTATCTTGGCAATCGAAAGGCTAAGTTCGAAGATGGGCGAAATTGGCCTACTCTATGGAGGGTTTTGGCGCATTTAAAGTGCGCAAAAATTACCCAAAAATCCCCAAAATGTTATTTTCCAACAAGTGACCCCTCATTTTAAAGGTTTTTGCACGCTGAACACGATGGTGGAATCGGATTTTAGATATCTTGATCCGTTCTCAAATTAGAGCATTTAAAGTGCGCAATAATTACCCAAAAATCCCCAAAATGTTATTTTCTAACAAGTGACCCCTCATTTTAAAGGTTTTTGCACGCTGAACACGATGGTGGAATCGGATTTTAGATATCTTGATCCGTTCTCAAATTAGAGCATTTAAAGTGCGCAAAAATTACCCAAAAATCCCCAAAATGTTATTTTCCAACAAGTGACCCCTCATTTTAAAGGTTTTTGCACGCTGAACACGATGGTGGAATCGGATTTTAGATATCTTGATCCGTTCTCAAATTAGAGCATTTAAAGTGCGCAAAAATTACCCAAAAATCCCCAAAATGTTATTTTCTAACAAGTGACCCCTCATTTTAAAGGTTTTTGCACGCTGAACACGATAGTGAAATCGGATTTTAGATATCTAAATCCGTTCTTAAATTAGAGCATTTAAAGTGCGCAAAAATTACCCAAAACTAGGATAATCTTTAAACTCTTACCCTCCCCCCCCCACCCCCTTAGAGTGGTCAGATTGAAATATGTGAGAAGTATTAATTGAAGACGAGAGTTCGAAGCAAAAAAGGGGGAGGCAAACGATTAGTACAACTCCTTGAATTTACCCACAGCGATCAAATAAATAAGCACTTAGTACAATTACGTAATAAACAAACGGTAGAATCAGGATGGACAAAACGTATAAATTAAAATAAATACGAAGAGAATATACATAGAAAACCAAATTTTAGACCGAGGTTTTCCTTTATTCAAAACCATAGCCATTAATTCGAATATTTCTTTGAAAATTCGCTCATTAAGTCATGCTGCATGACTGATTTTTTTTAAGACCATCCGGAGCATCGTACGTCCAGCCGTTCGTTCACAGTGAGGCCCCGAAGTTTGCACCGACAGGCATTTTCGACTCCAGTGTGAATGAAATTGTATACATTCAAACCAAATCTCGTAACCAGAGACGCGCCCACAATAGGAATTTGTGAATACGGCCAATCATTGGTAGGGATCACCTGATTATATTGGCGGAGTATGAAGTCGAGTTGGTTGTTCTGTGATATTATTTCATTTGAAAAGTGATGGATGTTTTGGAGTTTGTTGATAGGTAGTGAAACTTGAACAAACGTTGGGTAAATTATTACTACACGATGGTAAATCATTACTCAACGGTAAATTATTACACAACGGTTCATTATACCATCTACGTAGAAGGGGCTGGAGTTTGTTGGTAGGTACTTTTGCAACTTTTTTCACTCCTCATCAACAATTTCTTTTCAGAACTTCATTATGTGTGTTTCTTTTTGTTGGGTACTGTTTGTCATCGGTAGAATTATTTTAGCAACATTTAACTCGTGATTTAGGTAGGTACCTACATAGTAACGAGTACGGGGTTAGGTACTAACCTACGGAGGGTCTGCGATCTACATAAAATGTATAGAATAGTACATAATTATGTTATATAGACGGGTTATCTATACAGAGAGCTGTGATCTGTAACAGAAGGGTGTTCTGTACAAAATAATAAACCGTTGTGCAGGGATTTGCAGCGTTTTTTTTTCAGGCCAACGTCAAGAAATGAGTTTTTTTTCTCACAAAAAGTAACATCACCCGTTACTGAGGGGGCTGGTGCATAGCTTCATATAATTTAAAATGTTGCCTTTAGCCTTATTTATAGTGGGAACGCGGATACTGCTTTTCAGCTAGATAAATCATCGTTCACCTCTACGCTAAATTGCAGTAACAGCCACACAGTTGTTGATACTGCATTTAGGCTTAGCAAATTATTTCCCGTCTACTAGGTACTCTTAATCGCCATGATCTCTCTTAACAGCCATGATCTCGCTGATACTGCAGTTCAGCGTAGCAGTAACAAACTGAATTTCATAAACCACTGGAAACCATGCAGTAAAATCCACTAGTGTACGTGGAAATAGACTATTTTATTTTTATCCTGTAGTTTTTTGACTCTCTTTTTCATATTGCGAGAAAAAAATATTTTCGACTACATGAACCAGCCGTCCGTTCACAGTAAGGCCCTGAAGCCTGATCAGGATTGGTAACCACTCATCGTCATCGTCAGATGATGCAAAAATTTGGATGAAAAATGTCTTCCAAGGATAATAATAATAATAATAATAATAATAATAATAATAATAATCAGCAGATCGGCAGATCGGTCGGTAGCTCCTTGTCCCAATACATCTTGTAATTTTCATTCTCCAAGTACCTGACTGGCTCATACTGGAAGTAGCGCGTCCTGTCCTGAACGAGAGCGTGCTTTAAGGCCAGCTCTTGATGGACTATACGCGCCACCATGTTGTGCCTATACAGGTACTTGGTGGGAGCAAGGGCCGGGCAACCCGCCAGGACGTGATCTATTGTCTCACCAGTGGCTCGACAAATGCGACACACGTCCTGTACTCCAGCTTGCCGGATGATATACTTTCGTTAGTTGCGGGTCGCCACGACCTGGTCCTGTATGGCGATCATGAACCCTTCGGTTTCGACATACAGGGAACCAGTCACCAACCATCTGCAAGAGGCAGAGCTGTCGACAGTGGGGGACAGGAGCTGTGAGCGGAATCGCCCATGCAGCTCCTTCGCTCCCCAGGCCTCACCTTTGGCCACATCCTCAACCACTTTCCCAAGAGGGTCAGCATTGGGCACGCACAGACTGAGGGGGGTAATGCCCTCGTGCACCTGACAAACTGCGTTCGCAATGGGGCTGACGGTAACGCGACCAAGAAAGTACTCCCGAAGCCCGCCCGCCTGCCGATAGCAGAGGTTGGAGATGTCAGGGAATCCCCGACCCCCAACACCGCGTGGAAGCGTGACTCTCTCAACTGCCGACTTGGGGTGATGAGCCCGGAAGGCAGTCGATTGAGTCCTGACTAGGCGGTCCAGGGAAGCAAGCTCCGAGTCGCGCCACCCCACAACCCCAAACGAGTATGTCAGCAGGGAGGCTGCATAGATGTGTATGGGCCTGACCATGTTGCGGGAGTTGAGACCTGACTTGAGAAGTGCCCGAAGTCTCGAGCGAAACCTCTCAGTCAGAGTCCGCTTGATGGAACCATGGTCAAGGCCGGCAGCCTCTGCGTACCCTAAGTACTTGTAACACTGACCCTCCTCCAGGGAATCGATTGAGGAGGCGGATGATCGAAGCAAAAATGGCTCAACCTCCGCAAACTGGCCATGCTTGAGGGTGCTCAGCCTGCATTTATCGACTCCAAACCTCATATGGATGTCTGTACTAAACTCCTCAGTCAGACGCAGAAGGTAATCCAACTGACGCCTGGTAGAGGCAAACAGCTTCAGATCATCCGTATAGAGCAAGTGGCTAACTATTGTGAGACGGTCTCGTCCACCTTGGAAGTACTTCAGCTTCCAGCCCACTTGACTCCTCTGGAGGCTACGGGAAAGGGGGTTCAGCGCAACACAGAACAGCAGGGCGCTCAAAGAGTCCCCCTGAAATATGCCACGCATCACCCTTATCTCCCCCGCATCCATTAACCCAGAAGATGTACGAAGCTGGAGCCGAGTACGCCACTCGCTCATGAGGCAACGGAGCAGGCTGACAAGATGCTTGTCAACTTTGTACATTTCCAGCACCCTCAAGATCCATGAGTGAGGCACACTGTCGAACGCCTTGGCATAGTCGATGTAGGACGTGTAGAGGTCCAAGTGCCTTCGCCTCGCCAGACCCATAACCACCCCGTCAATGGTAAGCTGCTCCTTACAGCCCATAGAGCCCCGAACACATCCTTTCTGCTCATCGGTGGAGCTCAAGGTGGGCGCTGAGCTTTCTGCAAAGTACAGCTGTAAGGAGCTTGTATTCCACCGACAGACAGGTGATCGGCCGAAAACTGGCCGGGTCTGTGGTAGGGCCCCCCTTCGAGATAAGCTGCGTCAGGCCCATACAGAACTCCTCATGGAACTCAGATGGTCGCCTTATGGCCCCCAAGAAAGCCCCCGCAAGAGCAGCATGGGCAGACTTGAACTTTTTGAGCCAGAAGTTTTGCAGCTTACTCGGTCCGGGTGCAAGATCGGCAATGGCCTGCGACACGTCCTCAGCAGTGATTTCGATGGGGACCATGGATGGGCAGTTCCTCATAGAATCACTCTCCGCACGAATCCAGGCTGCCTGCTCGTTATAGGACACTGGGGCGGACCAGATTCCAGCCCAGTAGTCCCTCAGCCCTCCAGGGCTGGGCGGATTGGTGACGACCGTATCCTCCTGATGAAGGGAACGGTAGAAACCCTTTCCGCTACGAGCAAACAGCCGGTTGTCGCGGGAGCGCCGATAGTTCTTACGGTAGCGCTGAGCACGCTTCTGCAAGGCGGCTAATGTGATCTTCAAGTGATCTATGAGCTCTGCAGGCGTGGTTGTACCCACCCCAGCATATCGACGGGTGACTGCCAAGATCCTTCGGTCTAGCCTCCGACCTCGGCGACCCGCAACATGCTGGCTAAGCCGCGCAATATTAGCTCGCAGGTCCTTAATTTTTGCATCTAACCTGCGAAGCCATGGCGGCTCTGTGGAACCAAGCCCTCCCTGACAGGGCAGTCTGCCAACAGGTGGAACCTGCTCTCCGTGGAGACGGGCCGCAGTGACCGCCCCACAGAACAGGAGATCAGAGATTTCCCGCAGGCCCACACCATCACTCAGCTGCTCCCCAATCAGGGCATCCACGCAGCCAAGGATCCGGGCTGTCTCGCCACTAGTCCTCCAACGAGGAAGGACTGGGCGAAACTCAAGAGCCATCCCCCGGAACTCAGCAAGAGCCTGACCAAAAGCAAGCTCCCATTCCGGGGGGTAGGCCTCATCCACTCCCACCCCCTCAACAGGAGTGGGGTCTGCCAATCACCGCGCGCCGGCCTGATATTGTCCTTGTGAACAAGGCGGAGGGAACGACCTACCTAATTGACATCTCTGTACCTCTCACATCAAACCTCGAAGCCAAGCACAGGGAGAAGGTAAATAAGTATTTATCCCTTGCTAACGAGATAAGGACGATGTGGGAGCAGGAGGTGGTACGGATCGTTCCCGTGGTCTTGTCTGCCACCGGGGTGATACCCAAGAAACTCCATGAAAGTTTGAGGATTCTTGGGTTGCCCGGTGGACTTTACGAGGACATGCAGAAGGCCGTGCTGATTGCTTTGTGTAGCCTGGTGAGGGAGTTTTTGGGGGAGGCTATTATGCCCGACCACTGAGCCCTCCACATGCACTTGCGGGTGGGAATAGGCTCTTGGGCCCCCCACTCGCGTCACCCCGTGGCACTTTTTACCCCCCACGGGTGATGACCACCAAATAATAATAATAACAATACTATGAACGCTGCAAAATTATTACACAACGGTTCATTATTTCCCTGTCACCAAATCCACAAAATTTTGAGTACTTTCTTCAGTGAAATGACATCACGGGACAACAAAACCGATTTTATAAAGCCACGCATGGTTATCTGGTGTTCCCAAGCAATGATTATCTGGGCTGGACCTGCCGTATAATTATGTCACACTTATTTTGATGAAGTTTTCAGTTCAAGCTTCAGGGCCTTACTGTGAACGGACGGCTGGTTCATGTAGACGAAAATATTTTTTTCTCGCAATATGCAAAAGAGAGTCAAAAAACTACAGGATAAGAATAAAATAGTCTATTTCCACGTATGTACGCTAGCAAACTGTAGACCGGTTTCGGTTGTTACACCATCGTCAGTACACTATATTTATAAGAGAGTCAAGTTTAAATAGTATGATTAGGTAGGTCTCTATTTGAAGAAAATATAAATATATATTTGAATGGAATGTAGAGGAAAAAGAATATTTGAAAGTTCCAATGATACTTATCCATTTCACAGAAAGCTGCTTCCAAAACCGAGTGTTTTATTTTGCATAATGTTGAACGCATATTAGGGTCAGTTGCACATTTTAAAGGTAAGTGCATTGTTCCGAGTTTTTGGCAAACAAATTTAAAATATAAAATTGAACAAAACCAAAATAAGAAAAATATGCATATTTTTTAAAAAGCAATAAAAGCAAATATTTCTCCTTTTCTGTTCTTTATTTGAAATCCTTTGATCGCACGAACGAAAAATTTACCGATTTATTAGATAGGTATAATAATGACATTCAGTTAAGGTATTTAGAAGATGTTCTTGACTAAATTTATCTTGTTATTTTTATGAATCGTTAGTAGGAAAAACTCCTTGGGCTCCAGTATAGGAAACTCCGTCATAATCTAAATAAAATGCCTTATAAGCAGAATCGACGAGGAATATCGATTATTTTGGCTATAAATTGGATATCGATATAATCACTAAACATCGATTTATCATGATATGAAAAAGTTTTGTTTTTATGACAAACTGGAGAGAAGTTAGGACGAGGGTAACTGGGTAAAACTTTGAAGTGCTCTCCTGAAAAATTTGATATAATCAAGAGATGAGGCGAGAATTGCAGGATAATTTAAAAATCGATGGTTTGAAATTCTTTGAAAATTTGATTGAGCTGATACAATGGATGTTGCAGTTGGAGGTAGGATTTTGATTCTTCTTATTCTGCTTCACCAGGAAGCTACCAACCTGCTTCTATGGGAGTACTGAAGCAGTTGTTGTTAGGGGAGTGTGAATGTTCCCAGGCTGGTTCTTGGTAGAGTGCAGGAAGTGCGCGTTGTGACGAGTCCCCTTTGTTTCATTCTTTCCAAGAAGGTTGGCAAGTCAGGCCACCTGACTCAGGTGCTTGGAAACTCGTACAGCGTTGGAAACAAAACGCCTCCTGGAAGAGGTTCGTTCGCTTTCTTTTCTTGTGGGAGCCTCCACCGGGCCCTATGTCAATTCCACCTCTGAAATATCAGCCTGGTCAATTCCACCAGTTCTTCTCAGGTAGAAGAAATACTGCCAGGGGCGGATCCAGCATTTTTTTCCGGAGGGGGTCACAGGTTAGAACAATATAAAAAATAACAAAAAATGAAAAAATAACCAAACGAACAATACAAACCGAATTTTCAACCTTATTCCTAAAATTGTCCAATTTGTCTACTTACAAAATTAATTGTATTTATTTATAAAATTCATTGTTTATGTAAAAAATATTTTTCAATATCTATTAATTATTTAACTGATAAATGTATTTATTTTCAATTTTCTTCTAAAAAAGTGTCCTAATGTGTTTTCAAACAAATTGGCGCATTTTATGGCAGCGTAGCTAACTTCAGAGTTTGCACATCAAAACATTGAAACCACAACAATCTATTGTTGAGCTCAGTGACTTCAGTATCGTTTTTACTGAATTTGGCAGGAAAGAAAACGAGAACGAAACAAAAACAAGATAATAATTAATAAAAATAAGAAGAAATAAACAAGGTGTAATTTGACGGATACACCAAGGTAAATTTATTGACATAATTGTATATAAAGTAACATTGGTAGGACCAAGTGTACGATTGTATTCGACTAATTTTGACATTTTTGATCGAATCTTTTTAGATTTTTTATAGTTCTTTTTTGATTTCACAAAAACTGGGTTCGTTTTCGTTTGGTTTTTTTTTGGTTTTCGGGTTTGTGAACAATTCGTTCAGCTCTGCTTTTTGAAATGCAGGCTGATTCTGGGGGGGGGGGGGGGGGGGTCATGACCCCTGTGACCCCCCCCCCCCCCCCCCCCTTAGATCCGCGCCTGAATACTGCAACGATTTTTTAACCATATTATGTTATATATTTTGACATCATCCAGATCAGAAATCAGTCAAATATTGGGAAAAAAATAATTAATTTGAAAATTAAAAGTCCTTACAAAAAAGCGCTGCAAAGTCCTTGTCACATGGGTTTTTATTCTACTGGACATACGTACAGAAATTTTGGCTGTTCATTTATTGTTTCTTTCATGTGCAATAATTGATATAGTTATTGGTTTATTATTCTGTGAATAATACACCTATGTATTCGCTCAGCAAAAATTTTTTATATAACCCCTCAAAATTTTTTCCTTTACGTTTCAAGATGCGTGGATACAGAAAATGCAATGTCGTCCGCCGTACGCCGTATCACGGGTACCGGCTTCATTTTCGGTCTAACAAATTCGTTCTTTCGCCCAAATGCTCAATTTGGGCCCTAGTTGTGACCCGAAACTTTGCAGCGCGATCGGAATATACCCAGGGGTGTTACGGGTAAGAAACGGGTGTAAAAATAGGGGTTTTCGAGGGATTTTTGAGGTTTTAGTTAACTTGAGCTTGTGAGGAATCGTTTTCCATGTTTTTTAGGACGAGGAGACCAAAATATGAAGTCGATTTCGACCAAAGAGTGGAGAATTGCGGTTCTAACGGAGTTTCAGCCGTTTTCAATTTACATTACAATTTGGTATAAAATCGTCGTTCTTCCGCTCACAGTTTGGGTACCCATTTGGGAACACATTTGGGTCCTAGTTGTGCTCTGAAACACGGCAGCCCGATCGGAATACACCCAGGGATATTAGGGTGAAAAATGGGCGTAAAAATGGGAGTTTTGAGGTCTTAGTGAACATGAGCTTGTGAGGTACCGTTTTCCACGTTTTTTAGGGCCAGAAGACCGAATATGAAGTTGACTTTGAACAAAGAGTGGAAAATTGAGGTTCTAACGAAGGTTCAGCTCCCAAAATTGATTTTTTATGCGTCAAAATCCTGGTAAATTGTCGGAAATCACCATCAATTTATCACTGAAAAAAATGTCAACAGGTGAATCAAGACGATTAAATGGCACTATCAATGATTAAAGATAATCTGTAAAAGAAAAGCCGAGCCTAATTCGTAGTTTTGGGGGCCAAAATTGGTGGAAACAATCATAAAGAGCCATTTAAATCATTGCACATGAAAGAAACAATAAATGAACATAGGTACAACATTTCTGTAGGTATGTCCAATAGAATAATAAACCCACGTGACAAGGAGTTTGCAGTGGTTTTGGAACCTATGCACCTCGAAACGCAAAAGGAAAAATTTTGAGGGGGTGTTATAAAAATGGTTTGCTGAGCGATTACATAGGTGTATTATTCACAGAATAATAAACCAAAACGAAATCGCTGCAAATTATTACACAACGGTTGATTGTTTACCTGTATAGCTGCCTTTTCTGCGTAGATCACTGCTTACCTACTCTCCAGATCCCCCCGAAGAAAGCCCTAAATCGAATACTGGAGCCGGCCCGGGAATTAGTTTCATAAAAAGCAGTATGTAAAATGGCAAAATTCAGATGTAGTCCGAAGGTAATAAATAATGGTTGAAGTGAAAAATATTATTTGACCCTGGCTAGGCTTCGAACCTGATACCTTTAGCACGTAATTCCGACGTCTAGACCACTGAGCTGCGGGGCTATACGGGTAAGAGGCAAGTGATGTGCGCTCTCAGCTGGATGCCTGCATACACGCTGCTCTTTAGGGCAAAATCAAATTTCATGGCAACGTCGTAGAATGCTCCGAATGGCCTCATAAATTCAGAAAAACATCAAACTATTTAAAAATTCGAGAAAACCTACACCTCAAAATACAATTTTCCGAGGTAGGGATACGCTGGATATTTCAAACACTATTTTTCACCCCTTACGATTGACAGTAACGCCGAGCTTCGAGGACCAACTAGCGCCGAAACGGGACCTCATACCAAATTTCGTGAATTTTGATTCTTGGGAAGGAAAAAGCCGCGGACGACGTACGGACGGAAATATTTTTATTCAGTATTCGTATTCTACGTCCCTTGAAACGTAAACCATGACATTTTGAGGGTTGGCGGGGGGGGTTAAACTTCTTTTTTTTTTGGTCGATTACAAAGGTTCATTATTGAAAATAATAAACCAAAATCTAGGGTGTCTCCTCTGTTTGACTTGCTGTGGTGTGGGAGGTGCCTATATGCTGGACGCCAGCATGTCAAAAACATTGTTATATTAAAATTTGTCGTGGTAGCCCTCAAAATTTTACATTTCCCACTCCTATGTATAGGTGAAGATTTAAACAAATAAACAAGGGGAACGACGAGCTGGGCGACGCAAGTAGGAGAAGGGTCCCCTCCATCAACCGCCATCACTCCTCAACGGTCATAACGGCCGTTGGAGGTCGGGGGAGGGGTGGAAAGGGGCGTTTAAAAGCGGCTCTGCTAGCCCAGCTCTTCATTTGACCGATCTCACTCTTACACACAACTTCTCTCTCTCACTCACACCTTATCTCTCCTCTCCTTGCACTCGCTGTGGTGGTAACCACAGGGTATTTCGTACTCGCTGTGGTGTTAACCGTGGGGTGTCTTCCTCTCTTTCATCTAGCACCTGCTGTGTTGGTAACTGCTGGGTAGGTATCTAATACTCGCTGTGGTGTTAACCGTGGGGTGTCTTCCTCTCTTTCATCTAGCACCTGCTGTGGTGGTAACTGCTGGGTAGGTATCTAATACTCGCTGTGGTGGTAACCACAGGGTGCTAACAAAAGACTTCCAAGGAGCACTCCCTTTATTTCATCTAGCACCTGCTGTGGTGGGAACCGCGGGGTATTTTATAAGTGCTGTGGTGGTAACCGCGCTAGCAAAAGACTCCTAAGGAGCACCTAATACTCCCTGTGGTGATAACCGCGGGGTATTAGTTTAGCTTCCTTCCAACCCAAACCTACCCTAACATTAGGGATCACCACAACAATGCTTTTGAAACATCTCTATTCACACCGGAATAACAATAACATTTGTTTTCAACAAAGTTAATAATAATGTTGCTTTCATGTAAGTAGCATGTTAGAAAAACCGAAAAATGAACGTTTTTGTAGGTAGCATGTTGGAAATAACTTGCTACCAAAATTTGAGATTTAGGTTTCCAACTTTTTCCTCAATATTGTTAGTAACTTTTCAATAACAGAAATTCTGTATCGCTCTGGGAGTGATAGCAAAAATGTGATTATGGCAAAATTTCAGTTCTATTACACACCAACCTCTGTCGGTCAGTGACTGACATTACAGATGGCTTATGTTAAGGCTAATCTTTCTTGGGCCGGTATGGCCTCCCTAACATTATTGTATCTACGCCTCAAAAGGATGATCAAATGAGCTGGACATGCGGGCAAATCCCTTGAAACAGCCCAGGGTTGGTTTCCCTAGTTCCATCCTCTGCTCATCTTTGCTCATCGTTCTCATCAACAAGTTATTGGCAAAACACGTTAATAGCTTGTTAACAGCAAAACATGTTGAAAACAAAGGGCTAATTTTTTTCACATAACTTGTTACATACAAAAAGCTAACCACCCAGCTACTGATATGTTGTCAGCAAATATCGGTTGACATTCCTCTGCAGAATATTGGAAAAATAACCTGTCAGAAATATTTTTGTTACCAAAATGTTTTGCTAGTAACATGTTATGTTACCAACTTTAGGTGTGTAAGCACCTCAAGACCTGGGATGCCCGATGCCATAAATATCTCATAACGGCTTCAGAACCACGAAATCCAAATCGGCGTGTGAGCTCAGATGAAAAAAAAAGGCGGGCGTCGCTAAAAGCTCCATAAAAGTAAAAAGGAACATCGGCGCAGGTGGTACAAGCACTCTGACGGTTTTAGAGCCGCATTTGTTGGGCCCATAACCTCCCTGTCTCAACTGTCATTCGGTTTCCCGACTGAGCTTTTTCCACGCTTCTTTCACCTGTATTTCCTTCTTTGCGATATTTCGGGTTTTGGCGACACATTTCGGTTTATACTGATGCAAATCCAAGTGCTACAACTGCAACAGACTCTGTCATATTTGTTGGTTTACGGGAAGAAAGCAGAATGGCCAGCTAAATCTAGTTCGAAACCGAAACAGTCAAACGGAAAACTAGAAGTGAACGTAGCTATTTGTAAACAATAGATGGAAGTTTCATATCAAGTGAATATTGAATTGAGATAGTGATAATAAACTAATTGAATGGTCAACTCAAATAATGACGCGACAAATCACCTCTCTGGGAAGTGATTGCTAGTGATTTGGGGTTGTTCAGAGATGACTGACAGTGGACCAACTAGACCCCAAATGGGACCTAAAAACCAAATTTCATTCATTTTGGTTCATGGAAACTAAGAAAAGTGCGACAGACAGTGGACCAACTAGACCCCAAATGGGACCTAAAAACCAAATTTCATTCATTTTGGTTCATGGAAACTAAGAAAAGTGCGACAGACAGTGGACCAACTAGACCCCAAATGGGACCTAAAAACCAAATATCATTATTGTGGTATCCCTCAGAATTCTACATTTACCACTTCTATGTAATATGGTAAAGATTTAACCAAATGAACGAGGGGAACCACGAGCTGAGCGACGCCTCCGGGGGAAAGCAGGAGAAGGGTCCCCTCCATGGAGCTTGCCATTGGTGGATGGGGGACGAGGGGATGGGGCCTTTATAAACAGCCCAGCTGGCCCAGCTCCTCATTTGACCGACCACTCTCCGACTTGCGACTTCTCTCTCCACCGCCCTACTCTCTCTCTCTCTCTCTCTCTTTCTCTCCTACCCTTCCTTGCGTCTGCTGTGGGTGATAACCGCCGGGCGTTAGCAAAAGACTCCTACGGAGCATATCCTTCACCTAACCAAACCAACCCTACCTTCCACCCGCTGCGTTGTAAGCCCAGTAGCAGTGCGTGGGCTCTGAAAATGGTGGGCCACCAAACCGGAACACAAATTAACAGCTTTTTCTACAAAATACATGTAAATGTTTTCCAACAGTGGAGTCTTCTTATGAGAAATGGGTGGATTTTAATCAACCGCAGCTCTTAGCAAGTCAGAATGTAAGCACTGTGTTCACAATAGTTCTGACCAGTACCCGGGATTACCAGAAGCTAAAAGTTCTATAGCTTCATACTGACTAATACTCAGCAAAGGCCTATCTCTTCCTAAACTTAATCATCACTCTATCTTCATAGGAAAACGTCGAAAATTTCGACTGTAAGTTAGCCACCGAATTCATGTGGTACAAAAATACAGAAGCAAATAAACTAAACAACAACTAAAAACAACGAACTAGACTAAAATACAACGAAGTAATGACCCGCCGGCCAGTACCTACTTGGATGGAGAATCAGACTAGAAGCCAGGTACTTATCGTGTATGTTGACGTCGATCAATCCACAAGACCACAGACAGGACACAACGCACTTAATTATCGCAAATCCAAATCTGTCCCAGGAACTCGAATGGGAACATACAAAATTCGAAACGTAAGCAGAAAATTGAAAACTCAACATAGGAACAGAACGGCGAAAGTGATAAGAATTTTTAGGGGAGGACAGATAGAAGGACAAGCATCTCCTACCGAGATAACAACATGAATTGAAACAATCCAATCGATTGTGAACACAAACGATTTTTGGATGGAAATGTCGGCCACGGGCCCAAAAGAGGCGGAGCTAACCGAATTTTTACTCTACTGAGCTTGCGGGGACGGGCCACTTTTCTCCGTTGCCATAGTAACACCCGGTCCCGGGACCTATTAGTTTCAAAAACTTAGGTATCGATTTTGATTGCAAGACATCGATTACTGTAGCTATATTCCGATAAAATGCTCGAATATCCATAGCCAGAGAACTGTCTTCTTCTTCTTCACAGTTACTTGTCTTGGCCGCAGCCATGCCAGACATAGGTTGGGACAGAGAGAGAGAGAACTCTGTCGAGTCGCTGTTGAACTTCGTGAAAAATGCTAGGGTACAGTATACGGAGGGGAAATTCGAATGCCAGCTGAACAAATGGTTGGCATTTTTTTTGGAGTTTTTTGTGTTTCTGGATGCCGGGGCAGTGGCCAAGTGGCCTTATGGACGCAACGACCCTGTGTAAGCCTATTCCAAGGCTTACGACAATAATTAATTTTGGTTCGTGGAAACTAGGAAAAGTGCGATAGACAGTGGACCAACTAGACCCCAAATGGGTCTAGTTGGGGTCAGTGGAACTACCCAAATGGGTCTAGTTGGGGTCAGTGGATCTAGTTGGGGACGGTGGACCTACTAAGCCCAAAGACCCCAAATGTGGCCTACAAACCGAATTTCATTAATTTTGGTTCATGGTAACTAAGAAAAGTGCGAAGTACAGCGGAGGGTGCGCAGTGGGCGGCAAAATATATCCACTAAATCCACCATCAAATTGGGGGGTGAAATTTTTTTTTTCCATGCTAGATTTCAAATAATAAACCAAAAATTCGGTTTTTCAGCAGAGAAAAAAATTATAGGACAGCTTTTGTTGGAAATTAGTTGTAGAACCGATCCTTGGATTTTTACCCAACTGAAGTATATTGTTTATGTCGTTGTCTATTTGAGAAATCCGTCTTACTGCGAACGGGTGCAATACGACGGATTTCTCAAATAGACGACAACATAAATAGTATATTATCTGTAATCACTCATCAACTTGGGTACCTATTCCTGTGATTGATCGATAAGATCGCCTTCTCTAGAATTTCAAATTGATACCGCTCGATTTCACCTTAATCTTTGTAGATAATCCGTATAGATA
Organism: Leptopterna dolabrata; assembly: GCA_954871275.1. Lineage (NCBI taxonomy): Eukaryota > Metazoa > Arthropoda > Insecta > Hemiptera > Miridae > Leptopterna > Leptopterna dolabrata. The sequence goes on along the minus strand of OX940984.1, from coordinate 37,644,070 downwards.
AGGCGAAACAGAAACCACAGTCATGCAGCATGGCTATAAGAGCGAATTTTCGAAGTTTTCGGCATCTTCCTCCTCCGCCTAAAATTTTCTGAAAATTAATTTTCGGTCAATGTTTTCCCAACTTGATACCATACAAAATTAAAACAGGAGTAGTTTTACGCAAAGTAAAATTTGGGGTGGAAGGAGGGGGAGGGGGAAATCAAAATGTTTTGAATACCAGAAGAGTAGGTATTGGATACGTAACAAATTTTTTGTTCAATTTTTTGCCGAGTAACACCTCGGTTTGTAGATTTTCCAACGCTGAACACGATGGTGAAGTCAGAATTGCGATATCCCATTCCGTTATCAGATTAGAGCAGACGAACCAGGAAGAACAACTCAAGAAATAACCACGTTCCTTCATCTTCAAAGTGCTCCAGTTTGAGAATGGAATGAGATATCGTAATTCTGATTTCACCATCGTGTTCAGCGTACAAAAACCTTTAAAATGAGGTGTCACTTGTCAGACTTTTTCATTTTGGGAATTTATGGGTAATTTCCCCCCCCTAAAACTCCCCAAAACTCCCCCTTAGAGTGACCCGATTCTGCCCATCTTCGAACTTAGCCTGTCGATTGCCAAGACAGATTTTTCGTGCAAATTTGAACTTTTTATCTCAATTCTTTCGAGAGTTATCGCCTGGAATGACACATACATATATAAATATATAAATATATATATGTAAATATAAATATAAATATATATATATAAATATATATATATATATATACATATAATTTTTGGTGTCTTTCGGCAGTGAATTCAGGATGGTCTGAAACGGATTTTGGTATAAAAATCTTTCGGAAATTCGAGTTTTAAAAATTTTGGACCGAGAACAATAGCTTCCTTTTCTTCGAAAATTCGCTAAAACCCTCTCTCAGGGATGTAGATAACCCGCTTGGCTAATAACGTCCCTCTCCCGCTACTTGATCATGAAATGTAATTAATCTGCACACATCCTCCTCCTCCATCACTTTTTTTCACACTCAGGACGAGATGTGGTTCCCGCGCCGATATCGATCAAAATCCCCCTCACGAGGGCTCGCGTGTTCGAACCCCGGGCACCTTCTTTGTTACCCAACTCGAGGGCTATTAAATCTTGTTTCACATCAAGGGGCCACACAATTGGCGTCAGAGGGTGTTTGGGGGGGGGGGGGGGGGGGGGTAGAAAAGGCAGATTTATCTCAGGAAGGGGACGAGATTTTATTTAGTGTCGACCCCGTACAACAAGGCCTTTGTCATCATTTCTTGTTTACCTTTTTTTCCCTTTAACACAATGTGTGGATCGATGGCGTATACAAAGTACAAACGAAACATCCGATGACACAAAATGTTTACCTACCGACAAATCATACCAAGTAGGAATATGTGCTTTTTACAGCCTCTTTCTGAGGTGTGAGTTCGTGACCGAATTCTGAATGTAACCAGGTTATAGGATCTTGGGAGGCGGTCAGAATATAAACTTATTTCTAAGCCAACGTTTCGGCAAATTTATTTGCCATCTTCAGGGCTATAAAACAACAGGAATCCGAAAAATGAATGATTATTTTGAAGGCACTTATAGTATACCTAAACCTGGTTGGCTACCTAACTAAGGATAATAGGCATATATTATAAAGTTCAACAGAATAGAGTAGGCACAGACAGGTTAGTTAATGTTTTCTTATATCTATTACGATTTTAGGAATGAAATATGCCTACCAAACGATAGGAAGGAAGATACCTCTACATGAAGGCACATACCTATGCCACAACAATTCCGTGATACCTATTCAAATTTCAATTTTCTTAGTGAATGCAATACATTTTCTCTCATACATTTTTCAGTTACATGCCAGTTCCAATAATAGTCACTCCTCCATGAATATAAGTAGGTACCTAACAGAATTATCATCAAGTATGTCAGCCTTGAGCTAACAACGACAGGTGGCAAGAGCTAGGATAACCTACCCACACGAAAACTCCTTTTCTACTGCTTCTGTCAAACTGCCAAGTCCTAGGGATGGGACATCGAAAGAAAATATCGATATCGATGTCGATGTCGATATTTTGTAGACAGCATCGATAACGATGTTTTATCGAGCCAAAACATCGATATTTTCGATATCGATATCGATATCCTGCGTTTCTACGAGTGTAACTTCAGAACGTTTGTTTTCTGAAACTGGCAAACATTTTGACGCCCCAGCGCAATAGGCTGAAAGCAGAAAATCTGACGAAACTTGTTTTCCTCCACTCACTCGACGAAGAGTTATTTTTCTTATCAAGTAGATATATAAATGTGAGTTGGAATGTTTCTTTTTTTCTTTTTATTTTGTAAATGACTGAATTCGGAATAAAAAATGTTTCTGTTTCTTTTTTTACTCAAATATTTCTGAAAATGAAAGTCATTGATGAAGTGAGCACTTGGGTATTAACATGTATCATGTTTTAGCCCTGGGGTACTAGCATTTTTTGCGAGTCGATTTTGAGCGTCAAATTTTTTTGCGCACAATGCATAGTGGTTTTCACGTACAACCGAGTAGTTGCTAGGGAAATGAAACTTCTTTCATTTTCATCGGACAAAAATCGTTTTCCATTCGTTGGAAAGCTCTTGATTTATCACGAATTTATTTCGTATTTGTTCTTGGTATTTATTTCCTAGTTTCATACTATAACTATATAAATGAATGTTATAAATGGATAGTAAACAATGACGCTTGTTTGGTTGTCACGTTTTAACATGTATCATCTATGGTGCTCAAGAAATGTAGACACCATACGAGCACATAGGTACGTTTCAAGTAAGTAGATTTCTACCTAGCCTTCACTTTTCGAGTTAATAACATGATACATGGTTGCAATTTTTGGTTCTTAAACATAAATTTTAATAATGAATCAAGCATGGAAAAAAAGGTTTAACCCCCCTCCCCTCCATTAAAATTTGGTGGTTTCCGTTTCATTTATTTTATGACCCGTAAGGAGAAGGAGTAACATGTGGATCAAGGAAGAGTGATCCAAGAGGCAAGAGCTGGTTGAAGGGTGTTTTCTGCCGATATTATCGGACCATAACATCGATATATCGATGCTATCGAATGTGATGCATCGATGGCAGAAAATCGAAAAATCGAAGTAAAACATCGATGTTTCGATAATATCGATTTCGATGTCCCATCCCTACCAAGTCCACCTATTCACATCTAACAGCAACCTGACACCATTTCAAATCAAAGTCCACCTTGTCAGAGAGTCAATTATTGTTCCACCAGCTTACACCTTTTTGCCCAGCATGCTACCTAACTAAGGATAATAGGTATATATTATTTATAAAGAATGGAGTAGGTGCAGACAGTAACACTAACTAACCTGTAAACACTAGCTAACCAGTAAAGACTAACTAACCTGTCTTTACCAACTTTATTCTGTTAATCCTTATCCTACCTAGGCACACTGTAAGTTCTTTCAAAGTAATCATTCATTTACGGATTCATAAGGCTTTATAGCCCTGAAGATGGAAACTAAATTTGCCGAAAGGTCTTCCTAGAAACATTTCTATATTCTGACCGCCTCCCAAGATCCTATAACCTGGTTGTAATATTTTTGTTATCACTGATTTTAAGGCCTGGTGAATTTACTTTTGTTGTAATTTCCCTCTGGGTGTTCGTTCAACTGAAAACTAAACTACCTGTTAGTTGTAAATTGCTGTAACTACTAATCTATGAAATATTATAATATTATGTAGGTACCTACCTAACCAACAAGTTCGAGCAGAATAGTTAAAAAATAAGAAAATTAAGTAGGTACCTACCAATCTATACTTCCTCAAATGAATTTAGGTAGGCACTTAGTGATTGTGGCGTCAACTTTTGACCTACCTAGCGGATTATTTCACAAATTAATAATTGTTTACCTAACTTCAAACTATCTTCCCTTATTTTTTGCTGAATTTAGTCCAATTATAAACATTTAATTGATATGCATACCTTAACTGATAAGGTAGCTATGAAGAATCAAAAAATTTTATGGTTGAGTAGCTTTAATTAGGCAAGTATGTATGTACCAAAAATAATTGGGAAAATGGTTAACCCAACCTCAATGGAGGATACCTCAATGTGATGGATTTTTCACTTCGTTTTCCACTTTCTCCAAATAGTGTAAAGATACCTACGTATTTATTGTCTCAAACCATTGTCGCCCAACCTTGTGAAAACTAGGATGGTAAATGAGTATAACAAAGAAAATACACTGCCAAGGTGATGGCACAGGAGCTTCCTCGTCACAATCAGAGTGACCCATTATAAAATAGAACAGACTCGGAAGCAAAATAACATAACATTACATTACATAGCATAACATTACATAACATAACATTTCATTACATTACATAACATTACATAACATTACATAACATGAAATATACATATTACATAACATTACATTACATTACATTACATTACATGAAATATACATATTACATTACATTACGTCCATAATACATTACGTCCATTATACATAATTGCGAAAGTTATGCGTGTTTGAAGAATTTCACGTTAGCGCATGCGCAGGGCGAACCGCTGGCTCTATCATGTTGAAATTTATATGGGACCTCAATGAGCCCTACCCGCTTAATCCCTGAGAATTACATTGAAATTGGGTGAAATCTTTGGTTACTACGGCTGTAACAAGGAAATTGAATCTATTTCACGCCAGCGCATGCGCAGAGCGCACCGAGGGTCCGATCATGCTGAAATTCATACTGGAACTCACTAGGCCTTGTCCAAACAACCCTTGAAAATTTGAGCGAAATTGAATCAAAATTGTGAAAGTTATGCGTGTTTGTTGAATTTACCGTTAGCGCATGCGCAGGACGTACCGCTGGATCAATCATGTTGAAATTTGTATGGGACCTCAAGGGGCCTTATCCGCACCATCCCTCAAAATTTGAGCTGAATCAATTCAAAATCGTGGAAGTTATGGCTGTAACAAGGAAATGCGGACAGACAGACTCACAGACCCACAGACCGACAGACACGGAACCAAATTTGTTCAGTAGGCTTTGAAACGCAAAAGGCAAGTGGAAATTTTGATTTCTGAAGACAAAAATTTTTTGGCTCACGAAAGTGAACACAAGGCTTCGCAGAATCGGAAGCAAAACAAAGCTGATGTCCAAGCAGTAGAGGAGGCCGGCTAGGATGGGGAAGGACTGGTATGCCAACCTCCAGCTCAGACAAGGAATATTCTGAAGGAAAGCTTCCCAGTCAATCATTACAGCGTTGCCAATTCGTTCTGGGAGTGCTGCAACACCGCATTCACCCTCTGACCAAGGACGTTGACCCTCAACTGGGATTCAACAATCAACAGAACCATGGATAGTATAGTGGGGAGGAGGAGCATCCACGATGCAGGCGCGGATCCAAGGGGGGGGGGGGGGGGGCTCACAGGGGTCATGACCCCCCCCCCCCCCAGAATCAGCCTGCATTTCAAAAAGCAGAGCTGAACGAATTGTTCACAAACCCGAAAACAAAAAAAACCAAACGAAAACGAACCCAGTTTTTGTGAAATCAAAAAAGAACTATAAAAAATCTAAAAATATTCGATCAAAAATGTCAAAATTAGTCGAATACAATCGTACACTTGGTCCTACCAATGTTACTTTATATACAATTATGTCAATAAATTTACCTTGGTGTATCCGTCAAATTACACCTTGTTTATTTCTTCTTATTTTTATTAATTATTATCTTGTTTTTGTTTCGTTCTCGTTTTCTTTCCTGCCAAATTCAGTAAAAACGATACTGAACTCACTGAGATCAACAATAGATTGTTGTGGTTTCAATGTTTTGATTTGCAAACTTAGCTACGCTGCCATAAAATGCGCCAATTTGTTTGAAAACACATTAGGACACTTTTTTAGAAGAAAATTGAAAATAAATACATTTATCAGTTAAATAATTAATAGATATTGAAAAATATTTTTTACATAAACAATGAATTTTATAAATAAATACAATTAATTTTGTAAGTAGACAAATTGGACAATTTTAGGAATAAGGTTGAAAATTCGGTTTGTATTGTTCGTTTGGTTATTTTTTATTTTTTGTCATTTTTTATATTGTTCTACCCTGTGACCCTCTCCAGAAAAAAATTCTGGATCCGCCCCTGGCACGATGAGCCATCTGCTGTCCTTTCATTACCTGCCTTCCAAAAATCCCCCTACGAAAGGCATTTTGATTTTTAAAACGCTGCAAATCCCTGCACAACGGTTTATTATTTTGTACAAAATACCCTTCTGTTACAGATCACTGCTCTCTGCATAGATAACCCGTCTATATAATATAAACTGTATTATTCTATACATATTATGTAGATCGCAGACCCTCCGTAGGTTAGTACCTAACCCCGTACTCGTTACTAGGTACCTACCTAAATCACGAGTTAAATGTTGCTAAAATAATTCTGTCGATGACAAACAGTAACTAACAAAAAGAAACACACATAATGAAGTTCTGAAAAGAAATTGTTGATGAGGAGAGAAATAGATGCCCCTTCTGCGTAGATCACTGTTTTCTGTGGTCAGTACCTACCCTCGTGGTCAAGTATAAATGAACCGTTGTGTAATAATTTACCAATCAATAATACTTCAACGGTTGTTCAAGTTTCACAAGTACCTACCAACAAAATCCAATAGTCCATCACTTATCAAATGAAATAATATCGCAGAACAACCAACTCGACTTCATACAGCCATCCTTGATTATAATCAGGTGCTCCCTAGCGATGATGTCCGGGCCGGATTTATACCGTTTGATTCACGATCGTGTTGACGAAGCTTTTTGGTGCACACGAATGGCTGGTCATACAATGCTCCGGGTGGTCTCAAAAAATTGTTTAGCTCAAGACAAATTTAATAACGTAAAAAAACCATACCGTTCTATCGAAAGTTTTCGAGATACGGCGTTCTGAAAATTTGAACCCCTATTTTTCACCCCTTAGGGATGACTGACATTAACGCCGAGCTTCGACGACCAACTAGACCTCGAACGGAACCTATAACCCGAATTTCATCAATTTTGCTTCATGGTAACTAAGAAAATTGGCCAGTACGGCGTACGGCGGACAGACAGAAATATTTTTATTCCATTTTCGGATTCTACATTCCTTGAAACTAAACCATCAAATTTTGAGTGGGGTTAGACTTTTGACATTTTCATGAATGTCTTTGCCGTGGCACACAACCTAAAAATCGTTAGTGACGAAATTGGGTGACGAAATACCGTTACGTTATATTTCTGATGATTTTCGCTTACAACCGATTCGTTGCTACGGAACTTTAACTTCTCCGGTTATTATCATATACAAATTGGAAAGAGATAGAGCCGCGAGAATGGTTTCCAACCACCAAGCAAAGATTATACATACGTGCCAAATTCTTACAGAAGAACGACGCGCTCAAGCACAATGGAGGGAGGCTCAGCGCTCTGCTGAAGATCTATTGGCCAAATTCAAATCCACTCTTCAATCTTAGCCGACATTTCATTTAAACAATAATACAACGTTTATTACATTAATCGAAGAACTGAGTCTAATTACCAATTCTTTTATGATCAACACTACAACTTAGATTGCGACTTTATAATTAGGTACCTACCTAATTTGGTAGGTGAGAAGGAAGGAGGGGAAAGACATGAAAATGTCCCAATGCGTTGCAGACTCGTATGAAAGCGTTTTTTTTTCATTCGAATCGAGAAAATCATTCGAACTATTTCTTATGATTTTCACGTACAACCGAGTAGTTGCTAGGGAAATGAAACTTCTTTCATTTTCATCGGACAAAAGTCGATTTCCATTCGTTGGAAAGCTCTTGATTTATAACGCATTTATTTTTCGTGCTCGATTCCAATGGTTCATTATTGAAAATAATAAACCAAAAATTTTGGCACAATTTAAAATTTTATTTTTGTTCAAATCTGATGAATTTTTGTGATTGGTTGACGTTAGGGTAATTCCCAAATAATATAGTGAATTTACTTTTTTTACAAAACTCTAAGTAAATAACAGCCTGAGAAAAATTCTAAACAGTTTTCAACACAGCGTCTGCAGGCCTTAAAAACCTCCCAAGTTCCAGAACTATTTAAAACCGTAAACAATTCGAGAAAACGGCGTCCTGGAGACTTCAAACCCTATTTTTCACCCCTTAGAGATGACTCACAGTAACGTCGAGCTTGGAGGACCAACTAGACTCCGAATGGGACCTATAAACCGAATTTGGTCAATTTTGGCTCGTGGTAACTAAGAAAAGTACGGCGTACGGCTGACGGACACAAATTTGTTCATTGCATTTTCGGATTCTACATCCCTTGAAACGGAAACCATCAAATTTTGAGGTGGGGTTAAAACAATTGTTTCATGCTCGATTCCAAAGGTTCATTATTGAAAATAATAAACCAAAAGCTATTTCGATTATTACGCATGAAAGAAACAATAAATGAACAGCCAACATTTCTGTAGGTATGTCCAGTAGAATAATGAACCCGTGTGACTTAGCAGAGTTTTTATATTACTTGGGCCCCATAAGACAACACCAATTTGCCTGGTAGGCTCGTCAATCTTCTGTGTAGGTCGCGCCAAGTGGGTAGGCCCATACTGCAACGGTACCTACTATTTATTGTTACAGGTAGGTACCCACTTCACGTAGGTATGTCACTTTCGTATTCGCTCATATGGTCATTAGGGATGTGTAAGATCCGTTCAATTCCGGGAGTTAACTCCCACCAGTTCACTCTTTTCTGGGATCAGTTCTTTGGGATCCGTTCACCGTTCTTCAGTTCTTCACTCTCAAGTTTGACCCTCCAAAGCCCGTTCAGGTAGAATCCGCCAAGATTTCTACCCCCCCCCCCCCCCCCCCCCCCCCTTACCACCCTACCGGTGAAGGGAGGGTGATGTGATTGGTAAGGGGCGTAGGGAGGGGTGAAGAGAAGGTGAAGAGTGAAGAAGGGAAGGGAAGGAGTTGAACTTGATTCTGTTATTCCGTGGAGTTGATGAACTGGTCAGTCAACTCTCAGCTCAAGGGAAAAGGGAAGGCCGAAAGAACGGTAAGGGTTGAAGGGAAGGGCAGGAAGAGAGGAGCTGCGAGGGGAAGGGTAAAGGAGTTGAGAACGGGTGGTGACAAGGAGAAGGAGTGGGATCGGAGGAAGGTACGAGGGAGAGGACGTCACAAGAGGGAGTTCATGAACTGGTGAACGGCAACTCTTTGGGAACCCGTTCAATTGGGATACGTTCAACTGAAAGATCCGTTCAGTTCGGATCCGTTCAGTGCTGAACGCCACATCCCTAATGGTCATGCTGCATGACTGACTAATCCCACAGGTTTTTGGATTGAATATTCCAGTTTTGTGTCCCCTCAGTGGAGGCCTCAGGCAGGTAGTTTTACGTCGCAGGGGTCAGGTACCAAACCAAACCCTCTCAGGCCACAAAATAAAAAACCTTCTCCTGGAACCTTGTGACTCTCAACGTCACCAGAACTGACCAATCAGAAGGCTCTAACAGCTCCACCTGGAGCCCTCAGCCAATCAGGTGGCTTTCCGGTTTTTTATTTTTACTGAAAATCCCCACAAGCCTCCTCCTTCTTTTTCTTACCCCTCCAAGACCCTTTTCACTGTTTCAAGTTTCAGTCAGTCAGTCAGGTAAACCCAATCAGTTAGGTTGTGTAAGTAGTTAACATGTTGATATGACTGCTATAATAGTAACCCATGAATACTCAAGATCACAGCAAAATTGGACGAGCAGACCTCTAATGGCGTTCCCCACCTCCCTTGGTAAGTTCCACTTGTATTTTGCCTACAACTTACCTTCCATAATTTTCATATGCGTCTGAAATTTCTGATCATTGAATCCACTGAATTCTTCATCGATTTCGTTCACGAAAAAAACGCTGCGAATTATTACATAACGGTTTATTATTTACCTGTATAAATGCCCCTTGTGCGTAGATCAATGTTTTATGTGGTCAGTACCCTCGAGCTCCACCCCAGGAAAGCCCTAAATGGAGTACTGCAGCGGGCTCCGGAATTAAAGTCTCATAAAAATGCGCGGGATTCAGTAATTCAATAATTAAGTAATTGTAGTTATTCATGAAGCATCAGGAAAGTAATGAACCTTTGGGTAATAATTTACCTGTATGAATTCATAGAGGATAACGTTTGTTCCAAGTTTCAAAAGTACCTATCAACATAATTCAAATGAGCCATCATTTTTCACATGAAATGATATCACAAAACAACCAACTATACTAAATACAGCCATCCTTGATTATAATCAGGTGCTCCCTAGTGATGATATCCGGGCCGGATTTATACCGTTTGATTTACGATCGTGTTGACGAAGCATCTCGATGCAATCGAACGACTGGTCGTACAGTGCTCCGGGCGGTCTCAAACAATTCTTTAGTTCAGGATCAATTTAAAAACGTATAAAAAAAACCATAACCTTCTACTGAAAGGTTTCGAGCTACGGCGTTTTGAAAATTTCAACCCCTATTGGTTTATTATTCTGTGAATAATACACCTATGTATTCGCTCAGCAAAAAATTTTTATAACACCCCCTCAAAATTTTTTCTTTTCCGTTTCAAGGTGCGTAGATTCAAAAAATGCAATGTCCGTCCGCCGTCCGCCGTATCACGTGTACCGGCTTCATTTTCGGTCTAAAAAATTCGTTCTTTCGCACACATGCTCCATTTGGGCCCTAGTTGTGTCCCGAAACTTTTCAGCCCGATCGGAATATTCCCAGGGGTGTTATGAGTGAAAATGTGTATAAAAATAGGTACTTTTTGCGTTTTAGTAACATGTTAGTAAAATGAGCTTTTGAGGTATCTTTTTCCATGTTTTTGGGGACGAGAAGACCGAATATGAAGTCAATTTTGACCAAGGAGTGGAAAATTGAGGTTGTACCAGATGTTCAGCTCCCAAAATTGATTTTTTATGAGTCAAAAACATGCGAAATCGTCTGAAATCACCATCAATTTGTATAATAACACTAGAAAAAGTGTCAACACGTGGATCAAGACGATTAAATGGTACAATCAATGATCAAAGGTAATTTGAAAAAAAAAGGAGCGTACCTAATTCAAGTTTTGGGGGCCAAAATTTGTGGAAACCATCAGAAATAGCTATTTCAATTATTTTACATGAAAGAAACAATAAATAAACAGAACTATAGACCAATAAAATAATAGAATAAAAAACCCATGTGACAAGGACTTTGCAGCGTTTTGTTCTTTACCGTTTCATGGTGCGTAGATTCCAAAAACGCTGCAAAGTCCTTGTCACATGGGTTTTTTATTCTATTATTTTATTGGTCTATAGTTCTGTTTATTTATTGTTTCTTTCATGTAAAATAATTTAAATAGCTATTTCTGATGGTTTCCACCAATTTTGGCCCCCAAAACACAAATTAGGTAGGTACGATCTTTTTTTTTCAAATTAACTTTGATCATTGGTAGTGCCATTTAATCGTCTTGATCTACGTGTTGACACTTTTTCTAGTGTTATTCTACAAACTGATGGTGATTTCAGACGATTTCGCAGGTTTTTGACTCATACAAAATCAATTTTGGGAGCTGAACATCTGGTACAACCTCAATTTTCCACTCCTTGGCCAAAATCGACCTCATATTCGATCTTCTCGTCCCCAAAAACATGGAAAACGATACCTCAAAAGCTCATGTTACCAACATGTTGCTAAAACGCAAAAAGTACCTATTTTTACACACATTTTCACCCATAACACCCCTGGGAATATTCCGATCGGGCTGAAAAGTTTCGGGACACAACTAGGGCCCAAATGGAGCATGTGTGCGAAAGAACAAATTTTTTAGACCGAAAATGAAGCCGGTACACGTGATACGGCGGACGGCGGACGGACATTGCATTTTTTGAATCTACGCACCTTGAAATGGAAAAGAAAAAAGTTTGAGGGGGGGTTATAAAAATTTTTTGCTGAGCGATTACATAGGTGTATTATTCAGAGAATAATAAACCAAAATTCAATGTCCGTCGGCCTTCCGCCGTATCACGTGTACCGGCTTCATTTTCGGTCTAAAAAAGTCGTTCTTTCGCACACATGCTCCATTTGGGCCCTAGTTGTGTCCCGAAACTTTTCAGCCCGATCGGAATATTCCCAGGGGTGTTGTGAGTGAAAAATGGGTGTACAAATAGGTTTTTTTTGTATTTTAGTATACCTCAATTCTTCACTCTTTTGGTCAAAATCAACTTCATATTCGGTCTTCTCGCCCTAAAAAATATGGAAAACGATACCTCACAAGCTCGTGTTCTTTAAAATCTCAAAAAATCCTCGAAAACCCGCATTTTCACACCCATTTTTCTCCCATAACACCACTGGGTATATTCCGATCGGGGGTGCCGAGCTTTGGAGCACAACTAGGACCCAAATGTGTTCCCAAACGGGGACACAAACTGTGTGCGGAAGAACGACGATCATAGAAGAAAATTTAACGTGAATTAACCGCTGAAACCTCAATTCCGTTAGCCACAAAAAGCAATAAATAAATAAATAAATAGATATTTTTAATAAAGCTGTATACAACTGAAAAGTAAAGAATAATGTTTATGCTAAACATACATACGTACTTGATTTATTCAAGGCCAGTACTGTAGAATTTTTAATCGGCGCCAGATTTTAGCTGAAAAACCCCCACACACAGCCTTCATATTATTGTGTCCTGTGGTTTTTGCACATTTTAGTTAAAATTGGGCGCTGACTTCAAAAATTTTATTATGTCGGTTCGAATAAATAGTGTACCAAAGAAAAACGTATTTACTTACTGAAAAAATAAGTCTATTTCCACTAATACACGAAAAACGCAAAAAACACTGTTATACCGGTTTCGGTGATCAAACAAACCATCGTTGATCACCGAAACCGGTATAACAGGGTTTTTCGTGTAGTAGTGGAAATATACTATTTTTTCAATAACTCTGTTTTTCTTTGAAATGGGCTTTCTCGATTTCTTCGCGAGTGATTTAGTTCGTAAATGGTGTACGTTTGTTCAGCATAAAAGTTATTATTTTCTTTTGGTTTATTATTTTCAATAACGAACCACTGGAATCGAGCATGAAAAAAAGCTGCATAGGTATCCCTGCACAACGGTTTATTATTTTGTACAGAATACCCTCCTGTTACAGATCACAGCTCTCCGTATAGATAACCCGTCTATACAGGGTGATCCGCTCGTAGATGAAAAAAAAAAAAAAATTGCGTCTAATTACATAAAAAATAGAGTAAAATGCCGCCAACCGCATATTTTTATCTCAATCCGTTCTCGAGATATGATTTTTTAACGGTTTTTTCAGGAAAACCGTGTTTTTTTTCCTTTTAAACTCAAATTTCTCCGCTTTAACTCATTTAATTTTACTTTTTGACCTCATTTTCGGAATCATCGTTGAATTTTCCATACGAAAGGTGTACTTCAAGTCTTGAAAAGTACCATCTAGAGACCACAACAACAGCTCAAACATTAGACGAATTTGAAAAAACAAAATTTCTGAAATTTTAAAAAGAAATCCTGAAAAAAGGTCCTGGAAACTGGCAAATCTCTTGAAAACTTCTTCCTTTAATAAGCTTTCCAATGGTATGGTCAACTTTTTGATTATCTTGTTTCTTTGATGAAAAATTCAAGTTTAAATGCAAGAAAACGGTAGGCACCTCAAAAGGGGGGGAATTTGATCAGAGGGAAGAAAAAATGTCAAAAAATGTTTTTAATTGAAAAAATTGAGTCAATAATGACAATTTACAATTCGAAATCAGGTTTTTCGGTAATTAGGAAAGCCCGTTTTCAAAATGCCCACCGTTATTTCTTATGCATGCTCTAGCACGCTTACGCCCACTGATTGGCCCACACATCCAACCGGATCGACTAAACGGAGACAATTACTTTATTTTTTCTGCAAAATGATCTACCCCGACTCCTCGAAAACATTCGCGCAGACGTCCGCGAAAACATTATTTTCCAGCAAGATGGTGCTCCTCCACATCACAGCAGAAGAGTTTGGGATTGGCTAACCCAAAATTTTACCCCTTGGATTGGTAGAAGTGGTGTGATCAACACTGGCCAGCCAGGTCGCCGGACCTCACACCAATGGACTTTTTCGTTTGGGGATTGTTCAAGAGCATTGTTTACGCTACTGATGTACAAGATGTTGAAGATTTAAAGAGACGAATTCAAGAGGCAAGCGTGACGGTGTAAGAACGTCTGACATTCAACGTAACAGTGGGACAAATGCGTAAGCGTGCTAGAGCATGCATAAGAAATAACGGTGGGCATTTTGAAAACGGGCTTTCCTAATTACCGAAAAACCTGATTTTGAATTGTAAATTGGCATTATTGACTCAATTTTTTCAATTAAAAACATTTTTTGACATTTTTTCTTCCCTCTGATCTAATTCCTCCTTTTGAGGTGCCTAACGTTTTCTTGCATTTAAACTTGAATTTGTCATCAAAGAAACAAGATAATCGCAAAGTTGACCATACCATTGGAAAGCTTATTAAAGGAAGAAGTTTTCAAGAGATTTGCCAATTTCCAGGATTTTTTTCGGAGGAGTAGTAATGTTTTTAAAATTTCAGAAATTTTATTTTTTCAAATTCGTCTAATGTTTGAGCTGTTGTTGTGGTCTCTAGATGGTACTTTTCAAGACTTGAAGTACACCATGCTTATGGGAAATGTAACGCTGATTCCGAAAATGAGGTCGAAAAGTCAAATTAAATGAGGGTAAAGCGGAGAAATTTGAGTTTAAAAGGAAAAAACGCTGCAAACTCCTTGTCACATGGGTTTATTATTCTATTGGACATACCTACAGAAATGTTGGCTGTTCAGTTATTGTTTATTTATTGTGAAATAATTGAAATAGCTATTTCTGATTGTTTCCACCATTTTTGGCCCTTAAAAACACGAATTAGGTCCCGAAACTTTGCAGCCCGATCGGAATATACCCAGGGGAGTTATGAGTGAAAATGTGTATAAAAATAGGTACTTTTTGTGTTTTGGTAACATGTCAGTAAAATGAGCTTTTGAGTTATCGTTTTCCATGTTTTTGGGGACGAGAAGACCGAATATGAAGTCGATTTTGACCAAGGAGTGGAAAATTGAGGTTCTACCAGATGTTCAGCTCCCAAAATTGATTTTTTATGAGTGAAAAACCTGGGAAACCGTCTGAAATCACCATCAATTTGTAGAATAACCCTGGGAGTAGTGTCAACACGTGGATCAAGACGATTAAATGGCACTACCAACGATCAAAGATAATTTGAAAGAAAAAAAAGGCGCGTACCTAATTCAAGTTTTGGGGGCCGAAATTGGTGGAAACCACCAGAAATAGCTATTTCCATTATTTAAAATGACAGCAACAATAAATGAACAGCCAACATTTCTGTAGGTATGTCCAGTAGAATAATAAACCCATGTGACAAGGACTTTGCAGCGTTTTTTCCTTTTAAACTCAAATTTCTCCGCTTTACCTCATTTAATTTGACTTTTCGACCTCATTTTCGGAATCAGCGTTACATTTCCCATAAGCATGGTGTACTTCAAGTCTTGAAAAGTACCATCTAGAGACCACAACAACAGCTCAAACATTAGACGAATTTGAAAAAATAAAATTTCTGAAATTTTAAAAACATTACTACTCCTCCGAAAAAAATCCTGGAAATTGGCAAATCTCTTGAAAACTTCTTCCTTTAATAAGCTTTCCAATGGTATGGTCAACTTTGCGATTATCTTGTTTCTTTGATGACAAATTCAAGTTTAAATGCAAGAAAACGTTAGGCACCTCAAAAGGAGGAATTAGATCAGAGGGAAGAAAAAATGTCAAAAAATGTTTTTAATTGAAAAAATTGAGTCAATAATGCCAATTTACAATTCAAAATCAGGTTTTTCGGTAATTAGGAAAGCCCGTTTTCAAAATGCCCACCGTTATTTCTTATGCATGCTCTAGCACGCTTACGCCCACTGATTGGCCCACACATCCAACCGGATCGACTAAACGGAGACAATTACTTTATTTTTTCTGCAAAATGATCTACCCCGACTCCTCGAAAACATTCGCGCAGACGTCCGCGAAAACATTATTTTCCAGCAAGATGGTGCTCCTCCACATCACAGCAGAAGAGTTTGGGATTGGCTAACCCAAAATTTTACCCCTTGGATTGGTAGAAGTGGTGTGATCAACACTGGCCAGCCAGGTCGCCAGACCTCACACCAATGGACTTTTTCGTTTGGGGATTGTTCAAGAGCATTGTTTACGCTACTGATGTACAAGATGTTGAAGATTTAAAGAGACGAATTCAAGAGGCAAGCGTGACGGTGTAAGAACGTCTGACATTCAACGTAACAGTGGGACAAATGCGTAAGCGTGCTAGAGCATGCATAAGAAATAACGGTGGGCATTTTGAAAACGGGCTTTCCTAATTACCGAAAAACCTGATTTTGAATTGTAAATTGGCATTATTGACTCAATTTTTTCAATTAAAAACATTTTTTGACATTTTTTCTTCCCTCTGATCTAATTCCTCCTTTTGAGGTGCCTAACGTTTTCTTGCATTTAAACTTGAATTTGTCATCAAAGAAACAAGATAATCGAAATTTGACCATACCATTGGAAAGCTTATTAAAGGAAGAAGTTTTCAAGAGATTTGCCAATTTCCAGGATTTTTTTCGGAGGAGTAGTAATGTTTTTAAAATTTCAGAAATTTTATTTTTTCAAATTCGTCTAATGTTTGAGCTGTTGTTGTGGTCTCTAGATGGTACTTTTCAAGACTTGAAGTACACCATGCGTATGGAAAATGTAACGCTGATTCCGAAAATGAGGTCGAAAAGTCAAATTAAATGAGGTAAAGCGGAGAAATTTGAGTTTAAAAGGAAAAAACGCTGCAAACTCCTTGTCACATGGGTTTATTATTCTATTGGACATACCTACAGAAATGTTGGCTGTTCAGTTATTGTTTATTTATTGTGAAATAATTGAAATAGCTATTTCTGATTGTTTCCACCATTTTTGGCCCCTAAAAACACGAATTAGGTCCCGAAACTTTGCAGCCCGATCGGAATATACCCAGGGGAGTTATGAGTGAAAATGTGTATAAAAATAGGTACTTTTTGTGTTTTGGTAACATGTCAGTAAAATGAACTTTTGAGTTATCGTTTTCCATGTTTTTGGGGACGAGAAGACCGAATATGAAGTCGATTTTGACCAAGGAGTGGAAAATTGAGGTTGTACCAGATGTTCAGCTCCCAAAATTGATTTTTTATGAGTGAAAAACCTGGGAAACCGTCTGAAATCACCATCAATTTGTAGAATAACCCTGGGAGTAGTGTCAACACGTGGATCAAGACGATTAAATGGCACTACCAACGATCAAAGATAATTTGAAAGAAAAAAAAGGCGCGTACCTAATTCAAGTTTTGGGGGCCGAAATTGGTGGAAACCACCAGAAATAGCTATTTCCATTATTTAAAATGACAGCAACAATAAATGAACAGCCAACATTTCTGTAGGTATGTCCAGTAGAATAATAAACCCATGTGACAAGGACTTTGCAGCGTTTTGCGTTTTAGCAACGTGTTGGTAACATGAGCTTCTGAGATATCTTTTAACATGTTTAATGTTTTAGGGCTGGGGGTCATTCTGTGAATTCCGACACGCAAATATGCAACGTTTTTCATTGGTTACTACACAGTTACTACCTTCTGTTGTAGCTACCATAAAGAATATCGCACTCGAAAGAAACAAGAGTCAATAGCTACGGTTTTCATTGGTTACTACACAGTTACTACCTTCTGTTGTAGCAACCATATGTTGATGGCGAGTTCTATAATAAGTACAGTAAATGCAACATTATACTTGTAGAGTTCAGTGAAATTGTGGCTTTCATTTTTTCTTGACATTAAAAAACTATATCTAATTTCTCCCTTGCGAGGGAAAAACATTAAACATGATTTAATGTTTTTCCCTCTCAAGGGAGAAATTAGTTTGAGAATGGTTGCATATAGTTTTCTGAGGCTTACTTGTTGTTAGTTCGTGAATATCATGTAGGTAAGTAGGTGAATCTTCCTTAAAATAAATTAATACAAACTATTTCCAAAGTTCCATAGCAGCTAGTAAAATTTCTGCAACATTACCTATCCGTAATTTACATGACTACCATCCAGGCTATCTTACCGTCGCCACAAAGCCAAAACCCCGAATCTGCGTTTTTGGTAATATTTTCGCTTTAGTGCGTCCTGTTATTTTCCATGTTTTGATGTAATTTGACGCAAATGTTTTTTGCGTCCACGAGCGGATCACCCTGTATTATATAGACGTGTTATCTACACAGAGTGCTGTGATCTGTAACAGAAGGGTATTCTGTACAAAATAAACCGTTGTGCAGGGATTTGCAGCGATTTTTCTTTTCTTCCTGTTAAATAACAGGCCTTATTTAGTGGGCAGGTAGGTAGGAATTTCTGGGCTTCGGTTACCTGAGTCGACCCAATTATTCGTGAGAAATTGAGTTGGGTACCTCTGATTCGTGTTTGCGCATGCGCATTTCAAAAGGGGAGGGCCGAATGGGTGGTGGACAGTATTGGCTGTTCCGAAATGACCAATTGGTTCCTCCCGATTCGTCTGGTTGTTGTTGGCGGTGAGGGGGGGGGGGGTGCTCTTTGCCCGCCAAATCAGGTGCTACTGACCGAAAAACCTTTGCGGCTCAGGTCGAGCGATCACAGCATTTCCACCTCCGATTAGATACGAAACCCGTCCCGTTTGGCAACGCACCAACATTTAACGAAGGCGGACTACGGCGGATGTTGACTTGAAGTGTTCCGTAGTATTGTGTTCGTGGGGGGTGTCCTGTTGAATACTGTGACAATCCAATTAGTATTCACCGAGTTCTGTTTAGCTGCCGCCAGGGGGTTGAGGCCGATGTAATTGTCGGGAAGGAGCTTCCCGAAGGGGCGAGAGCTCCGAAACTCGTTATCTTGCTCGTTCCGATTGACTTTAGCTATCGATTATCACCCGGGTGCCCGGTAATCGAGTGGAAATCGAGTCCAGCTCTGGACGGAGGGGGGGGGGGGGGGGCGATAGGAGAGAGAAGAGAGGGGGGTTTGAGAAGTGACACCCGATTAGGTTTACCATTTGGTTTATTATTCTGTGAATAATACACCTATGTATTCGCTCAGCAATAAATTTTTATAACACCCCCTCAAAAATTTTTCCTTTTCCGTTTCAAGGTGCGTAGATTCCAAAACGCTGCAAAGTCCTTGTCACATGGGTTTATTATTCTATTGGACATACCTACAGAATGTTGGCTGTTCAGTTATTGTTTATTTCATATGAAATAATGGAAATAGCTATTTTTGATGATTTCCACCAGTTTTCGCCCCCAAAACACGAATGAGGTACGCTTCTTTTTTTCCAAATTATCTTTGATCGTTGGTAGTGCTATTTAATCGTCTTGATCCACGTGTTGACACTTTTTTCTAGTGTTATTCTACAAATTGATGGTGATTTCAGACGATTTCCCAGGTTTTTCACTCATAAGAAATCAATTTTGGGAGGTGAACATTTGGTAGAACTCAATTTTCCACTCTTTGGTCAAAATCGACTTCATATTCGGCCTTCTCGTCCCCCAAAACATGGAAAACGATACCTTAAAAGCTCATGTTACTAAAACACAAAACGCTGCAAAGTCCTTGTCACATGGGTTTATTATTCTACTGGACATACCTACAGAAATTCTGGCTGTTCATTAATTGTTTCTTTCATGCGTAATAATCGAAATAGCTATTTCTGATGGTTTCCATTAATTTTGGCCCCCAAAACACAAATTAGGTACGCTCTTTTTTTTCTTTTTTTTTAAACTATCTTTGATCATTGGTAGTGCCATTTAATCGTCCTGAACCACGTCTTGACACTTTTTCCAGTGTAATTATACAAACTGATGGTGATTTCAGACGATTTCCCAGGTTTTTCACTCATAAAAAATCAATTCTGGGAGCTGAACATTTGGTAGAACTCAATTTTCCACTCTTTGGTCAAAATCGACTTCATATTCGGTCTTCTCGTCCCCAAAAACATAGAAAACGATATCTCAGAAGCTCATGTTACCAATATGTTGCTAAAACGTAAAAAGTACCTATTTTTACACACATTTTCACTCATAACACCCCTGGGTATATTCCGATCGGGCTGAAAAGTTTCGGGACACAACTAGGGCCCAAATGGAGCATGTGTGCGAAAGAACGATTTTTTTAGACCGAAAATGAAGCCGGTACACGTGATACGGCGGACGGCGTACGGCGGACGGACATTGCATTTTTGGAATCTATGCACCTTGAAACGTAAAAGAAAAAAGTTTGAGGGGGTGTTATAAAAATTTTTTGCTGAGCGAATACATAGGTGTATTATTCACAGAATGCTAAACCAAAAAGGACCTATTTTTGCACACATTTTCACTCATAACACCCCTGGGTATATTCCGATCGGGCTGAAAAGTTTCGGGACACAACTAGGGCCCAAATGGAGCATGTGTGCGAAAGAACGATTTTTTTAGACCGAAAATGAAGCCGGTACACGTGATACGGCGGACGGCGTACGGCGGACGGACATTGCATTTTTGGAATCTACGCACCTTGAAACGGAAAAGAAAAAATTTTGAGGGGGTGTTATAAAAATTGTTTGCTGAGCGAATACATAGGTGTATTATTCACAGAATAATAAACCAAAATGCAATGTCCGTCCGCCGTATCATCCATACTTTATTTTCGGTCTAAAAAAATCGTCCTTTCGCACACATGCTCCATTTGGGCCCTAGTTGTGTCCCGAAACTTTTCAGCCCGATCGGAATATACCCAGGGGAGTTATGAGTGAAAATGTGTGTAAAAATAGGTAGGTGGTATTTACTAACTACATAGGAATAACCTGTAAAATACTGTTGGTTCTTGATCAATGTAACTCATTCTCCAAACACTTAAGGTGTGTTTTGTCAATGAAACTGCTGGCCCATAGATACGCAGTTATAAATAGTGGTGGAAGAGACGAGCCTGGACGGTTCATTGACCTTAGGCTCATAAACCAACGTAAGTTTAGATCTTGTATTATGTATATAGACTCTCTAAAAATCATTATATTTGTTGTATAAAGTATTTGCTGAATAAAAAAAATTGAAGTTGACTTGTGAGCTGCTGGCAAGGCCCCATACCGTGCATCCGTACTGCCATATCTTAAGGTACCTTCACACTGGCAACAAATATTGCCAGAATTGAGAAAATTGCTCTACGAAAGTGGCCCGGCAACTCATGGCAATATTTATTGCCGCAAGTATTCCACGTTGCGAGCAACATTTCTTGCCGGAGGTTGCTCAATAAAAATGTTGCTCCATAAAAATTGCTTAATTTTTACGTTTACACTTGAGAGGGAGATTTCGAAACATTTGCTCACGAAATGCATCAAGAAGAGGCCGTCATCAAAATCACTTGATTTGACCAACTGTGCATTTTTACAGCTACACTAAAACACACGCACCAACTCAAAGCTAGCACAAAACCAAGGATACACAATGAGATAAACACTGTGATCCACACTTTCTATTCGAAAAGATATGGAAGGGAGAGTTGAGGGAGCATCGCCCGTCCCTACATATACTGTGAATTACAGAAACCACGAGGTGCAGAACTGTGATTCACACCTTCTAAAAAAATGTTATTCACACCTTCTAAAAAATGTGATCGATTGTGCATCGATCCATTTCGGACTCGATTATACCGACATGGAGTGAGTTGTTTTCTGCATCCTCCAAGTATAATGGCTCTCCCCCCCCCCCCCCAATTCGAAAGGCTTATTATTCACATAATTTTTTCAGAAGGATTAAAAAATCATGGTTCCATTATAGAGGCTTTGTGCGAAAGTTCAGATTTTTTTTGTAACACTTCTCTTTGTGGACACATATTATGTGAAGAAGGGAGCAAAAAAAATGTTTTTCACAAAACTACACAGACATAAAATACTATATTTGGAAAAAAATTAAAAAATATATTGAATTAATTTTTTAATTTCATTTCATAGGTACGTATTTACATGTTTTTTTACTAATAATTTGCTTGCTAACATAATACATTTACATAAAAGTTCAATTATGCATGTAAAAACCCCGAAACACCGTCTTCAACCTTCGAAATGTTGCCGGAAGTTTTCCAAGGGGGCCGGACTTCATCGGCAACACGAAAAACTGTTGCTGAAGTGGGTTCAACGCCCGGAAATGTTGCTCCACTCGCGGCAACTATTGCCGGCAATACCAGGCAACACTCGGCAATATCTCCGAAACGAGGATAGTTGCCCGTCAATATGGAGCAAGATATATTGCCGAGAGAAATGTTGCCAGTGTAAAGGTACCTTTAGGACGAACAAGAGTTATGTAGGTAGAGTAGGCGTTTATTTTCGAGAGATAATGGCGAAGTTCGGGAGAGCGGTGGCCTTAGAATATTGGTCCAACAAGCTCGCCGATATTGAAGTCGTAGGTGAGGCGCTGTTACAGGTGGATTCCTAAGGCCAGGTGCACACGAGCGGCATTTATCACGCGATAACTTTGCGGTAACGCGCGTCCTCCGGTGCACACTTGGGTTTCAGAAAAGCCTCAGTCTGTGTCCAGATGTCAACGGAGATGGAGTTCTACCGGAGGAAAAAGGCTGTATTTTCGTTCTTGGTTTACAAACAATTTGCAATGGAGGTAAATCGGCAATACTGGGTGCACCCCTACACCGAATCGCGGCTCTTCAGTGGGTCCTTTGTGACAATGTTCTCCGATCTGAGAGAAAATCCCGAGAAGTTTTACTGCTACTTTCGTATAAGTGTCAGATCATTGGATATTTTTTTACTTCTTCAATGAATCCTTCGAGATCACTTTCTACACGAGCAAGCACGTCCATAACTGCGTCCATGTGGGAGAGTGTGCATCGACTGATTGTCAAGCAGGTACTAGGGGACCGCAGTTGCGTCGACGTAGCGGTACCGCTCACAATCCCTTCCAATACTCGCCCGCCAGGTAACGAGTGGTACCGTGCGATGACCTCAGGCTTGTGTGCATCGGCTCAATAGGTTTGTTCCATCCGAGCGAGTTCAGTAGAACGTATTATGCGCAGATCGATCCGCGCATAAAACTGTGTTCCTACCGTGTCGGTTCCATGAACCCAAACTTCTACTTTCTACATCGACTGTACCGAACCGTGTTCCTTCCGCGTCAAGTGCAGAACAGTCCCGTACCGAGTGCGACACTTTTCCGCACTCACGGCGATCGAGTTATTTGAAGTGAACCCAAGAGGTAACAGTCTGTAACCTCCCCAAAATTCATTTGTTCTGTTGGTGCCGTGTCGTGACCGCCGTTACCGTGACTTGTGCTCCAATTCAATTCTGAGAGCCAAAGAAGACTGAGAACCAAATTTGCGTTCCTACCGTCATATTTTCCAACTCGCACTCACTCGCACTCGTATCTGCACCTACCCCCACCCCATTCGGTTCCGTACTGGCGGGTGTCGCACTGATGAACTCGCACTGACGCGGATGGAACAAACCTATTGACCTGTGGGTTTTTCACTACCGCAACTGCGGCGGCGGAGAGTTATCGCGCGATAAATAGGTTTGTTCCATCCGCGTCAGTGCGAGTTCATCAGTGCGACACCCGCCAGTATGGAACCGAATGGGGTGGGGGTAGGTGCAGATACGAGTGCAAGTGAGTGCGAGTTCGAAAATATGACGGTAGGAACGCAAATTTGGTTCTCACTAAAAAAATTGAATCGGAATTGAATTGGAGCACAAGTCACGGTAACGGCGGTCACGACACGGCACCAACAGAACAAATGAATTTTGGGGAGGTTACAGAACTGTTACCTCTTGGGTTCACTTCAAAAACTCGATCGCCGTGAGTGCGGAAAAGTCCGGCACTCTGTACGGAACTGTTCTGCACTTGACGCGGAAGGAACACAGTTCCGTACAGTCGATGTAGAAAGTAGAAGTTTGGGTTCATGGAATTCTGCGCATAATACGTTCTACTGAACTCGCTCGGATGGAACAAACCTAATGCCGCTCGTGTGCACCTGGCCTAAGTATCGGACGATTTCAACTTGGGGTACCTGGATGGCATTCATTGTCACTGTGTTTGTGTGGTAATTGGTTTTGAGCGTGAACGTGGTGGTGCAACACTTCCTGGTGTTCCTTCACAGTTCAGTTATAATATATTTTTGTATGGATCTGATAACACTTTTATATGAATAATCCTCATTCTTTCTCTTGAAGAACTTGAAACACTTTTTGGTGTATATGCGTTATGTACCTCCCTGAAAAACCGTTCAGAACAATTTTCGTAGAAATTGGATGTTCTGAACATGAATTCCGATGAAAGGTGAAGGTTATCATCTGAATTTTAAAGGGTAGCACCACGGGTGTCCTAATCATTCGAATTCACAATGAATTTAGCTAACCTGAATTTGGCAAAACCTCAGCCAGCAAGGGGGCCAAACAAGTTGAGGTGAATCTAAATATGTAGACATCTCGAAAGCTTCTAAAAATGAGACATATGCTGATTGATGCACTTTTGTCGATTATGTCTGAGGTTCATCATAGTTGCTAGATTTATTTATTCTATCATTTTCACGGTACAGTACCGTACAGAAATTACTAGAAATGTTCTGCTTGATGTCACCAATTTCTTGCAGTACTCTTGTCATGTTATTTGATTTCCTTGTGTTGTGAAAGGGATATGAGATTGCTCGGGCGAGTAATTATTATGCTTCATTAACAAAAGTTTCTGGATACTTTCAGGGTGAGGTGCCGCCGTGCAACTGCATGGATTGCGCCAACTATATGGAGTAT
This sequence comes from Leptopterna dolabrata, assembly GCA_954871275.1. Taxonomy (NCBI): domain Eukaryota; kingdom Metazoa; phylum Arthropoda; class Insecta; order Hemiptera; family Miridae; genus Leptopterna; species Leptopterna dolabrata. The sequence goes on along the minus strand of OX940984.1, from coordinate 37,619,144 downwards.
CAGGTAATGGTTGTTATTGCTACATTTTATACGAATTAATGCGTATATTATGAACTCAAACATTTTCCAAGGCATTGTGTTCAAATCTGAACTTTAGCGGGCCTCGCATACCTTTACTACTGGAATCAGAGATGATCCTAGTAGTAAGCTTATCTTGGAAAACTTATCATGGAAAATTTTTGAGTTTAACTTGTGGTGACTTCGAAAATTCGCTCACATGGTCATGCTACACGAAAATGGAATACAATTGGATAAAATAAGTGATGTATTTGAATCAAAAGGACGTTTGGATTTCGAAAAAATGTTCAAACTTTGATTTTTCTGGTTAAAACTCATGAAAAATGTTCATAATCTACAAGGTTGAAAGGTAGGTAGCTGATATAAGTACACAGATAGGTTCTTTGAAAATTAGCATATATGGTCATGCTGCATGACGAACTGTTATAGCTCTAGGAGAAATCTCGCTGATATGGTCGTGCTACCTGAAAATTAGATAAAATAATTGATTTATGTGAATCACAAGAACGTTTGGGGGTCGAAAAAATGTTCTAATTTGGATTTTTCTGGGTAAAAATCATGAAAAATGTTTGATGATGTACAAGATTGAAAGGTACCTGATATAAGTTCACACGTACCTAGGTTCTTTGAAAATTCGCACATAAAGTCATGCTGCAAGGCTGGAACTGTAATTGGCTTAGGAGAAATCTTGCTGATATAGTCATGCTACCTGACATTGGAATAAAATTAGATGAAATAAGTAGTTAAGTTATTTGAACCACAAGAACGTTGGGGGGTCGAAACAAGGTTCAAACTTTGATTTTTCTGGTTAAAACTCTGAAAAATGTTGATAATGTAAGATTGAAAGGTACCTGATATAAGTACATAGGTATGTTCTTTGAAAATTAGCACATATGGTCATGCTGCAAGACTGGAACTGTTATAGCTCTAGGAGAAATCTGGCTGATATAGTCATTCTACCTGAAATTGGAATACAATTAGATGAAATAAGTAGTTAAGTTATTTGAATCGCAAGAACGTTGGGGGGGGGGGGGGGGTCGATGTAATAGCTGTCACAGAAATCTCGCTCATGTGGACATGCTGCATGACTGGAGATGTTGTAGCTGTCGCAGAAATCTTGCTGGTATGGTCATGCTGCATGATGTAGGTCTTAGAGAAATCTCGCTCGTATGGCCTTGCTGCTAGACGGGAAATGTTATAGCTGTAGGAGAAATCTCGCTTGTATGGCCTTGCTGCTAGACTGGAAATGTTGTAGCTCTAGGAGAAATCTCGCTTGTATGGTCATGCTGCAAGGATGGAAATGTTATAGCTGTAGCGGAAAACTCGCTGGTATGGTCATGCTGCAAAGATGGAAATGTTATAGCTGTAGGAGAAATCTCGCTGGTATGGTCATGCTGCAAGACAGGAACTGTTGTAGCTCTAGGAGAAATCTCGCTTGTATGGTCATGCTGCAAGGATGGAAATGTTATAGCTGTAGGAGAAATCTCGCTGGTATGGTCATGCTGCAAGAATAGATATTTTGTTGGTTATTGTTGGTCTTGGAGAAATCTCCCTGGTGTGGTCATGCTGCAAGGATGGAAATGTTATAGCTGTAGGAGAAATCTTGCTGGTATGGTCATGCTGCAAGACAGGAACTGTTGTAGCTCTAGGAGAAATCTCGCTTGTATGGTCATGCTGCAAGGATGGAAATGTTATAGCTGTAGGAGAAATCTCGCTGGTATGGTCATGCTGCAAGACAGGAACTGTTGTAGCTCTAGGAGAAATCTCGCTGGTATGGTCATGCTGCAAAGATGGAAATGTTATAGCTGTAGGAGAAATCTCGCTGGTATGGTCATGCTGCAAGACAGGAACTGTTGTAGCTCTAGGAGAAATCTCGCTTGTATGGTCATGCTGCAAGGATGGAAATGTTATAGCTGTAGGAGAAATCTCGCTGGTATGGTCATGCTGCAAGACAGGAACTGTTGTAGCTCTAGGAGAAATCTCGCTTGTATGGTCATGCTGCAAGGATGGAAATGTTATAGCTGTAGGAGAAATCTCGCTGGTATGGTCATGCTGCAAGACAGGAACTGTTGTAGCTCTAGGAGAAATCTCGCTTGTATGGTCATGCTGCAAGGATGGAAATGTTATAGCTGTAGAAGAAATCTCGCTGGTATGGTCATGCTGCAAGACAGGAACTGTTGTAGCTCTAGGAGAAATCTCGCTGGTGTGGTCATGCTGCAAGGATGGAAATGTTATAGCTGTAGGAGAAATCTCGCTGGTATGGTCATGCTGCAAGACAGGAACTGTTGTAGCTCTAGGAGAAATCTCGCTGGTATGGTCATGCTGCAAAGATGGAAATGTTATTGCTGTAGGAGAAATCTCGCTGGTATGGTCATGCTGCAAGACAGGAACTGTTGTAGCTCTAGGAGAAATCTCGCTTGTATGGTCATGCTGCAAGGATGGAAATGTTATAGCTGTAGGAGAAATCTCGCTGGTATGGTCATGCTGCAAGAATAGATATTTTGTTGGTTATTGTTGGTCTTGGAGAAATCTCCCTGGTGTGGTCATGCTGCAAGGATGGAAATGTTATAGCTGTAGGAGAAATCTTGCTGGTATGGTCATGCTGCATGACTGGAAATGTTATAGCTGTAGGAGAAATCTCGCTAGTATGGTCATGCTGCAAGAATGGAAATTGTATAGCTGTAGGAGAAATTTGCTGGTATGGTCATGCTGCATGACTGGAACTGTTATAGCTGTAGGATAAATCTTGCTGGTATGGTCATGCTGCAAGAATAGAACAGTTGTAGCTGTAGGATAAATCTCGCTGGTATGGTCATGCTGCATAGTCCAAGGAGAAAACCTTCCCCTTAACCCCTAAGGTGATTACCGGAGTACAAAGTCCCAGTAGCGATCCTTCTCTGTTAAAGGTTACCTACTTCCACTGGTAACGTCTCGTTTAACCTCCCACAGAACGAGCCGCCGCTTCCAAGTTTCAAGAACAAACGACTCAAACGGCCGTTGGACTCGGAAGTTTTCCCTTTTAAATGGTCTAACAACCTTCAACGTGCCGCCGCCTGGGGAATCAAACCAGCAAATCTTCACCGGGGAAACTTATCCATTAACCCCCCCCCCCACCTCCCCCCAGTCTTACACTTCTCGGTTTCACACGTTTGGCCGTTGAGTTTTTCGGTTTCGGTTTTCCACTCGTAAACGGACAAATGTGGGCGGAGGTCGGTGGTCGTTAACCTCGTGCCGTTAGCATCGAGGGTTAAATACCGACGGTCAAGTCGGGGCGTTTACCGTCTGCGCGGCGACATCTAATCGGCGCCACATTGTCTCGGGTGGGTCCAGGACTTTAATCAGAGGGTTAAGCGCCGAGGGTTTTCCCCACTGGAGCTGCTAACTGTTCCTTGACGGTTAGGGTGATGGTGGGGGGGGGGGGGGGGGGGGTCCTGTTGCTCTGAGGCGTCTAATTGCAGCGAGTTGTTCAATAAACTAAGTTTCTCGGGCAAGCGAGTTGTTCGATGAATTATTCGATCCCCCGACAGCAAACATTGGTTATAACCAGAGGCTTTGAAAACAAACAACCAGTTAATGCATCATTTCCATTTGACCAAGTTTTCTCATTTCACCTTCCATTTTGGTTTATTATTCTGTGAATAATACAAAAAATTGTTCTAACACCCCATCAAAATTTTATGGTTTACGTTTCAAGGTATGCAGAATGCAAAACTGCAATAAAATCCCTGCACAATGGTTTATTATTTTGTACAGAATACCCTTCTGTTACAGATCACAGCTCTCTGTATAGATAACCCGTCTATATAATATGATATGTACTATTCTATACATATTATGTAGATCGCAGACCCTCCGTAGGTTAGTACCTAACCCCGTACTCGTTACTAGGTACCTACCTAAATCAGGAGTTGGATGTTGCTAAAATAATTCTTTCGATGACAAATAGTAACTAAAATGGCGAAAAGAAACGCAAATAATGAATTTTTGAAGGATAATTGTTGATGTGGAGTGAAATAGATTCCCCTTCTGCGTAGATCACTGTTTTCTGTGGTCAGTACCTACCCTCTGTCAAGTATTATAATTAACCGTTGTGTAATAATTTACCCATCAATAATACTTCAAAGTTTGTTCAAGTTTCACAAGTACCTACCAACAAAATCCAATAGCCCATCACTTATCAAATGAAATAATATCGCAGAACAACCAACTCGACTTCATACAGCCATCCTCGATTATAATCAGGTGCTTCCTAGCGATGATATCCGGGCCGGATTTATACCGTTTGATTCAGATCGTGTTGACGAAGCTTTTTGGTGCACACAAACGGCTGGACGTACAATGCTCCTGGTGGTCTCAAAAAATTGTTTAGCTCAAGACAAATTTAATAACGTAAAAAAAACCATACCCTTCTGTTGAAAATTTTCGAGCTACGGCGTTCTGATAATTTCAACCCCTATTTTGAACCCCTTAGAGATGACTGACAGTAATGCCGAGCTTCGAGGACCAACTAGACCCCGAACGGAACCTATAACCCGAATTTCATCAATTTTGTTTCATGGTAACTAAGAAAAGTGGCCAGTATGGCGGACAGACAGAAATTTTGTTATTGCATTTTCGGATTCTACGTACCTTGAAACGTAAACCATAAAATTTTGAGGGGGGGTTAGAATTTTTTTTTTTTTTTTAATACTCCATTCCAATGGTTTATTATTGAAAATATTAAAGAATTTTCGCAAAAGTTTGGCCACTAGGTCGTTGACGGATTAAGGATCTCCGGGCTAGCGATCTAAGGGGAAAAAACAGATGCTAACCTCTTAGATCGTGGTCGTGAAAGTTAGGTCGTTGAAGCTGATTCGATGGGTGACACTAACGTTAGCGTTGAACTGTTCTCGTCATATTCTCATCACTTGAAGATTTCAGTTCAAAAAGCCGTTTTAGCGAATTTTCGAAGAAAAGGAAGCTATTGTTCTCGGTCCAAAATTTTTAAAACTCGAATTTCCGAAAGATTTTTATACCAAAATCCGTTTCAGACCATCCTGAATTCACTGCCGAAAGACACCAAAAATTATATGTATATATATATATATATATATATATATATATTTATATATTTATATATTTATATATTTATATATGTATGTGTCATTCCAGACGATAACTCTCGAAAGAATTGAGATAAAAAGTTCAAATTTGCACGAAAAATCTGTCTTGGCAATCGACAGGCTAAGTTCGAAGATGGGCAGAATCGGGTCACTCTAAGGGGGAGTTTTGGGGAATTTTAGGGGGGGAAATTACCCATAAATTCCCAAAATGAAAAAGTCTGACAAGTGACACCTCATTTTAAAGGTTTTTGTACGCTGAACACGATGGTGAAATCAGAATTGCAATATCTCATTCCATTCTCAAACTGGAGCACTTTGAAGATGAAGGAACGTGGTTATTTCTTGAGATGTTCTTCCTGGTTCGTCTGCTCTAATCTGATAACGGAATGGGATATCGCAATTCTGACTTCACCATCGTGTTCAGCGTTGGAAAATCTACAAACCGAGGTGTTGCTCGGCAAAAAATGGAACAAAAAATTTGTTACGTACCCAATACCTACTCTTCTGGTATTCAAAACATTTTTGATTTCCCCCTCCCCCTCCTTCCACCTCAAATTTTACTTTGCGTAAAACTACTCCTGTTTTAATTTTGTATGGTATCAAGTTGGGAAAACATTGGCCGAAAATTAATTTTCAGAAAATTTTAGGCGGAGGAGGAAGATGCTGAAAACTTCGAAAATTCGCTCTTATAGCCATGCTGCATGACTGTGGTTTTTAGTTTTCATCTTCGCTAGTACAATTATACAGTTGTTCATAGACTAGCCAGGTACAATTAATTAAGATTTTCCAGTCTTAAATGATCACAGAATATTTCCTATTACTATTTTCAAATGGGAAATAATGTAGGGTTGTCCATAGACACGAGACAAACTAGCCAAAAAACTAAAGGTTTGGCTAATTAATGTTATTTGGCAAAAATTAGTGGCTAATGGGTAGACATTATTAGCCAAAAAACTGTAAGGTTGTCCATAGACATAGAGAAATTAGCCAGGTACAATTATTTATTGACATTTTCCAGTCTTCAAGGATCACAGAAATATTTCCTAATACTGTTTTAAAAAAAATATAGATATGTAGGGTTTTTATACAGGAGAAGAACCGAAAATTGAGAGAAAAAATACGCAGGCTATTAGGTACAAGTACACAAACAAATAATCACAAACCATGGAAGAAGGCAATCCGTGCGATGAGGTTTCCTTGGTGGAAGGTTAGTACGGGAAACGGCCCATACGACCTAGTGCGTGGTCGTTTACGTAGACTGGTGGCATCCAACGCTGACGAGCTAAGTTAGGTCGCTCATCCCAAACGTGCGCATGCGCAGTTCGTACTTTCCTTCGTAGGCCTTAGCCCGTCATCGGGCTGTTAGCAAAACTTTTGCGAAAACTCTCTGATAAATCAAAAATTCTATTCGTTCTCCGTACTTCGTACATTTCTTAGTTACCATGAACCAAAATTAATGAAATTTGGTTTGTAGGTCCGGATGATGAAATTACGTTGAATTTGGTCTTAAATCGTCGTTCTACCTTACTCAGTTTGGGTCCCCATTTGGGAACACATTTGGGTCCTAGTTGTGCTCCGAAGCTCGGCAGCCCGATCTGAATATACCCAGGGGTGTTATGGGTGAAAATGTGTGTAAAAATAGGGTTTTGGAGGGTTTCAGTGAATATAAGCTTCTGAGGTATCGTTTCCCATGTTTTTTTTCGGGTGAGAAGACCGAATGTGAAGTTGATTTTAACCACAGAGTGAAGAATTGAGGTTTTAACGAAGGTTCAGCTCTCAAAATTTATATTTTATGAGTTAAAAACCTGAAATTTCTGAAATCAGCATGAATTTCTATAATAAAACTAAAAGGAGTGTCAGCAGGTGGATCAGGACAATTAAATGGCACTATAAATGGTCAAAGATAATTCGTAAAAAGAATAGGAGCCTAATTCATGATTTTGGGGGTCAAAATTGGTGGAAACCATCAAAAATAGCCATTTCAATAATTGCACATAAAAGAAACAATAAATGACACACATGCAGCCTACGTTTCTGTAAGAATGTCCAGTAGATTGCAGCGTTTTTCAGTCTCATGCCACCATTCTACATCAATTTATTTGGTGAATTTATATACATTTTCGTGAGTTTCAGTAAGTTTTTATTGATTTCACCAACAAAACTCAAGTTTGATCCACTGTTTTGGTTTTTTGAATTTTCTCGTCGGTAAACCTGTCGTTTGTCAATACTCGAAGAGTTTGATGCAATTCGTCTGGGATGGCGTAATTACATGAACACTTTTACAAATTGTGATAGTCGAGGAATGGAATTTACGTTTACAGATTGTTACAAATGGAATGTATTTTTTTTAAACGCTGCAAAGTCCTTGTCAAGTGGGTTTATTATTCTATTGGACATACCTACAGAGATGTTGGCTGTTCATTTACTGTTTCTTTCATGTGCAATAACTGAGCTAGTTATTTTTGGTGGTTTCCACCAATTTTGGACCCCAAAAGCATGAATTAGGCTCGGCTTTTGGTTTATTATTCTGTAAATAATACACTTATGTAATCGCTCAGCAAAAAATTTTTATAACACCCCCTCAAAATTTGTTCTTTTACGTTTCAAGGTGCGTAGATTTCAAAAATGCAATGTCCTGTCTGTCCGTCCACCGTACGCCGTCCGCCGTATCACGTGTACAGGCTTCATTTTTGGTCTAAAAAAGTCGTTCTTTCGCACACATGCTCCATTTGGGCCCTAGTTGTGTCCCGAAACTTTTTCAGCCCGATCGGAATATACCCAGGGGTGATATGAGTGAGAAATGTGTGCAAAAATAGGTACTTTTTGCGTTTTAGCAACATGTTAGTAACAAGAGCTTTGAGGTATCGTTTTCCATGTTTTTGGGGACGAGAAAACCGAATGTTAAGTCGATTTTGGCCAAAGAGTGGAAAATTGAGTTCTACCACATGTTCAGCTCCCAAAATTGATTTTTCGTGCGAGTCAAAAACCTGGGAAATCGTCTGAAATCACCATCAGTTTGTATAATAACACTAGAAAATGTTTCAACATGTGGATCAAGACGATTAAATGGCACTACCAATGATCAAAGATAGTTATTTAAAAATAAAAAAAAAGAGTACCTAATTCGTGTTTTAGGGGCCAAAATTAATGGAAACCATCAGAAATAGCTATTTCAATTATTACGCATGACAGAATCAATAAATGAACAGCCAACATTTCTGTAGGTAAGTCCAGTAGAATAATAAACCCATGTGACAAGGACTTTGCAACGTTTTTGGAATCTACGCACCTTGAAACGTAAAAGAACAAATTTTGAGGGGGTGTTAAATTGTTTGCTGAGCGAATTCAGCTTGAAAGCTAAAATTGCTAAAAATCCAGTAATGTTTAGATGAGTATTCTGGCCCATTGCGCGCCGAAAGAATTGCGATTCGTGGGAAGTTCGAAGGATTTGAATATCGCAAGAAACAATTTGTCAGAGTTACGAAGTAACCTGATTTGGCGCAGGGGGATCAGCGCGGTTTCCCTTCCATTTGAAATTCGAGAGGCTGAGGAATCGATGAGGCCGAAACGTTCGGAGCTTCGTCTGAATTAGAGGTTAACACGGATTATCTGTTAGCTCGGGGATCGCCCGTTCAACTTGCGAGAGGGCGATGCGTCAGGGCTGGCTTTATCAAATTAGCCGTTGTTTTCCCTTCCCACAACTTCTAATCTCTTAACCTTTTATTAATGATTCAGCTTTGTGAGCCGCGGCTTCTTTTATTAACGATCTTGCAAGTTGTTAGGAGGTTAATCTCAGTCGTTTGTGTCCTGACCTTGGAGAAACGGATTTGTCCTCCGCCTCGATGGGAAACAAGAAATTGGAACAAGCTCCAGAAATTGGAACAAGCTCCACAGCTCGGCGTGGAATCTGAAACCAAAAACGCTGCAGCCCTTGTCACATGGGTTTATTATTCTATTGAACATACCTACAGAAATGTTGTCTGTTCATTTATTGTTCCTTCATAATATGCAATAATTGAAATAGCTATTTTTGATCCACAATTTTGGCCCCCAAAACACGAATTAGGTTACGCCACTTTTTTTTCAAATTATCTTTGATCACTGATAGTGCCATTTAATAGTTTTAATCCACGTGTTGAAACTTTTTCTAGTGTTATTATAAAAACTGATGGTGATTTCAGACGATTTCCCAGGTTTTTGACTCGTGTTGACACGTGTACCGGCTTCATTTTCGGTCTAAAAAATTCGTTCTTTCGCACACATGCTCCATTTGGGCCCTAGTTGTGTCCCGAAACTTTTCAGCCCGATCGGAATATACCCAGGGGTGTTATGAGTGAAAATGTGTGTTAAAATAGGTACTTTTGTGTTTTAGTAACATGTTAGTAACATGAGCTTTTGAGGTATCTTCCATGTTTTTGGGACGAGAAGACCGAACATGAAGTCGATTTTGACCAAAGAGTGGAAAATTGAGGTTGTACCAGATGTTCAGCTCCCAAAATTGATTTTTCGTGAGTCAAAAACCTGGGAAATCGTCTGAAATCACAATCAGTTTGTATAATAACACTGCAAAAATTTTCACCACTCGGATCAAGACGTTTAAATGGCCAATGATCAAAAATCAAAGATAATTTGGGGAAAAAAAAGGCGCGTACCTAATTCAAGTGGTAGGGGCCAAAATTGGTGGAAACCTCCAGAAATAGCTATTTCAATTATTTTACGTGGAAGTAACAATAAATGAACAGGCAACATTTCTGTAGGTATGTCCAATAAATAATAAACCCATGTGACAAGGACTTTGCAGCGTTTTTGGAATCTACGCACCTTGAAACGAAAAAAAAAACATTTTGAGGGGGTGTTATAAAATGATTTTGCTGAGCGAATACATAGGTGTGTTATTCAGAGAATAATAAATCAAAACGCTGCACATCCCTGCACAACGGTTTATTATTTTGTACAGAACACCCTTCTGTTACAGATCCCAGCTGTCTGTATAGATAACCCGTCTATATAATATGATATGTACTATTCTATTATATACATATTATGTAGATCGCAGACCCTCCGTAGGTTAGTACCTAACCCCGTACTCGTTACTAGGTACCTACCTAAATCGCGAGTTAAATGTTGCTAAAATAATTCTGTCAATGACAAACAGGAACTAAAATAGCAAAAAGAAACGCAAACAATGAAGTTCTGAAGGGCAATTGTTGATGTTGAGTGAAAAGCGCTGCAAATTATTACACAACGGTTTATTGTTCACCTGTATAGATGCCCCTTCTGCGTAGATCACTGTTTTCTGTGGTCAATACCCTCGAGCTCCCCCCAGGATAGTCCTAAATCGAGCACTGGAGCCGGCCCCGGAATTAAAGTTTCCTACAAAAACGCGGGATTCAATAATTCAATTATTAATTATTTGTAAGTAGAAATGAAGCATAAGGTAAATAATTAACCGTTGTGTAATGATTTGCAGAGTTTTTTCTGTTTCCGCATTTATTTGGGTGACATTGCCTGGCCTGTGGTATTGATTATACCTACCTAAGCCCCTTCCTGGCGTCATATTGCACGTACGTTGCACTCGGTTTAGTGTCAGAACAGGAAGAGGCTTTTAATATTAAACGTGGCGAAACGATGCGATTCCTCGTTGGTTGGAGGGGGAAAAAAATAATGTCTCGTCGAAACTCGGACAAAGTGATTCCATGAATAACTAACGAACCATCGATACCTGACGGAGCAAAATCAACTCCCGCTGAAACGCAAAGTTGAATGTCCAACATTGCGGGCTGTGGAGATCCAACTTGGACAAGTGGAAACCAGCACAAAAACTCTGCAAATCCCCTGCACAACGGTTTATTATTTTGTACAGAACCCCCTTCTGTTACAGATCACAGCTCTCTGTATAGATAACCCGTCTATATAATATAATATGTACTATTATGTAGATCGCATACCTTAGTACCTAACCCCGTACTCGTTACAAGGTACCTACCTACCTAAAATCATGTGTTAAATGTTGCTAAAATAATTCTGTCGATGACAAACAGTAGCTAAAATGGCAAAAAGAAACAGAAATAATAAAGTTCTGAAGGGAAATTGTTGATGTGGAGTGAAAAAAAAATATTCAGTCCCGGTAGGGTTTCGATCTCGGGAGCTCTAGCGTATTAGCTCGTCAGTTAGACCACTACGATAAATCGTCCAGCTAGGAGACCAGTGATGTGCGCTCTCAACACACCTTGATACCTGCATACAGGCTGCTCTTTAAGGCAAATTTTATGGCAACATCGTAGAATGCTCCGGATGGTCTAAAAAAGTCAGAAAAAAATCAAACTATTTAATAATGCGAGAAAACCCACACCTCAAAATACAATTTTCCGAGGTAGGGATACTCTGGACATTTCAACCCCTGTTTTTCACCCCTTAGAGTTGAGTGACAGTAACGCCGAGCGTAGCGGACTAACTAGAGCCCAAACGGGACCCATATACCAAATTTCGTGAATTTTGGTTCATGGGAACTAAGGAAAAAGCGGCGGACGGACGGAAATTTTTTTTATCGATATTCGTATTCTACGTCTTTGAAACGTAAACCATCAAATTTTGAGGGGTGTTAAAATATTTTTTCATGGTCGATTCCAAAGGTTCATTATTTATTGAAAATAATAAACCAAAAGCCAACGTAGTTTTTGAGTTTGTATGGTAGGTGCATTTTTTTTTATAACGCGGAAAAACTACTTCTACATAATAAACCTAATACTGAACATAGGTAAACCTGTTTTTGAAAAAAAAAAAAAATCGTCTGGCATGCACCATGAACATTTGAGCGAATTTTGTAAACGTTATTACCTACTAATCAACCTTATGAGTGATTGATAACACATTTTTGCCCTTCGAAAATCAAAATGTAAGTATTTCAAGGACTATGACTATATAATTGAACGAATTTTCAATGTGGGCGAATTAAAGCGATTTTCGACTCGCATAAACTCGAATTTGACCCCATGTTTTTGTGAAAATTATTGATATTATTTTTTGTACCAATTCACAAGTTTTGGTGAACTTGTATCTGTTTTGGTGATTTTTACACATTTTCTTTTGATTTGAAGGGATGTTTTACCCCCAAAAAGTCAAAACCTCGATAGATCACCCTCCCATAGATTTGTTAACGTCGGAAAAACTAAATTTATATAAATGTAAGACTGGTCATGTGCCAGAGGATGTGTCTTATAGAGTATTTTATTATATCTACGAGGTGTTTCATTTGGGTCGAACCAGTGGCGATTTCTACTAATCAACCTTATGAGTGATTGATCATTTTTGCCCTTCGAAAATCAAAATGTAAGTATTTCAAGGACTATGACTATATAATTGAACGAATTTTCAATGTGGGCGAATTAAAGCGATTTTTGACTCGCATAAACTCGAATTTGACCCCATGTTTTTTGTGAAAATTATTGATATTATTTTTGTACCAATTCACAAGTTTTGGTGAACTTGTATCTGTTTTGGTGATTTTTACGCATTTTCTTTTGATTTGAAGGGATATTTTACCCCCAAAAAGTCAAAACCTCGATAGATCACCCTCCCATAGATTTGTTAACGTCGGAAAAACTAAATTTATATAAATGTAAGACTGGTGATGTGCCAGAGGATGTGTCTTATAGAGTATTTTATTATATCTACGAGGTTTTTCATTTGGGTCGAACCAGTGGCGATTTCTACTAATCAACCTTATGAGTGATTGATCATTTTTGCCCTTCGAAAATCAAAATGTAAGTATTTCAAGAACTATGACTATATAATTGAACGAATTTTCAATGTGGGCGAATTAAAGCGATTTTTGACTCGCATAAACTCGAATTTGACCCCATGTTTTTGTGAAAATTATTGATATTATTTTTGTACCAATTCACAAGTTTTGGTGAACTTGTATCTGTTTTGGTGATTTTTACACATTTTCTTTTGATTTGAAGGGATGTTTTACCCCCAAAAAGTCAAAACCTCGATAGATCACCCTCCCATAGATTTGTTAACGTCGGAAAAACTAAATTTATATAAATGTAAGACTGGTCATGTGCCAGAGTACTTTATTAGCCAGAGTACTGGTCATGTCTTATAGAGTATTTTATTATATCTACGAGGTGTTTCATTTGGGTCGAACCAGTGGCGATTTCTACTAATCAACCTTATGAGTGATTGATAACACATATTTGCCCTTCGAAATTTATATCGTTTCATCGGATTTATATCGTTTCATTCACGATCAGAAGTGTGACTGAAAGTCAGAGAGTGTGGGCTTTTCGTTGACCGAAAATTTGGATTTTTGGGTGCATCACCCGATGGCTGGATTGAGGGTGAAAATTCAATCATTGAAATTAAATGCCCTCAATCAGCCAGCAAGTTGACGATAGCTGATGCTGCGTCCAAAAACAGATCATTCTTTACATCTCACAAAGATTTGAAATTGAAGAGAACCCATCCCTAATGCTTTCAAGTCCAAGGGCAACTGCACATTGCGGGAGCCACTAAATGTTATTTCGTAGTGTACACGGGCAAAGACTTGCACATCGAAGAAATTCCAATCGACGATGAGTTATGGAATAAAAGATGGAGAAAAAACTCATTTACTTTAAAATTTACCATCACGCTCTGCTCCCTGAATTGGTAGATTCAAGATTGACGAGAAGCAGCCAAATTCGGGAGCCAGAAGTCTCTTTTGATGAGTTCTTATTACTCAGTTGATATTGTTACTCTTGTTATCATACTTTTTCGATTTATTAGGACATTATGTATGAACAACCTACCAAATTATTCCAAGTGTCTTTCAGATTTGAAAATTTTAGGTGTGATCGTCCTGGAATAACGTCGATTTGAAAAAATAAAATAAAATAACAAATTAATGACTGCGCAGGCACTGCTGTAACGTCCTAATTATCAAGTACCTACCCGTTGTGTACAACAACACGTCAATATTTCGGTTTTTAAAGTAGGTAGGTGGTCTGAAAATTATCGATGTTGAATGAACGGGTATGTGGTGTATACTTAAAGTTTGTGCGTCATGTACAGAGGCGTGCAACTCGTTGAACAGATTGGGGTACAATAAGATTTGAAATGATAATTTCAAACGGACAAATAACCAATTATTACTCAACAGGTCAAATAAATATAACGATGCTATTAATTTTTAAGTGAACTTTGGTCAACTCAGGTTGTATGATACACGTGGGTACGGATAATTTTATACGAGTAAATCAACTGAGAAAGCATAATTATATACCTTCCACAGATTTGTACTTGATTCGAGATAACCGTCGGTGTCCATTCTTCGTAAGTGCGTAGGTAGGTACCTTGGTTGCTTCAGAGAATATATACGGATTTGGAGGTTAAAACAGAGGTACCTAGTACTCGTCCCTAATGTATTACGTCCAACTGGCTTTGAACTTTGAATTCAGGTATTATTTTTTATTTGTAGTAGGCTATTTGCAGTTTCAGGCGTCTGACCTCGAAGTCACTGATTTTTGTTTAGGAAATCGTATATATTCAATCGGTCGTCCAAGTTGGTACTTATAATAGGATTCAAATGCGATCAGTTGGATTGGGAAGTGGGGAGAGGTGCTTAGTTTAATTTTGGTGTACCTACCTAGGTAAGATCCTATACACTAATCAAATAAAAATAAATTACAATTAATTAAAATAGGTACCAATAATGTTAAAAAGTAAAAATAAATTATAATATAACTCAAGATCCTTGTTTCATTTATTTGATTATTTTTTATGTTATCATTCCTCCCATGACTGATGCATAAAAAATAGCTCACACTCTCGTGTAGTTTGGCACTTGGTCATGGATGGGCCCAAACAGTTTCATAGCAAATCTCGAACAGGGAGGAAGAAATCTAAAATTCTTGAATGGTGGGGCAAAAACTGTTCTCGGAATGGTAGGTATCCAAGCTGCTCGGGCGGCGAAACCCCTCCGAAGGGGCCTGGAAAGCCGCCCACCCCCATTCAAGAGCTGCCTTCCTCCCCAACCCCCTGGACAATAATTGATGGGGTTTTAGTGGTCCAATTTTAAATTTGAAAAAACCGTCGTAATGAGTACACAGCCCTCTAGAATTTGGGTAATTGGGATTTCCGAAAAAATTGTCCAAATTCGAACGCCAGTGATCCAGATGTACAAATTTTGAAATTTTGAACACCAGAACCAATTTCCGGAAATTCTATGCTGATTCTGAATCCAATGCAATTTACAGATTGAAAATCGTTCAATTATTAACGGAAGGAGAACGAATATTAATTTAGCTCATTTTGGTGCTGCCACGTGGTGGCGGCTTTTGGAACTAGTCGTCGGGCTATTTCCCCTTAAAGATTCACACAAATGCGCAGGAATCAAATTTAATTATTATACAGGTAAATTAAAACACATCGGTTTATTATTTACCTTATGCTTCATGACTACTTACAAACAATTAATGATTGAATTATTGAATCCCGCGCATTTGTATGAAACTCAAGTCCGGGGCCGGCTCCAGTACTCGATTTAGGGCTTTTCTGGGGGGGGGGGGGGAGCTCGAGGGTATTGACCACAGAAAACAGTGATCTACGCAGAAGGGGCATCTATACAGGTAAATAATGAACCGTTGTGTAATTATTTTCAGCGTTTTCTGTCTTTGTATCGATTCTCGATCGATGCGTCATATCTCTCAGTTCAGTTTATACCTACCACATTTTTCGACAATCGTTAGGGTGCAGTGTCTTGCACGGTTTGAAACAGCCGTATTCTGTCTCGAGTTGCCGTCCTGTAACATTGTTTGTTGTATTCTTTGTGTCTTTACCCTATTTTCGATGTTTAGCGGTTTTTGAACCAAACAAAATCGAATTTGTGGGTTAAAAAAAAGTTTAATTGGTTAGAATTAGGTAGGTACCAAAAATATATATGTAAAACAAAAATATGATACGAAACAAAAATGAATATGTAAAGCACCATACAATGGGGATTGGGCCATTTCAGTACTTTCAGGCCCTTTGAGTAGGTACTCATTTATTTTCCACTGAAATCGCCAAGAAGTGATGCTCGCAAACGTATTTGCACTGTAAAACTACTGAAAGTTATGAAGCCCTGCAATTTTCGAATTTTGTCCATTTTGACCAACCAGAGCAGATTTCCTGAAAATTGTATGTCTGAAACAACTGAACTGCTGGAAACACCAGTCACCTCCAGTCATTATCCACGGAAAAATTCGATTTAAGAAAAAAAGAAAGAATGCACTGCAGAGCTTTGCACCAATTAGATGGAAATGGATTTAAAAAAAAAAGATACTATTATCAACAACTCAACAAAATATTGGTTTAATTTCTTCTTAACTTGAAAAACACCGAAAAAATTTGCATGTCGCAACTGGCCTTGAAGGATATTTTAATTTCTTGAACATACCTACCAATTGGTAGGTATTACCTGCTCTTAGAACGTAATACACACCTATTCAATATATAAGAAATTATAGATAATGAATATTTTATTAACAATGTTAGGTAAAATGCCAAAATATGATCCAGTAGGTACTAAATGGGGCAAAGCCCTGCAATCAAGGCATGCAGGGACTTGCCCCGAAGAACCTGCTGGGACTTGCCCCACTTGGTGTGTTTGGGAATGGCGCGTCAGTGAGGTTACGTGAAAAGAATTGAAGCAAAAGTTACCTAATCCACAAGATTGAAGCTTAGTTACGGTATTATTCACTGATAATTCGTTGATATTTGGCTCAACCCAATCTCTCACAATTTTGAAATTACATTAAAAAAAGTGAAAAACAAATTTATCTCGTTTTCTTGGCCTGCAGTGTTCCCGGACGCTTTTGCTTTGATAAAAGAATACCTGTTGCAAAAGCCCAACTGCTACCTGGTGGCCAGTTCTCGAATCAAACGCGGATTATTCAAAAACGCTGCAAAGCCCTTTGTCACATGGGTTTATTATTCTATTGAACATCCTATAGAAATATTGGCTGTTCATTTATTGTTTCTTTCATGTGCAATAAATGAAAAACGCTGCAAATCCCTGCACAACGGTTTATTATTTTGTACAGAATACCGTTCTGTTACAGATCACAGCTCTATGTAGAGATAACCCGTCTATATAATATGATATGTACTATTCTATACATATTATGTAGATCGCAGACCCTCCGTAGGTTAGTACCTAACCCCGTACTCGTTACTAGGTACCTACCTAAATCACGAGTTAAATGTTGCTAAAATAATTCTGCCGATGACAAACAGTACCTAACAAAAAGAAACACACAACATAATGAAGTTCCGAAAAGAAATTGTTGATGAGGAGTGAAAAAAGTTGCAAAAGTACCTACCAACAAACTCCAGCCCCTTCTACGTAGATGGTATAATGAAACCGTTGTGTAATAATTTACCGTTGAGTAATAATTTACCCATCAATAATACTTCAACGTTTGTTCAAGTTTCACTACCTACCAACAAACTCCAAAAGAGCCATCATTTATCAAATGAAATAATATCACAGAACAACCAACTCGACTTCATACTCCGCCAATATAATCAGGTGATCCCTACCAATGATTGGCCGTATTCACAAATTCCTATTGTGGGCGCGTCCCTGGTAACAAGATTTGGTTTGGATTGTATACAATTTCATTCACACTGGAGTCGAAAATGCCCTGTCGGTGCAAACTTCGGGGCCTTACTGTGAACGAACGGCTGGACGTACGATGCTCCGGGTGGTCTTAAAAAACTCGCAAGTTCAAGAACTATTTAAAACCGTAAAAATATTCACGTAAAAAAATGGTATAGGCGTTTTGAAAATTTCAACCCCTATTTTGAACCCCTTAGAGATGACTGACAGTAACGTCGAGCTTCGAGGACCAACTAGACGCCGAACGGAACCTATAACCCGAATTTCATCAATTTTGTTTCATGGTAACTAAGAAAAGTGGTCCCTACGGCGTACGGCGGACAGACAGAAATATTTTTATTGCAGTTTTGGATTCTACATACCTTGAAACGTAAACCATCAAATTTTGAGGGGGGTAAGAATTTTTTTTTTCATGCTCGATTCCAATGGTTCATTATTGAAAGTAATAAACCAAAAGCTATTTCTGATCGTTTCCACCAATTTTTTTTTCAAATTATCTTTGATCATTGGTAGTGCCATTTAAGTGTCTTGATTCACCTGTTTACACTTTTTCCAATGTTATTGTACACATTGATGGTGATTTCAGACGATTTCCAGGTCTTTGGCTCATAAAAAATCAATTTTGGGTGTTGAACCTTTGGTAAAACCTCAATTTCCGCCCCTTTGGTCCAAATCGACATCGTATTCGGTCTTCTCGTCCGAAAAACCATGGAAACCGATGCCTCAAAAGCTCATGTTACTAACATGTTACTATAACACAAATGCTGGCTGTTCATTTATTGTTGCTTTCATGTAAAATAATTGAAAGAGCTATTTCTGGCGGTTTTCACCAATTTTGGCCCGCAAAACTTGAATTAGGTACGCTCCTTTTTTTCTTCAAATTATCTTTGATCATTGATAGTGCCATTCAATCGTCTTGATCCACGTGTTGAAACTTTTCCTAGTGCTATTCTACAAATTGATGGTGATTTCAGACGATTTCGCAGATTTTTGACTCTTAAAAACTCAAGTTTGGGAGCTGAACATGTGGTAGAACTCAATTTTCCACTCCTTGGTCAAAATCGACTTCATATTCGGTCTTCTCGTCCACAAAAACATGGAAAACGATACCTCAAAAGCTCATTTTACTTACATGTTACTATAACACAAAAAAACCAGTCATGCAGCATGACTTAATGAGCGAATTTTCAAAGAAATATTCGAATTAATGGGTAATTTTTGCGCACTTTAAATGCTCTAATTTAAGAACGGATTTAGATATCTAAAATCCGATTTCACCATCGTGTTCAGCGTGCAAAAACCTTTAAAATGAGGGGTCACTTGTTAGAAAATAACATTTTGGGGATTTTTGGGTAATTTTTGCGCACTTTAAATGCTCTAATTTGAGAACGGATCAAGATATCTAAAATCCGATTCCACCATCGTGTTCAGCGTGCAAAAACCTTTAAAATGAGGGGTCACTTGTTGGAAAATAACATTTTGGGGATTTTTGGGTAATTTTTGCGCACTTTAAATGCGCCAAAACCCTCCTTAGAGTAGGCCAATTTCGCCCATCTTCGAACTTAGCCTTTCGATTGCCAAGATAGATTTTTTGTGCAAATTTGAGCTGTTTATCTCAATTCTATCGAGAGTTATCGTCTGGAGTGACACATATATAAATATATATATACATATAAAAAAGTGTTAAATTTCAGGAATCGTTTTAGAATGGTCTGAAACGGATTTCTATGAAGAAAATTTCCAAAAATTTATATTATTTAAATTTCGAAGCCATTGCAATAGCTTCATTTTCTTGAAAATTCGCTAAAAGTACCTATTTTAACACACATTTTCACTCATAACACCCCTGGGTATATTCCGATCGGGCTGCAAAGTTTCGGAACACAACTAGGGCCCAAATGGAGCATGTGTGCGAAAGAACGAATTTTTTAGACTGTAAATGAGGCCGGTACACGTGATAAGGCGTACGGCGGACGGACATTGCATTATTGGAATCTACGCACCTTGAAACGGAAAAGAAAACATTTTGAGGGGTTGTTATAAAATTTTTTTGCTGAGCGAATACATAGGTGTATTATTCACAGAATAATAAACCAAAACTCGATGCAGGTTTTTGCCCCCACCTACCCTAAGTACTAAAATTTTGGACCCAGTAGCGTATTTCCTCCGAAAATCGCTAAAACATCAGTCTGGACTACTAGTTTGGGCTCCAGGAAATTTTCGAGAATTTTATCCTTATTTTTACCTGTTTCTGTTGACCGCAGTACTTATATGAAATTTTCTCGGATGTTTAGGAAGAAAAAGTCGAAGTAGATCGTTATGTTTCACTGAGTACCCAGTCAGTGTAACATGCTCTAAGTTCCCGCAAATAGTTATCCTTTGCCTAAAGCTCCTTCCCCGGCCAACCTGTGGTTAGCCTGACACTCTGCCTTCCGTCATCGTTAGAGTTAAATTGTCTCGTCACAAATTTGCAAGTGCTGATGATGACGCTCCCACTTTACCGCGCTGCTCGCTCAGAAATTAACGTTTACACAGCTTCATTGGTTGGTGGGGGGGGGGGGGGGGGGCTTGTTGAAATTAAGTTGGCCTGTTGTTTGCCTACC
>OX940984.1:37378743-37598575 GCA_954871275.1 Leptopterna dolabrata | reverse complement strand
GGGCTGCCGTGTTTTTGGAGCACGACTAGGACCCAAATGTGTTCCCAAATGGGGACCCAAAGTGTGTGCGGAAGAACGTCGATTTTAGACCAAAATTTAACGTAAATTAAAGCTGAAACTCCGATAGAACCTCAATTTTCCACTCTGGTCAGAATCGACTTAATATTCGGTCTTCTCGTCCTGAAAAAACAATGGAAAAGATACTGGAAAGCTCATTTACTAAAACGCAAAAATATTAATACTACATAGGTAATAGTGGACATTTTCATTTTGGAGGACATAAATTTTTAGCGAATTTTCGAAGAAAAGGAAGCTATTGTTCTCGGTCCAAAATTTTTTAAAACTCGAATTTCCGAAAGATTTTTATACCAAATCCGTTTCAGACCATCCTGAATTCCCTGCCGAAAGACACCGAAAATTATATGTATATATATATATATTTATATATTTATATATTTATATATTTATATATTTATATATATATTTATATATTTATATATGTATGTGTCATTCCAGACGATAACTCTCGAAAGAATTGAGATAAAAAGTTCAAATTTGCACGAAAAATCTGTCTTGGCAATCGACAGGCTAAGTTCGAAGATGGGCAGAATCGGGTCACTCTAAGGGGGAGTTTTGGGGAGTTTTAGGGGGGGAAAATTACCCATAAATTCCCAAAATGAAAAAGTCTGACAAGTGACACCTCATTTTAAAGGTTTTTGTACGCTGAACACGATGGTGAAATCAGAATTGCGATATCTCATTCCATTCTCAAACTGGAGCACTTTGAAGATGAAGGAACGTGGTTATTTCTTGAGATGTTCTTCCTGGTTCGTCTGCTCTAATCTGATAACGGAATGGGATATCGCAATTCTGACTTCACCATCGTGTTCAGCGTTGGAAAATCTACAAACCGAGGTGTTACTCGGCAAAAAATGGAACAAAAAATTTGTTACGTAGGTACCCAATACCTACTCTTCTGGTATTCAAAACATTTTTGATTTCCCCCTCCCCATCCTTCCACCCCAAATTTTACTTTGCGAAAACCTACTCCTGTTTTAATTTTGTATGGTATCAAGTTGGGAAAACATTGGCCGAAAATTAATTTTCAGAAAATTTTAGGCGGAGGAGGAAGATGCCGAAAACTTCGAAAATTCGCTCTTATAGCCATGCTGCATGACTGTGGTTTTTTTTTTATTCAGTCACGAATCCAAGGCTTCCCTAATATGTATATACCTTCGGTGTATATCCCTAATTACATGCGGTAGTGAGGAAGCAAAATTTATGTCCTCCAAAATGAAAATGTCCACTACCGTTTTCCGTTCCAGACATCAAGGAACTTTTTGGTTCCTTGTCTGTCGTCTGTGGTCAGTTCCTTGTAACGCCCATAACTACCCGAAATAATAGTCGAAATGGGCTGAAATTTGGAGGGTAGGTGCGGGTTGGGACACTGATTTTCCATGCTAGAATTATTGAAAAAATGCTGTAATTTTCATCTGCGCATGCGCAAATGTGAAATACTTGGGACGCCCGTAACTGCCCTAAATGTCGTTGAAATGATTTCAAACTTGGAAGGCCGATATGGAATAATACTTTGATAATTCTATATCATTGGAATCGCACTGTAACGTTCGTCTGCGCATGCGCGAACGTGAAATGTTGACCATTTCCTTGCAACATTTCTAACTACGCGAAAAATAGGTGTAGAGAGCTGAAATTTTGAGGCTACACGCAGATTGAATCGCAGATGGTCTGATATCAAAATTAAAATCGTACCGCGATCTTCTGCGCATGAGCAAACGTGAAATACTTGAAACGCCCATACAGTAAGTGAGGAAGCTATACTGCCCACCCAACTTGGCAGACTTTTTTTACTCAATGACGAATCCAAGATCCAAGGCTTCCCTACCTTCGGTAGTGAGGAAGCAAAAGGGTAAATTAGAGGGTGTTTCGATGTGAACTGACAACTCTTGACCAAACTTCGGCTCTTGTGTTCTAGTTTGGCGCTTTAATTATTTTTCAGATGCCCCGAATTACTGATATGTTGTCTTTCACCCCAATTTCCCATTCGTGTGGCCAAACGACGCCACACGAATTTCCAATTCGGTTCAGTTGTTTGTAGGGTGCTGAATCCGTTTTTGAGGTCAATAACGGATGAATTCCCACCCAAGCCCAGATGGTGCTATTTCCAGCGTTCTTTCATTGTAATTCGAATAATTCGAACATTGTAAGCCAAAAGGATGGGAGGGAGGACTTGGCCGAATTCCTAAACATCCCTCCTCCATTCATATCTACACGTTTTGAAACACAGCTCGACGACCCCCAACAAAACGCCCAGCGAACCTCACGGAAATTATTGCCAATTTCACTCTCCACCCGCTCTCATCTGAGTGACTGCGAAATTAAAAGCTCCCCTCGCTGCACCCCCCTAAACCCCCCTTAAACCCCCCTTAAACCCCCCCCCACCAGAGACAGGCGAACTTTACACGGAGAATATATTGCCTTGTAGAGTCTACCATGAAAATCACTGGGTAGCGGATGATGCTTAACATTCATCACGTTGGAGCTCTATAAATATGTCTGTATCCCCCCCCCCCCCCCCCACCTAACCTCAGTAGAATCCCCCCAGAGACCCATTCATCTCCCCCTCAACGGTCATATCACTGTTCTGCCTAATAGCTTTGACTGATTTTCATCTTCCCGTGGCTACCGTATATTTCGTATGCGAGAGGCCGTGTGGGCGTCCCAAATCGAGATTGAATATTGATTTACCCACATCTCGCCTGATTCGATTTGAATATTTGTTATTCATTTCAATCCGAGTCCAGCGATCCAATTCGAAGAACCGCCCGGTGAAGCCAGGTGTCACTGAAGTATGTAACAGTGTGGCTGTTCTCGATACATTTTTTCTTCCTGTGGAGACGGGGTCGCTTGGGGAAGCCTAATCGACATCCCTTCTTAACCGGTGATAATCTCGCTGGTATAGGACGGGGACTCTCGAAGGGGACTCCTATACCAGCGAGCAGTAGCAGTGCGTGGGCTCTGAAAACGGTGGGGCACCAAACCAGAACACAAAACCAAGAGATTTGTCTACAAATACCTCGAGGCAACAATAAATACCCTTCCCTTATTTACTGATTGATATTCAGCAAATTCCCTTTCAATCAACAATCTATCGTCGTACGAAAACGTCGGCAATTTCTACTGCAAATTAGACACCGAATTCACGTGTTATAAAAATATAGTAAACTAAAACACCTATAACAAAACAATGACCCGTCGGCCAGTACCTACTTGAATGGAGAAGCTATTGACCTGAAGCTAGGTAGTTATCAGTGTGTTAGGACGACGATCAATCCACAAGACCACAAACAGGACAAAATGCTCGTAGGTACCAAGAATACGAATCTGCCATCATAACCGGACCGAACGCAAAATGCGCTCAATTTGACGCAACAAATTGAAAACTGACAACTGACAACAGAGAAAGCGAACATAATTCACAACAAAAACAAATCGGAAGACGAAGAAGCATCTCGTATTGAGATGACAAATTGAATCGAATGCACAAGAAGAAAAAACGCAATCTCTAACCACCACTGTCCGCATGAAAAGTGTTTCTTCGCGGCACCCTCAAGAAAAACAACAACAACAAATTGAATCAAAGGGATCGAAGCAATTGTGAAAACGAACGATTTTGGAGTAGAAATCAGATTTTGGGGACTGAGCCGAAAGTGGGCGTGGCTAACAACATTTTTACTCTACTGAGCATGCGCGGACGGGCCACTTTTCTCAGTTGTCATGGCGACACCAGGTCCCAGGACCTGCCTGCCAGTTTCAAGAGTCTAGGTTTCGATTTCGATTGCAGGGCATCGATTACTGTCGCTTTATTCGGATAAAATGCTTTGGCTATGGAGCACACCATGGATGCTCTACTATAATATTGAATATCCATAGAATTTCCATTCCAAAACCAGAGAAGTCTGGTGAGTCGCTGTTGAACTTTGTGAAAAATAGGTATACATTGTACAGACGGAAATTCAAATTCCAACTGAACTATGGAGGTTTTTTAACTTACCTATTATACCTATACAGTGTATTTTGGTGGCAGGGCAGTGGCCCAAGTGGGCTTATGGACGCAACGCCCCTGCCAGCGAGATTATCACCGGTTAAGAAGGGATGTCGATTAGGCTTCCCCAAGCGTTCCGATGTCGATTAGGCTTCCCAAAAAAAAGCGTTGCCGTAGGGGGTGTCTACCCGCCAGTGGATTGTGTTCATGACGGTACATTTATTGTCGAATGAAATCTGGGGGACACCCATAGACTACTTGGGTAAGTTCGTTTTGATACGGGACCATCTGCGATCCATCCCGCGTGTACTCTCAAAATTTCAGCTCTCCAGGACTATTTTTCGCGTAGGGAGAAGGTTACAAGGAAACGGTCAACATTTCATTTTCGCGCATGCGCAGACGAATGAAAGTCATACGCAATTATGAAAGTGTCATTCCTGATCTACCCTCCAAATCTGAACTCATTTCAACGATATTTAAGGTAATTACGGGCGTTTCAAGTTGTCACGTTCGCGCACGCGCAGACGGGACGTTTTCCATGATCTTGGAATGGGACCATCGGCGATCAAACCCGCATGCACCCTCAAAATTTCAGCTCTCTACGACTATTTTTCGCGTAGTTGGAAGCATTACAAAGAAATGGTCCACATTTCATGTTCGCGCATGCGCAGACGAAAGTTACATTACAATTCCATTGAAAATCATTTTGAACTATCGAAGTATTATTCGTGATCGACCCTCCAGGTTTGTACTCATTTCTACGATATTTAGGGTTGTTATGGGGGTTTCAAGTATTTCACGTTTTGCGCCTGCGCAGAAGAAAGTTACAGCACTTTTTCAGTGATTATTGTACGGAACGATCTGTGACCCAACTCGCACCTACCCTCCAAATTTCAGCCCATCGACCATTATTTCGGGTAGTTATGGGCGTTACAAGGAATTACCACAGACAGACAGACACGGAACCTAAAATGTTCCTGGATGTTTAAAACGCAAAATGGCTGTGGAAATTTTCATTTTGGAGGACGAATCCAAGGCTTCAATACCTTCAGTAGTGAGGAAGCAAAGAACTTCTTGTGATTTCCAAGCCTTAACCAGGGATCCAATTGCCACCCAACTACCTGAAGCGTCTACGGACTTCCGTGAGATGGTAGCAGGGAGCTGCTACAGGCGGAACTGACCGAACCCCCTCGGCAGTTTTATGCAGAGTGGACTCTGGCCAAACTCTCCTCGGGGAAGGGTGGCAGGAGTGGGGCGACCGGTTTAGGAGGGGAGCCTATGGTACGCGGACAGGACAGGACGCTCTCCAGCCCGGTATACTCCCGGGACACAACTAGGGCCCAAGTGGAGCATGTAGCGAAAGAAGGAATTATTCAGACCAAAAATGAAGCCGGTAATCGCGATACGGCGGACGGCGGACGGACCATTGCATTTGTGGAATCGGGAAAGGAGAAATGTTGAGGGGGTTTTATACAAATTTTTTGCTGAGCGAATACATAGGTGTATTATTCACAGAATAATAAACCAAAAATTTTGAGGGGGTGTTATTACTTATTATTACTTTTCTTAGTTAAGTACCATGAGTTACAGTGATGATATTTGGTTTGTAGGTTCCGTTTGGGGTCTAGTTGGTCCTCGAAGCACGGCGTTACTGTCAGCCATCTTCAAAATAGGGGTTGACATTTTCTGAACGCCTTAGCTCGAAAACTTTCGATAGAAAAGGGTATGGATTTTTTTAACGTTTTTAAATTGATCTCAAACTTCAAAAACGAAAATCGTCTAAAGTGTAAAAACGAATACATAAAAGCTGAAGCTAAAAAGTTCCAGTTATGCAGCAAACAAATAAGAGCGAATTTTCAAGTAAACATTCGTGCTGTCGTGTAAAAAGATGACAATATTATATCTTTTTCGAACTCATCCTATTGCCTGGCAGTGCAAACATTCTGGCGAAATTTGGGATCTTCTGATTATGTACCCAGGGTCAGATATCGTCTCGAGTGACACATAAATATGCATATATGCATATGGTTTCAGGGTTAAGGGTTAAGGTCTAATTTCTGATAAACTCCTATAAACTTTTTTCTTGACTGCTTAAAATCAGAGTTTTTATTCATTTCATTTTATTCAGGTGTGTAATTCATAGAATAATAAACCAGTGTTAGCAAACGTAGTAATAGCACCGCCTAAAAAAAAACAGTTGAGGGGAGTTCCAAGAGTATTTTGATGACGAATTTTACTTTTGATGCCTTTGGGAATGTTCCTCGTGAGTTTTAATGAAGTGAATAGTCGAGAAAAGGTTTCGACCATGGATTTGCAGCTCAGCAGTTGAAAGTTCCATTTGCCTTTCTCTGAAATCCTGAAAGAACTGGTTTGGGGTCCTCCTTCCTGTTCTCCTAGAAGTGTTTTCTTCTACCTGCGAGCGGAAGTAACCATCTCCCCTAATTACCTAACCTATTTTGCCCAAGTGAAGCAAGGGCTTCACTCTCCTGAAAATGAAACTGTACGCAAATCATTACTGAAAGTTGTCAGATTTTGGTTTACTATTCTGTGAATAATACACCTATGTATTCACTCAGCAAAAAATTTTAAAACGCCCCCTCAAAATTGTTTCTTTTGCGTTTATTATTCTATTGGACTTACATGTGTTTATTATTCTATTGAACTTACCTACAGAAATGGTGGCTGTTCATTATCGTTTCTCAAAAACGTTTGAGAACTTTTTTTTCCCCCTTTTTTTCTCCACAAATTATCTTTGATCATTGATAGTGCCATTTGACTGTCTTGATTCACCTGCTGACACTACTTCTAGTTTTATTATACAAATTAATGGTGATTTCAATTTCCTATGATATTGAATCATAAAAAATGAATTTTGGAAGCTGAAACTTCGTTACAACGTCAATTGTTCACTCTTCGGTCAAAATCAACTTCATATCCGGTCTTCTCGCCCTAAACAATATGGAAAACGATTCATCACAAGCTCATGTTTACTAAAACCTCAGAAACACTCGAAAAACCCCTATTTTGCACCATATCACCCCTGAATGTGTTGCGATCGGGCTGCCGAGCTTAGGTGTGTTTCTGCAGGTATGTTTTGGTCAAAAAACGGTAAACAAAAATGGCTGGAATTCACCAAATATAGATGTAAAAATAATATAAAATGTTGTATTATTGGTGACGACAGAAAAATACTATTACAATATCCAAAAACATTTTGCGCAGCACAAATTAGGTAAGTAACAAATTGTTATTTCTAATTAAAGTTACTCAAATCGTTGAATCTCACCTAAAAATGGGGAGAGGTGGTATTTTAGTAGAATAATGTTAGATTCACCCGTTTTAAAACCAAATAAGTGTTACAACTTTTTCCAAATATATCATTCTAATTAAGTGGGAGGTGATATCTACGTGCCAATTATTGAATGTTACATGTCGAACTAATACAGAATGTTTCTCTTTGTTACAGATGCAAATGGAAATGTGCAGGGTAAGTGAATCAAATTTAGTTGATCAAATAATCCACTCGTATTGATGCGATGAATTTATTTCTTAATACAAATTTAGGAAATCAAGAAGACAATTCGCATTGACATCTCAGACTTTAATGAAACAAAAAATATTTTACTTGACTGCTCATAAACTCGGGTTGATGTTGAACACATATTGTAGGTGTCGTGATATCCTCCCGGAATAAACTGAACGAACGGAGGGCCTACGTGACGAAGGTAGGTCTCTCTTCCCGCCGGCAGTCCCTCAACGGTTCATAAGGACAGTCCGAGGACTGGAGGAGGGTGGAAGAGCTCCTATAAAACCCACTTTCCTAGCCCAGCTCACCATTCTACGCTCAAACCTCAAGTGGATGACTTCTGTCTCTCTCTCCTCATAGTCCTTACCTTTCTCGTCTAAAAGAACTCGGAGTGGTGGAACAGGTCTGGTGATAACCGACCTGGTGGACCGGTCTGCGCACATCCTGTAGCGTTTTTAATGGCGGTAACCATCCTGGCTTCGCCATAGGTGGTAACCTTTTAAAGGCTAGCTACGAACACCTCTTCATCTCCATCTACACCTCACCTCTACCTTCAAACCACCACAGTAGGTGACAATATATCTCAGCACACTCACTCAGCATCATCCCACGAATATTAGTCCCGGAAATCACGGGGCTTTCGACCCGCACGAGGTTTTGTTAGTATGTCTGTCAGCAAGTTTGTCATCAGTTGGACAATACTCTAATGAAATCTTCCGTTTAAGTTTAAGATCCTTGGCATAGTATTTTCTTACATCCAAGTGCTTGATCAATGCACTCGCCTTATCATTCTCAATGTTCTTCACGCAGCTTTGGTTGTCTTCTAAAACAGGTGTTGCATTTTCTTGAGAATGACCTACGTCTTCTAAAGTATTCGAATCCAAACTGCCTCTTGAACTCCAGTTGATGCAGCGACAGGCCCAGGGGTGTTATGGGTGAAAAACGCTGCAAAGTCCTCGTCACATGGGTTTATTATCTCGTCACATGGGTTTATTATTCTACTGCACATACCTGCAGAAATTTTGGCTGTTCATTTATTGTTTCTTTCATGTGAAATAATTGAAACAGCCATTTCTGTTCTGATGGTTTAGACCAATTTTGCCCCCCCCCCCCCCCAAAACACAGATAGGTAACGCTCTTTTTTTCCCAAATTATCTTTGAACATTGATAGTGCCATTTAATTGTCTTGATTCACATGACGACACTTTTTCTAGTGTTATTATACAAGTTTATGGTGATTTCAGACAATTTCCCAGGTTTTGGGCTCATAAAAAATGAATTTTGGGAGCTGAACCTTCGTTACAACCTCAATTCTTCGTTCTTTGATCAAAACGGACTTCATTATACGGTTTTCTCGTCCTAAAAAACGTTGAAAACGATACCTCAAAACCTCATTATACTAAAACACCAAAAAAAACCTATTTTTGTCGCCCCGCACTAGTGTGCGCTTACCTTTAATGAACATGAGTTTTTGAGGTATATTTTTTCATATTTTTTACGACGAGAAGACCGAATATGAAGTTGATGTTGAGCAACGAAGAACTGTGGTTCTAACAAAGTTTCAGCCTTACGTTTACCTTAAATTTTGGTCTAAAATTGTCATTCTCTCGCAGACAGGCTCTGTCCGGGTCCTAGTCGTGCTCCGAACTCGGCAGCCTGCTCGGAATACACCCAGGGGTGATATGGTAGAAAAATGGGAGTAAAAACTGGGGTTTTCGACTTTTTTAAGGTTTTAATGAACATGAGATTGTGAGTTATCGTTTCCCTTGTTTTTTAGGGCGAGAAGACCGAATATGAAGTTGATTTTCATCAGAGTGGAGAATTGAGGTTTTAAAGAAAGTTCAGCTCCCAAAATTCATTTTTTACGAGTCTAAAAGCTGGAAAATTGTGTGCAATCACCATAAATTAGTATAATGACACTAGAAGGAGTATTAACAGGTGAATCAAGACAATTAAACGGCATTATCAATGATCAAAGATAATTTGTTAAAATGGGAGCCCAATTAGTGTTTTTGGGGGCCAAAATTGGTGGAAACCGTCAAAAATAGCTATTTCAATTATTGCACATGAAAGAAACAGTAAATGAACAGCCAAACTTTCTGCAGGTACGTCCAGTAGAATAAACCCATGTGACAAGGACTTTGCACTTTGCAGCGTTTTTACCTAACTTTTCTCCTGCTCAGGCCAGTCATTTCAAGGAAGTTTTTATTTTTTATTTTTAAATTAATTTGATTATTATTGCTTTTCCAGAAATTAATTTTTTTTTTTGCTCAGTCGCCGCCAGTTCACAGATGTCTTTCCGATCCCCGCATTTTCTTCACATCTGAGCCTAACCTACTCACACATTTCCGTTCCGTGGTTTGGTGAAGTCCAGTTGGTCTGTTTTGAAGATTTTCCTTAACAAATGGTAACTTTCTCTTTAACCGTCTGGTAACCGCGTGTTTTATTTAGTCTTCCACGGGCGATAACGTCGCACGATTTCCACACAATCAGCTGAATCCTCTCCACAATGTGAATCACGTCGATGTCATCACGGAACCCGCACGGCATGGAAAATTGAGGCAGAACCTCGAAACGGAAATTAGCGGGCCGATGGCTTGGATTGGTGGTTTACCTCCCCCCCCCCTCACCATCACATATAACCCCTTTATAACCTTCTAGTTAGGAAGCCCTCGCGGGAGCACATTAATCAGCATCAATGGTTTGGGGAAAGGACCATTAACCAGGGAGGAAGGCGGTTGGTAACAGTTTTGGATGAAGTGCAGGCGCAAATCTGGCATTGATGGAACAATCCGCCATCCCCCCCCCCCCCCCCCCACCACCCCACACCGCTTTATAAACGCAATCAGTTCGTTTAAACCGAACGTCCCAACCGATCAAAGGATTCGTTTATTCATTTAACTTCCAAGTTCCTTAGGGCTGAAAATGTACACTCGTAAGGAGTACCATCCTAATATATACTGTAAACTGGATGGGTGAACAGTCTTAGTACGTTAAAAACGCTGCAAATCCCTGCAGAACGGTTTATTATTTTGTATAGAATAACCCTCCTGTTACAGATCACAGCTCTCTGTATAGATAACCCGTCTATATAATATAATAATATGTACTATTCTATACATATTATGTAGATCGCAGACCCTCCGTAGGTTAGTACCTAACCCCGTACTCATTACTAGGTACCTACCTAAATCACGAGTTAAATGTTGCTAAAATAATTCTGTCGATGACAAGCATTACCCAAAATGGCGAAAAGAAACGCAAATAATGAAGTTCTTAAGCGAAATTGTTGATGAGGAGTGAAAAAAGTTGCAAACGTACCTACCAACAAACTCCAGCCCCTTCTACGTAGATGGTATAATAAACTGTTGTGCAATAATTTATCGTTGAGTAATGATTTACCATTGTTTAGCAATAATTTACCCATCAATAATACTTCAAAGTTTGTTCAGTTTCACTACCTATCAACAAACTCCAAATTTTTCGAATGAAATAATTTATCACAGAACAACCAACTCGATTTCATACTATGCGATTTTAATCAGGTGGCCCCTAGCAATGATGCTATCTCGGGCCAATTCCCGATTGTTAGCGCGTCCCTGGTGACGAGATTTGGGCTAAATGTATACAATTTCATTCACCCTGGTGTCGAAAATGCCTGTCGGTGCAAACTTCGTCGGTGCAACGATGCTCCGGGTGGTCTTAAAAAACTCGTAAGTTCAAGAACTATTTGGAAACCGTAAAAAGATTCACGTAAAAAAAAGGCATAGGCGTTCTGAAAATTTCAACCCTTATTTTGAACCCCTTAGAGATGACTGACAGTAACGTCGAGCTTCGAGGACCAACTAGACCCCGAACAGAACCTATAACCCGAATTTCATCAATTTTGTTTCATGGTAACTAGGAAAAGTGGTCAGTACGGCGTACGGCGGACAGACAGAAATATTTTATTGCATTTTCGTATTCTACATACCTTGAAACGTAAACCATCAAATTTTGAGGGGGGGTTAGAATTTTTTTCTTCATGCTCGATTCCAATGGTTCATTATTGAAAATAATAAACCAAAACGCTGCAAATTATTACACAACGGTTTATTATTCATCTTCATAGATGCCCCTTCTGCGTAGATCACTGTTTTCTGTGGTCACCACACTCGTACTCCCCCCAGGAAAGCTCAAAATCGAGTACTGGAGCCGGCCCGGGGATTGCAGTTTCATGAAACATGGAAAACGATACCTCACTAAAAACAAAGCGAAAAAAAACTATTTTTACCCACATTTTTTACCCATAACACCCCTGGGTATATTCCGATCGGGCTGTAAAATTTCGGGACACAACTAGGGCCCAAATGGACCATGTGTGCGAAAGAACGAACTTTTTAGAC
Organism: Leptopterna dolabrata; assembly: GCA_954871275.1. NCBI lineage: Eukaryota > Metazoa > Arthropoda > Insecta > Hemiptera > Miridae > Leptopterna > Leptopterna dolabrata. The sequence goes on along the minus strand of OX940984.1, from coordinate 37,586,598 downwards.
TGAAAGTAAAGTAATTACATTTATTATGGATGATACGGCGGATGGAAATTGCATTTTTGGAACATACGCACCTTGAAACGGAAAAGAAAACATTTTGAGGGGGTGTTATGGGTGAAAAATGGGTGTACAAATAGGGGTTTTGGTGTTTTAGTGGACATGAGCTTGTGAGTTATCGTTTTCCATGTTTTTTAGGACGAGAAGACCGAATATGAAGTCGATTTTGACCAAAAAGTGGATAATTGAGGTTGTAACAAAGGTTCAGCTCCGAAAATTCATTTTTGATGAGTTGAAACCCTGGGAAATTGTCTGAAATCACCATAAATGGGTATAATAACACTATCAACAGGTGAATCAATACAACTAAATAGACTATCCATTGATCAAACGTAATTTGTAAAGAAATAAGAGCCTAATTCGAGGTTTGGGGGGTCAAAGTTAGTGGGTACCATCAAGAATAGCTATTTCAGCTATTGCACATTAAAGAAACAATAAATGAACGGCTAACATTTCTGTAGGTATGTCCAGTAGAATAATAAACCCATGTGACAAGAATCTACGCACCTTGAAACGCAAAAGAAAAAATTTTGAGGGGTTTTTATAAAAAATTTTGCTGAGCGAATACTTAGGTGTATTATTCACAGAATAGTGAACCAAAAGGAATCGCCACAACAATATTGACGTAGCACAGATGTCAAGCTTTGACAACTCCTCGTACGGTCCTGCTCGGGCGGTGTGAACAGAAACCTTCCTCCGCGTTCGCGAAAGGTGCTTGGTTATTATTAGGGACTGGAATTATATGCACAAAATTTGGCCAAAATAATTATGCACTCGGAATGGTTAAAATATGCAACATATGCACCCCAAGGAAAATTACGTTGAATAAAAATTTAAAATATTTCTAAAATGAGTCAAATTTTGCGGGGAAACGTACAGATAGTCTATACATTATGTTCCAGTTATTATCGCGTCGTTAAAAAATTATAGAAAAGGACTATACAATAATTGCATTTATAGGTTTTCCAAGTCAGATTGAGAATTTTCCAAATCAAATTGAGAACTTTCCAAACCAAATTGAGAACTTTCCGAATCAAATTGAGAATTTCCAAACCAAATTGAGAATTTTCCAAATCAAATTGAGAATTTTCCATTTCTAATTGAGAATTTTCCATTAAGTACTAGGTAATGACGAAACTACGAAAAGTGATTATCCGTTAGTATTTATCAAAGAAATCGGAAGACAGGTAAGTACAACAAAAAAAAATGTACCTTGGTAGGTATCACATCAACCGAATTGCCCACTTATCTAATACATTATCATACATGGATATGATCATACAGCTTTCCAAGGCAGCTGCTGGAATTCCACTTCACTATAAAACTTGAATTAGGTAGGCTCCTTTTTGTTCTTTTTTTTCTTTTTTTCAAATTATCTTTGATCATTGGTAGTGCCATTCATTCGTCTTGATCCACGTGTTGAAAGTTTTCCTAGTGCTATTCTACAAGTTGATGGTGATTTCAGACGATTTCCCAGGTTTTTGACTCATAAAAAATCAAATTTGGGAGCTGAACATCTAGTACAACCTCAATTTTCCACTCCTTGGTCAAAATTGACTTCATATTCGGTCTTCTCGTCCACAAAAACATGGAAAACGATACCTCAAAAGCTCATTTTACTAACATGTTACTAAAACACGAAAGTATGTACCTATTTGTATACACATTTTCACCCATAACACCCCTGGGTATATTCCGATCGGGCTGAAAAGTTTCGGGATACAACTAGGGCCCAAATGGAGCATGTGTGCGAAAGAAAGAATTTTCTAGACAGAAAATGAGGCCGGTATGCATGATACGGCGGACGGACATTGCATTTTTGGAATCTACGCACCTTGAAACGGAAAAGAAAAAATTTTGAGGGGGTGTTATAAAAATTTTTTGCTGAGCGAATACATAAGTAGGTGTATTGTTCACAGAATAATAAACCAAAAATGAATAAATCCTTTTCCATCTTGCATTACTCATCTTTTGGTTTATTATTTTCAATAATGAACCATTGGAATCGAGCATGAAAAAAAAAATTCTTACCCCCCCTCAAAATTTGATGGTTTACGTTTCAAGGTATGTAGAATCCAAAACTGCAATAAAAATATTTCTGTCTGTCCGCCGTACGCCGTACGCCGTACACCGTACGCCGTACGCCGTACGCCGAACGCCGTACTGACCACTTTTCTTAGTTACCATGAAAAAAAATTGATGAAATTCGGGTTATAGGTTCCGTTCGGCGTCTAGTTGGTCCTCGAAGCTCGGCGTTACTGTGAGTCATCTCTAAGGGGTTCAAATTTTCAAAACGCCTATACCATTTTTTTACGTAAATATTTTTACGGTTTTAAATAGTTCTTGAACTTGCGAGTTTTTTAAGACCATCCGGAGCATCGTACGTCCAGCCGTTCCTTCACAGTAAGGCCCCGAAGTTTGCACCGACAGGCATTTTCGACTCCAGTGTGAATGAAATTGTATACAATTCAAACCAAATCTCGTAACCAGAGACGCGCCCACAATAGGAATTTGTGAATACGGCCAATCATTGGTAGGGATCACCTGATTATATTGGCGGAGTATGAAGTCGAGTTGGTTGTTCTGTGATATTATTTAATTTGAAAAATGATGGCTCTTTTGGAGTTTTTTGGTAGGTAGTGAAACTTGAACAAACGTTGAAGTATTATTGATGGGTAAATAAGGTATTACTACGGTAAATCATTACTCAACGGTAAATTATTACACAACGGTTCATTATACCATCTACGTAGAAGGGGCTGGAGTTTGTTGGTAGGTACGTTTGCAACTTTTTTCACTCCTCATCAACAATTTCTTTTCAGAACTTCATTACCTATGTGTGTTTCTTTTTGTTAGGTTCTGTTTGTCATCGGCAGAATTATTTTAGCAACATTTAACTCGTGATTTAGGTAGGTACCTAGTAACGAGTACGGGGTTAGGTACTAACCTACAGAGGGTCTGCGATCTACATAATATGCATAGAATAGTACATATTATATTATATAGACGGGTTATCTATACATAGAGCTGTGATCTGTAACAGAAGGGTATTCTATACAAAATAATAAACCGTTGTGCAGGGATTTGCAGCGTTTTTTGTCTCTTCTACAAAATATACCTGTGTCAAAAAAAGTTCTGAGTTCTCAATTTGATTTAGAAAGTTCTCAATTTGATTTAGAAAGTTCTCAAATTGATTTGGAAAGTTCTCAATTTGATTTGGAAAGTTCTCAATTTGGTTTGGAAAGTTCTCAATTTGATTTGGAAAATTCTCAATTTGGTTTGGAAAATTCTCAATTTGGTTTGGAAAATTCTCAATCTGACTTGGAAAACCTATATACAAAAAGAGTCATTCGCTATCACAATTATAGCACTGGATCACAATTGATTTTTCCAAATTGTCAATTGTGACTTATTTATTGCCCGAAAGTGAAAGCCATTCAGGGTTAAATGGTAAGGTTGCGCCTATGCCCTAACAGGTACACGGAACCGTGAATGGCCTAAGAATATCCGTGACCCCTTTTCAGAAACACAATATCTCGGAGGATTTGGCGATTGGAATGTCGAAAAATAGGGACATTTCCTAATTTCGATTAAAAATGCAGAAATACGCACAAAACGGCCAAAATATGCAAATATATAGGTTTTCCAAGTCAGATTGAGAATTTTCCAAATCAAATTGAGAATTTTCCAAATCAAATTGAGAACTTTCCAAATCAAATTGAGAACTTTCCAAATCAAATTGAGAACTTTCTAAATCAAATTGAGAACTTTCCAAATCAAATTGAGAACTCAGAACTTTTTTTGACACAGGTATATTTTGTAGAAGAGACAAAAAAGATGAGTAATGCAAGATGGAAAAGGATTTATTCATTTTTGGTTTATTATTCTGTGAACAGTACACCTACTTATGTATTCGCTCAGCAAAAAATTTTTATAACACCCCCTCAAAATTTTTTCTTTTCCGTTTCAAGGTGCGTAGATTCCAAAAATGCAATGTCCGTCCGCCGTATCATGCATACCGGCCTCATTTTCTGTCTAGAAAATTCGTTCTTTCGCACACATGCTCCATTTGGGCCCTAGTTGTGTCCCGAAACTTATCAGCCCAATCAGAATATACCCAGGGGTGTTATGAGTGAAAATGTGTATAAAAATAGGTACTTTTTGTGTTTTAGTAACATGTTAGTAAAATGAGCTTTTGAGGTATCGTTTTCCATGTTTTTGTGGACGAGAAGACCGAATATGAAGTCAATTTTGACCAAGGAGTGGAAAATTGAGGTTGTACTAGATGTTCAGCTCCCAAATTTGATTTTTTATGAGTCAAAAACCTGGGAAATCGTCTGAAATCACCATCAACTTGTAGAATAGCACTAGGAAAACTTTCAACACGTGGATCAAGACGAATGAATGGCACTACCAATGATCAAAGATAATTTGAAAAAAAGAAAAAAAAGAAGAAAAAAAAGGAGCCTACCTAATTCAAGTTTTATAGTGAAGTGGAATTCCAGCAGCTGCCTTGGAAAGCTGTATGATCATATCCATGTATGATAATGTATTAGATAAGTGGGCCATTCGGTTGATGTGATACCTACCAAGGTACATTTTTTTTTGTACTTACCTGTCTTCCGATTTCTTTGATAAATACTAACGGATAATCACTTTTCGTAGTTTCGCATCAGTACTTAATGGAAAGTTCTCAATTTGATTTGGAAAATTCTCAATTAGAAATGGAAAATTCTCAATTAGAAATGGAAAATTCTCAATTTGATTTGGAAAATTCTCAATTTGGTTTGGAAATTCTCAATTTGATTGGGAAAGTTCTCAATTTGGTTTGGAAAGTTCTCAATTTGATTTGGAAAATTCTCAATCTGACTTGGAAAACCTATATCCGAAATCGAACCAAATATGCAAAATATGCTATTTAAATTTCAGTTTAACACACGCTGAACGCTTCAGATACCCTCAAAACGGAAAAGTAGAACGATATACACAATTATACACGATAAAAAACACGTAGGCAAAATATGCAAATTCCAGTCCCTAGTTATTATATTCTTATATTGTCATATATTGTTATATTATAATGAATTATACTATTATTGTATTTTCATATTCCTCGAATGCCAATAACCGAGACAGGAGCTGAGCCACTTGGAGAAAACTCGCTTTTCTCCGCCAAAGAAAAATCGCGGAGGGGAAAAGACCCCCGAGGGCCTGTGCGAGGCGAGAAAAGCAAAGTTTTCTCCTCGTGGTTGGGGGCATCCAAACCGCCAATCCCCCCCCCCAGTTTCCGGAGGTTTTCCTCCGCTTCGTGGGGTTTTCATTCACCACTTTGAGCGGCGTATTCAAACCGCAAATAAGCGAATGAGCGAGAGAGAGAGCGAATGACGGTGGGAGGGAGAGGGGGTTTGTAGGATTTCGTACCCAAGTTTCTTCGGGAACATTTTACAACTTTACAGATTGAAGCACCTCGAAACACGTGGAGCCCACGTGGCTGTACACGTGGGTGCTCAGATCCGAACCTGAGTTGGGAATCTGCTTCGCTGGGGAATTTTATCGACTCTTGTTAGAAAATAAGCCATTGTAATGTAGCTATGTATTGTATTGTACAACAGGCAGTTTGGACTATTACTTTCAATACTGAACCTTTAGAATTGAATATTTAAAAAAAACTCTGCAAATGGGTTTATTATTCTATTGGACACACCTACATAAATTTTAGCCGTTCATTTATTGTTTCTTTCATGCGTAATAATCGAAATAGCTATTTTGGACCCTAAAACAAATCAGGTACGCTCCTTTTTATTCCAAATTATCTTTGATCATTTATAGTAGGTACCATTTAATCGTCTTGATCCACGTGTTGGCACTCTTTCCAGTGTTACTATACAAATTTATGGTGATTTACGACGATATACCAGGTTTTTCACTAATAAAAAATCAATTTTGGGAGCTGAACATTTAGTAGAATACAATTTTCCACTTTTGTCAAAATCGACTTCATATTCGGTCTTTTCGTCCCCAAAAATATGGAAAACGATATCTCAAAAGCTCATGTTACTAAAACACAAAAAGTATCTATTTTGGTTTATTATTCTGGGAATAATAGGTACACCTATGTATTCGCTCAGCAAAAAATTTTTGTAACACCCCATCAAACTTTTTTCTTTTCCGTTTCAAGGTGCGTAGATTCCAAAAATGCAATGTCCGTACGCCGTATCACGTGTACAGGCTTCATTTTCGGTCTAAAAATTCGTTCTTTCGCACACATGCTCCATTTGGGCCCTAGTTGTGTCCCGAAACTTTTCAGCCCGATCGGAATATACCCAGGGGTGTTATGAGTGAAAATGTGTATAAAAATAGGTACTTTTTGTGTTTTAGTAACATGTTAGTAACATGAGCTTTTGAGGTATCGTTTTCCATGTTTTTGGGGACGAGAAGACCGAATATGAAGTCGATTTTGACCAAGGAGTGGAAAATTGAGGTTGTACCAGATGTTCAGCTCGCAAATTTGATTGTTTATGAGTCAAAAACCTGCGAAATCGTCTGAAATCACCATCAATTTGTAGAATAGCACTAGGAAAAGTTTCAACACGTGGATCAAGACGATTAAATGGCTCTACCGATGATCAAAGATAATTTGAAAAAAAAATGAGCGTACCTAATTCATGTTTTACGGGCCAAAATTGGTGGAAATCACCAGAAATTTCATTATTTTACATTTCTATTTCAATTATTTTACATGAAAGTAACAATAAATGAACAGCCAGCATTTCTGTAGGTATGTCCAATAGAATAATAAACCTATGTGACAAGGACTTTGCAGCGTTTTTATACACATCATTTTTCACTCATAACACCCCTGGGTATATTCCGATCGGGCTGCAAAGTTTCGGGACACAACTATGGCTCTATTGGAGCATGTGTGCGAAAGAAGGAATTTTTTAGACCGAAAATGAAGCCGGTACACGTGATACGGCGGACGGACATTGCATTTTAGTTTATTATTCTGTGAATAATACACCTATGTATTCGCTCAGCAAAAAAATTGTATAACACCCCCTCAAACTTGTTTCTTTTCCGTTTCAAGGGGCGTGGATTCCAAAAATGCAATGCCCGTCCGCCGTATTCCGTCCGCCGTATCAGGTGTACCGGCCTCATTTTCGGTCTAAAAAATTCGTTCTTACGCACACATGCTCCATTTGGGCCCTAGTTGTGTCCCGAAACTTTTCCGCCCGATCAGAATATACGCAGGAGCGTTATGAGTGAAAATGTGTGTTAAAATAGGTACTTTTGTGTTTTAGCAACATGTTAGTAAAATGAGCTTTTGAGGTATCGTTTTCCACGTTCTTGGGGACGGGAAGACCGAATATGAAGTTGATTTTGACCAAGGAGTGGAAAATTGAGGTTGTACCAGATGTATAATAGCTCCCAAAATTGATTGTTTATGAGTCAAAACCTGCGAAATCGTCTGAAATCATCAATTTGTAGAATAAGACTAGAAAAAGAGTCAACACTTGGATTGAGACGATTAAATGGTACTATCAATTATCAAAGATAATTTTAAAAAAGAATAAAAAAGGAGCGTACCTACCTAATTCAAGTTTTGGGGGCCAAAATTTGTGGAAACCACCAGAAGCTATTTCACTAAATTATTACCCATGAAAGAAACAATAAAGAAACAGCCAGCATTTCTGCAGGGATGTCCAATAGAATAATAAACCCATGTGACATGGACTTCTTAGCGTTTTGGAATCTACGCACCTTGAAACGGAAAAGAAAAAATTTTGAGGGGGTGTTATAAAAATTTTTCGCTGAGCGAATACATAGGTGTATTATTCACAGAATAATAAACCAAAAAGAGAGAGAAAAAACTTCATTATTACACAGAGGTTTAGTAGGTATTTACCTGTATAGATGCCCGTTCTGCGTAGGTCACTGTTTTCTGTGGTCAGTACCTACCCTCGAACCCCCTTCTGTTGTTCATGTAGCATAAGGATTGGTTAAATTGCAGAAGTGCCTATTAGCAAAATCCGAAAGAGACATTTTTCAAGTTGAATAGTATCACATAACCGTGGAAGTGGTGTTGGGGTTGAAAATGTTTGTTCCTGCTCGATTCCAAAGGTGCGTTATTAAATAATGACCAAAATTTAAGCGTGAAAGGTTGGTGTGTTACGCGCATGATGGGGAACAGAGTCAAATCAACTGACTTGAGATAGTTCGTCTTTAATTTATTCTCGTTGAGTCGAGTTTTCATACAATTGTTATTGATTGCGATGATGAGTCAGTTGATGAGTTACAACGGTTGGAGTTGGCCGAGTGGAAAGTGCCAAACTGAAGACGTTCCCGATGAGGTTTGGGGCTTGTTATGTCTTTTGTGGAACAGCTCGCTCGGAGTTTGTAAGCTGTTCGAGACTCACACTCCTCTCGCCAGGAGCTCTACGAGTCTGACAAGGGAGTGATCAAGATGGCAGCGGATGACGGGTGTTGGGAGGGGGGGGGGGAGGTCCTGTGAACCCCAGAACTTCACCCTCGTGGTGGGGTGTGAGAGCTGTAATTGGGGCGAAGCTTGTCGGCCTGTGGTGGTGGAAGTGGTTCTGGAAGTCGTGGTTATGTGAAGGGTGAGGGGGGGGATGTCGGAGTGAGGGCTTATTAGGGACCCAGCCCCGGTGATTTGCACTCTGTGGGAGGGGGATAAGAAAAGCGATAAGGAACGCGGATCCTGGAGCCTGATACCACTTATCAGCTAAGCCCGCACCTGTCCTCATTAGACCCTACGAAGTGTTTCTTAAATCTTGAAACTCCATTTATTTATTTATTTATTTATATACAGGCATGCCCCATTCCAGCAGCATTACGTCACAGCCAAGTACGAAAATCAATAATAATTGTAGGGAGATAAGACAGTTTTTACCCCTGGAATCCAAACGAATACGAACTAAATCACTCGCGAAGAAGTGGAATCCTGTTTCAAAGAAAAACGTGGAGTTACTGAAAAAATAGTCTGTTTCCACTATTACACGAAAAACGCTGCAGTCTTTGTCACACGGGTTTATTAGTCTACTGGACTTACCTACAGAAATGTTGCTGTTCATTTATTGTTTCTTTCGTGCGCACCAGTTGAAATAGCTATTTTAGATGGTTTCCACCAATTTTGACTCCCACAAACCCGACCTCGGCTCTTTTTAGCGAATTTTCGAAGAAAAGGAAGCTATTGTTCTCGGTCCAAAATTTTTAAAACTCGAATTTCCGAAAGATTTTTATACCAAAATCCGTTTCAGACCATCCTGAATTCACTGCCGAAAGACACCAAAAATTATATGTATATATATATATATATATTTATATATAACTCGGCCCTTCGGGCCTCGCCAGGGGGCAAGCCCCCTGGACCCCCAAAGGGGGCTCCGCCCCCTCGGAACGGCTTCGCCGTTCCTCACCCCCGAAGGATGTGTTCTTATACTTCGTATAACAAAGGAGAATTTGCTATGCAATTTACCCCCCCCCCCCCCCCACACCACCAACACACAAAAAAATAAAACGATTCTGTTTAAACGTTATTTATTTACATTTATTTCTGAAGGAGGTACGATAAACGTTCCATACGTAATTATAAAATTGCAGATACCAAATTCAAACGAGCCGTTGCCAATACGGGGCCAATTTCCATAGAAACACATTAAAAAATGCCAAGCGGCGCCCGTTACCATGAAATGTAGGTAACTAGTTATTCATAGGTAACAAAGATAACGTTGGTAATTCTTTATCACATTCCTCTTTGTGCTCATCTTTATCACATTCCTCTTTGTGCTCATCTTTATCACGTTCCTCTTTGTGCTCATCTTTATCACATTCCTCCTTGTGCTCATCTTCATCACATTCCTCTTTGCGTGACGCGTTTTTGTGACAGGATATTGTGACAGGACATTTTTTTCACATGACCCCCGGCGTTAAAATTGCATAGCAATTAATATTTATATATATATTTATATATTTATATATTTATATATGTATGTGTCATTCCAGACGATAACTCTCGAAAGAATTGAGATAAAAAGTTCAAATTTGCACGAAAAATCTGTCTTGGCAATCGACAGGCTAAGTTCGAAGATGGGCCGAATCGGGTAACTCTAAGGGGGAGTTTTGGGGAATTTTAGGGGGGGAAAATTACCCATAAATTCCCAAAATGAAAAAGTCTGACAAGTGACACCTCATTTTAAAGGTTTTTGTACGCTGAACACGATGGTGAAATCAGAATTGCGATATCTCATTCCATTCTCAAACTGGAGCACTTTGAAGATGAAGGAACGTGGTTATTTCTTGAGATGTTCTTCCTGGTTCGTCTGCTCTAATCTGATAACGGAATGGGATATCGCAATTCTGACTTCACCATCGTGTTCAGCGTTGGAAAATCTACAAACCGAGGTGTTACTCGGCAAAAAATGGAACAAAAAATTTGTTACGTATCCAATACCTACTCTTCTGGTATTCAAAACATTTTTGATTTCCCCCTCCCCCTCCTTCCACCCCAAATTTTACTTTGCGTAAAACTACTCCTGTTTTAATTTTGTATGGTATCAAGTTGGGAAAACATTGGCCGAAAATTAATTTTCAGAAAATTTTAGGCGGAGGAGGAAGATGCCGAAAACTTCGAAAATTCGCTCTTATAGCCATGCTGCATGACTGTGGTTTTTTTATTTATTTTTTTTATTTTACAGATTATCTTTGAACATTGAGAGTGTCATTTAATTGTCCTGATTCACTTGCTAATACTACTTCTAGTGTTATAAACAACTTTTTGGTGAATTCAGCTAATTTTCCAGGTTTGTGAGTCATAAAAAATGAATTTGGGAGCTTAACGTTCTTTACAACCTCAATTCTTCACTCTTGGACAAAATCGGCTTCATATTCGGTCTTCTCATGGAAAACGATACCTGCCTCATTTTTCACCCATAACACCCCTGGGTATTTTCCGATCGGGCTGCAAAGTTTCGGGACACAACTAGGGCCCAAATGGTGTGTGCGAAAGAAACCAATTTTTTAGACCGAAAATAAAGTAGATATGGATAATATGGCGGACGGACGTTGCATTTTTGGAATGTACGCACACCTAGATGTAAAAGAAACAAATTGAGGGGAGAATAATAAACCAAAACGAAAACGTCCTATGGTTAGTTTTCTTGAAAAGAATATTCGCAACTCATGGAAAAATTGTAGTTTGAAGCCGGTTTTCAAAAATAAGCGATTTTTTAAAAATGAGGATGATTGAAAGTAAAAATGCGGCAAGAAATGGCGTATCAGGTCTATTGACATCTGATTGACTATTGGCCCCAAGGAGGCGGAGCGAAGATGCTGTGGCAAAGGTTCTCATTGCTGCCAGCAACCCAACATTAGAAATAGTAAACCTTCCTGGCAACCTTCAAGAACCTTTGCTGTGACTTTCCGTGGACCTCCCCTCGGTTTGATTTTGAGGACAAATTTTTTTTAGATTTATTTATTAATGTGTGGTTCCATCTATCCATCCATTGCTGTATCTACATCGTTTAAAGTGATGCACCAGCGCTTCAAGTCGAATTAAACTACTCGGCAATTTACCTAATACATCATTTCTAGCGTGAACTCAGAAATTCAAATTTCACACATGTTATCTGGCTGGTATTTCCGCCATAAACACCTCTTTAAGCGGTAGGTAAGTGTTAATTTCCGTTGTTGAGCAGAAATTGGCCAAAAGAATGGGCATTTGGGCGTTGTTTTGTTGCTCATTAAGTATAGTCGCATTGTGCGGTTTTTATTATGTAGTACTTCAAGTTGGTAGGTACGTGAGTTATCAGTGACTGGGTATTAAAAGGACCTGCCATTTATGTCCGGATTTCTTTTCTTTATTCTCACTATCGGATATGATTGCTTCCAGCTTGCAATAGTTGGATGGAAAAGGTCTAAAATGTGGTTCGAAGAAATATAAACACAAACCACCATAATTGCCCGTCGTCAGAAATCGCTACGTTGGGTATCCTCTGCGGTGGAGTCAGCAGTCAGGTCACGAAATGGGAAAACCATCGAATGGCTGGAAAGGCATATCCTGACAGTACGCAGAGAGAGTGTGAGAGTTGCCGGGGAGGGGGGGGGGGGGGGATCCCATTTACGAGCTGGCAATAACCGTAAAAAATACCCTCACCATGACAAGTCGACGGCGCATGCGCGTGATATTTTTTTCTTTTTGTTTCAACAAGTCAGGAGGAGGCGGTAAGATAAAATTTTTAGGAGGCCACGTACAGACGCCGACAGTTATGATTGTGGCGGGTGCGAACGGTTAGCCCCCCCCCCCCCCCCTCACCATCTAACATCGCGCTTCATAACGTAGCAACTTACCGGTGGGAATAAGTCGTTCACTCGGTAAACAACGAGTTTCATAACCTTTTTCCCTTCAAATTTACGTCAGGTTTTATGTGGGAAATGAAAGTTCAACGTTTTAAACCTTCCTGTACTCCGTAACGCCATTTCCTTGTACAAGGTGTCCATGCTCAATGTAAGTACATCAACCGGGGATCGATTCTACTGCTAATAAAATTTGCACCAAAAGGTCGTCCCCTCTCGCAGACGTTTTTCGAGAACCCCGACCTTTTGACGAGTGCTGATTTTCGTACCCCTTTAAAATTTTAGCGAATTTTCGGAGAAAATAAGCTTAATCAGGTGTCCCAAAATGTTCATTTCATGAATTTTGTATTTTTCCAAAAGTATGAAACTACTTAAGGACGTGTAATCGGCTTAGAACGCGCAAAACTCAAAAGCGTAACTGAATTTGATCGGCTCATCAGGTTTATGCATAGCAGTAAAGCGCGTGAAACGCAAATCTACGTTCACATTGATGTGTAATCGACGCAAAGCGCGTAAAACGCAAAGCTGGGCTCACATTGAAGCGTAATCGGTGTAAAGCGTGTAAAACGCAAAGCTGGGTTCACATTGACGCGTAATCGATGTAAAGAGTGTAAAACGCAAAGCTGGGTTCACATTGGCGCGTAATCGACGTAGAACGCGCAAAACTCAAAAGCGTAATTGAATTTGATCAGCTCATCAGGTTTATGCAGATATGTAAAGCGCGTGAAACGCAAATCTGGGTTCACATTGACGTGTAATCGAGGTAAAGCGCGTAAAGCTTAAATCTGTGTTAACATTGACGCGTAATGGGCATAAAACGCGCAAAACTCAAAAGCGTAACTGAACTTGATTGGCTGATCAGGCTTACAGTCTTCACGCGCGACGAATTTTGAACCAGAGTGTCCAAGATAAAAAAATCCAGATATTTACGCGCTTTACGGATCTGCACATGGGGTTCTGCGCAGTGAGAGGCTGGAGCAAATAGGCTATATCTCGACGATTACGCGCTTTATGTCTGTAACTAGTGTTGACCATGTGAACAGTTCGACGTTTTTACGCGCTTTACGCGAACCTTTACGGCAAGCGGCTTGATGCTGGGTTCACATCGACGTAAAACACAAAGCTGGGTTCACATTGACGCGTAATCGACGTAAAACGCGCAAAACTCAAAAGCGTAATTGAATTTGATCGGCTCATCAGGTTTATGCAGATCTGTAAAGCGCGTAAAACGCAAATCTGGGTTCACATTGACGTGTAATCGACTTAAAGCGCGTAAAACGCAAAGCTGGGTTCACATTGACGTGTAATCGACGTAAAGCGTGTAAAACGCAAAGCTGGGTTCTCATTGACGCATAAAGCTTGAATCTGGGTTCACATTGACGCGTAATGGACATAAAACGTGCAAAACTCAAAAGCGTAACTGAACTTGTTTGGCTGATCAGGTTTACAATCTTTATGTGCGACGAATTTTGAACCAGAGTGTCCAGGATAAAAAAAATCCTGACATTTACACACTTTAGGGATCTGCGTGTGGGGTTCTGCTCATTCTGAGGCTGGAGCACAGGCTATATCTCGACGATTACACGCTTTACGTCCGTAACTGGTGTTGTCCATGCAAACGGACGTTTTTACACATTTTACACGAACCTTTACGGCCTTTGCGTTTTATGCACTTTATGTCGATTACGGTTCAATTTGAACCCAGCTTCACATTAACGCATAATTGACGTAAAGCACGTAAATGCAAAGCTGGGTTAGCATTGACGTGTAATTGACATAAAACTCGCAAAACTCAAAAGTGTAACTGAATTTGATTGGCTCATCAGGTTTTCACTCTTTACCCACAACGACTTTTGAACCAGAGTGCCCTAGGTCAAAAATCCAGATATTTAAAAGAGCTTTAGGGATCTGTGCATAGGTTCTGCGCTGGCAGATGTTGGAGCACAGGCTATATCTCGACGATTACACGCTTTACATCGGTAACTAGCATTGTAGATGTGAACAGTTTGACGTTTTTACGCGCTTTACGCGACCGTTTACGGGCTTCGCGTTTTACGTCACTTACGCGTCAATGTGAACCTAGCTTAATTGAATTTGATTGGCTTTTTTACGCGCGACGACTGTTGAACCAGAGTGTCCAAGATGAAAAAAAATCCGGATATTAAGCGCTTTACGGATCTGTGCATGGGGTTCTGCGCAGGCGGGGCCTGGAGCACAGGCTATATCTCTACGATTACACGCTTTACGTCCGTAACTACCATTGCCCTTGTGAACAGTTTGCGTTTTTACGCGCTTTACACGACCGTTTATGGGCTTCGCGTTTTACACGCTTTATGCCGATTACACGCTTTACGTCGATTATGCGTCGATGTGAACCCAGCAGAACGGGAAAATACCGTTGCCTTACTGAAAAATAGGATAAAAAATCGCAACAAATTTCAAAATTGTACTTACATGTACAATTACTAACATTTTGGCCCCATTGCAACAAATCGAAAATTGTACCTAAACCACTTGTCGTGAGTCCCTCCCGGAACCACTCCTAGTAGACTTAAGTTCTCACAAATATTTCAGTAGCCAACTTTAGTTCCTGTTAATAAACAGTACGAGTGGGGACACAAGCCGCAGGACCCGGTGCACAACCTGGAGCCCCTCCATCCTCTCCCAACAAGGAAGATGGAAGGAGAAGGCTTCTGGGTCTATAAAACCCCGGATCCTGCGACTTTTTACTCATTCTACCTGCTTCCTCTAGCCGCTGGCTACTCTCTCTCTCTCCTTACCATGTCTCTCTCCTACTCCCAAAAGATCCAGCCGATGGTGGAGGTATCGCCCTTAACCAGAACTGGCAAATTCCCCCCTCGCCTCTCGTGGTGAATTTTACGCCAATTTAAATTCATCACACCACTAGTAAACGGAGATTGTTAAAATACACCCGAATAACTAGGTTATGAACTAATCTCAACGTATGGTGTAGGCGAGCAAATTTATGTTGTTAGATAGTTAACATTCGAAGTATGAATCACTAAGTTTTTACTTTATACTGCAACTAACCAACCACTCCCTAGTATGGTATTGTATAAAATAATGTGCAAAAATAATCAGTTTTATTTGTAAAGAAGTCGGGACAAAGTTAATGACAAAGTAAACGAGGTACCTACCAACAAGGCAAATAATATGGCAGCAAAAGGCTTAACTCGTCATTCAGCACAAATCCAAAAAAACGCAATTTACCTGGTAGAAACGTAATTCCCTCGTCAGCCGGCAGGGTATTAAAACTACTTTCAAGTCGATGGGAAGGGGTTTTCCTCGGAAATTCGCTAAAATCGGATGCTGCGACAAATTCTTCCCGCCTTGGAGGTGAAGAGCTCCTAGCGAGAGTTCTTTTATTCGCTTCGACTCATTTCAATTTTCCTACCATCACCGGCACCAGTTCCCCCCCGTCACGCTTGTCCACCGTCCCCGATCCGGTGTCAAACTAACCGTGAACGTTCCAATTTCACTGTTCACTGGAACTTTTTGCACCCGCGTTCCCGAAACCTCTTGGAGAACGGTTACGGGATGATACGGCGGAATGGGAGGATTACGAGGGGATTCGTTGTGGGCGAACTGCCTCAAGGTTGGCTATCGAAAATGAAACGGAAGAGATGCCGCGTTATTTTGGTTTATTATTTTCAATAATGAGCCTTTGGAATCGAGCATTGGGGGAGTAAAATTTAAAAAATACCCCTCCCCAAAATTTAACGGTTTCCGTTTCAAGTTGTGTAGCATACAAAAATGAAGGGGAGAAAAAAACAAATTCTGTCCGTACACCGTACCTTCACACATTCTCAGTTACCATAAACCAAAATTAATGTGAAATTTGGTGTGTGGGTCCCATTTCGGGTCTGTTTGGTCCGCGAATATCGGCGTTACTGTCAGTCATCTCTAAGGGGGTGAAAAATAGGGGTTGAAATTTCCGAACGCTGTAGCTCAAAAACTTTGGTTTTTATTAAAAATATTTTGGTTTATTATTCTGTGAGAGACCTATGTATTCGCTCAGCAGAAAATTTTTATAGCACCCCCTCAAAAAAATTTTTTTTTACGTTTCAAGTTGCGTAGATTCAGAAAATTAAATGTCCGTCCGCCGTATCATGCATACCGGCTTCATTTTCGGTCTAAAAAACTCGTTCTTTCGCACAAAAAATGCTACATTTGGGCCCTAGTTGTATCCAAACTTTGGAGCCCGATCAGAATACTCAGGGGTGTTACGAGCGAAAAAATTGATATAAAAAAGGCGTTTTTGTGTTTTAGTAACATGAGCTCTTGAGGTATCGTTTTCCATGTTTTTTAGGAGGAGAAGACCGAATATGAAGTCGATTTTGACCAAAGAGTGGAAAATTGAGGTTCTAACGAAGTTTCAGCCTAAAATTTACGTTAAATTTTGGTATAAAATCTTCGTTCTTCCGCTTACAGTTTGGTTCTCCATTTGGGAAGACATTTGGGTCCTGGCTGTGCTCCGACGCTCGGCACCCCGGTCGGAATACACCCAGGGGTGTTATGGGAGTAAAATGGGTGTAAAAATAGGGGTTTTCGAGGTTTTTTTTTGAGGATTTAGATACCTCACGAGCTTGTGAGGTATCGTTTTCCATGTTTTTTACGGCGAGAAGACCGAATATGAAGTTGATTTTGGCCGAAGAGTGAAGAACTGAGGTTGTATCGGAGGTTCAGCTCCCCAAATTTATTTTTTATGAGTCAAAAACCTGGGAAACTTTCTGAAATCACCATAAACTTGTATAATAACACTAGAATTAACAAAAGGTGAATCAAGACAATTGAATGGCACCATCAATGATCAAAGATAGTTTGTGAAAAATAGGAACCTAATTCGTGTTTTTGGTGCGCAAAATTGGTGGAAACTATAAAACGTAGCTATTTCAGTAATTATTGCACAGGAATGAAGCAACAAATGTATTTTCAGCATTTCTACAGGCATGTCTAATAAAATAGTAAACCCATTTGACAAGGACTTTGCAGCGTTTTAAATTGATCTTGAACCTGAGAATTTTTTGAGACCACTTGGAGCACTTTACGTCCAGCCATTCGTGTGCACCGAAAAGCTTCTTCAACACGATCGCGAATCAAACGGTATAAATCCGGCCCGGATACTTTGGCAGTACGAGCGTAGTAGGTAAATAGGTGCCTGCGTAAACTGTTTGTTATCATTGTTGGTTAAAATCTAAGGATGGATTCTGAATGTCATGGTACGGATTTGTTTGAGTTATGTGGGTACTGAGGATTTTGAATGCACTGCGGAAGCGTATTTTACTCGAAAATTCGATAAAATCAGGGGAATGGTAGAATCTTTATCTAATTAGGTAATACACATTAGGGTAAAATCTATCTTACCCTACATCCCAAGGGACAGGAAGGGTGGTTAGATCGTGAAAATGTTATGAACTTCCTTTGACATGGATATGGAAAAATCTCAAACTCAACAACCTAGCGCGGTGCAAGCCGTTTTACAGTGAATCTTCTCAAAGTTTGCTCTTGCGGGTCGATTCAGGGGAGCGGAAGTCACTTGCCAAAGAGAATGAGTAACTTTAACTTAATTTCCTTGTAAAAGGGAGATCCAAAGGGAGGAGGTGGAGGGCGCTGTGCCCTTCAGCTCTGCCAGCCCTTTCCGAGGCCTTTCGCATCAGAAACCACTTATTTTCATCGCTGTCTTCTCATAAACGAGAGGCATCCGGGAAATTTCAGAGCGGCCCAACCCGACCAGGGGGTTTTTACTGCGTTTGAGCGAAAGGGCCAAACTAGCTGGCGGCCGGGGGACTTTGTAAAGTTATATTGGCTGGGATTGGACGGCGAACGCGTGAGGGGGTGGGTTTTAAACAACGAGCAAAGGGCTGGAAGGTGGTTTAGAATATGGTCGAAGAAGCTGCCTTGACAAGCTGGAGCGAAAGATGGACTGAAAGTTTTTTTGATTTCCAGACTCGACGTAACTTGCCAATATTTAACTGCCGCTTGAGGTGGGATCTTCGTGTTGAGTTCTCTGTGCCAAAAATTAAGGAAATGCGCTCATGTATGAAATATTCGTCCGAGGGCCTCCTCCTAAACATCTACAAGGTGCTATTTGAAACCCTTCTACAGTACACAGTAGTTATTGAGGGTGGAGGGGGGGGGGGGGTAAATATTTGCTCAAAAGTTTTTGAAATACAAAGAAAATGGCACTGAAAAAATTTTCAAGAAGCCAAAACGCTATCCAACTGAAGATATATTTAGGGAGCTAAATTTGTTGGTAGGTACTTTTGCACCTTGAACACCCGTTGAAGTATTATTGATGGGCAAATTATTGCACAACGGTAACTTGTTACTCAAAGGTAAATTGTTGCACAACGGTTCATTATACTATCTACGTAGAAGGGGCGCCTATACAATTAAATTCTTACACAAAGGTTGATTATTTGCCTTATGCTTCATGAATAACTAAAAGAGCCGCTGGGAGGAAAAGTGGTCCAAACGCATTTAAGGAAAATTTCGGAAAATGAAGGTTTTGCGTTTTAGCTTATGATAAATACGTACCAACAGAATTGTGCTTAATTTTTTCTTATTCTCAACCACAGGATGTTAATAAAACGTGGTATAAAAACAATATTGATTATTTTTCACAACAACTAATTTTACTGGCTCCATGAAGTTACAGTACCACTTTTCCACTTTGCTTTTCTCCAGATGCTGAGGAAACGTGGTACAACTCCATGACTTGTACCACTTTTCCACTCAAACCTTTAGCGCACTCAACTTCAACGGTGCTATTATACACTTGAAATGCTTCTAAAATTGCCATCTTTGACTGTTTTTGACCTTGATAAGATAGGGGTTACTGAAAGAAAATCACAATCGTTGGTTCAAAAATTTAATCCTTCCTTCTTTTTTTTAGTTTTTTTAATCATAATAATAATTAGCGTTTTTAATCAAAATAATCAGCGGTTTTAATCAAAATAATTAATAATTTAATCATAATAAAGTTTCAGGATGCCTCAGACGTTTCTTCCCAATCTGCTGTGTGGTAATTTCTGTCGAATTATTCATTTAATCTTGAAAACAAATTAGGTATGATCCTCACAGACATACACTAGGTTACAAACTTCACTAAAACTATGTACTTTTACTTAGTCGTCTGCACGTACGTAAAGATTGCTTGAAACTGATAACGAACGATTGCTTGAAGTGATAGTGAACGTGTGGTTCACAGAAATCAAACGGGAGCGAGGGGAAGCGTCAGCCTTGAGTTGTACCACTTTTCCTCAGGGCGCGCGATGTTTCGTCTAGCGGAATAACATAATGGCGCAATCTCTTGATTACCGTTCGAACTAGAGTCATACCACTTTTCCTCTGAATGGAGAACAACCTAAAGAACACCAAGAATGGTCTAACTCAAAATCGAGAAATTTTCAGTTAGACCACTTTTTCTCTCAGCGGCTCAAAAAATAATTGATGATTGAATTATTGAATCCCGCGCATTTGTAGGAAACTTTAATTCCGGGGCCGGCTCCAGTACTCGATTTAGGGCTTTCCTGAGGTGAGCTCGAGGGTATTGACCACAGAAAACAGTGATCTACGGAGAAGGGGCATCTATACAGGTGAATAATAAACCTTTCTGTAATAATTTGCAGCGTTTTTCAGATACAAGTTATAAACAACGTCTCATAGCTGTAAATGGAAAGTTTGTAACGAGTTTCTTTTCCGAATACGCAGTCAGGAATGCTTAGGAAAAGGACCATTCGGCTACTCCTGACTTCAGTGGGAAAATTACCCCTACAATAATATTGTAGGGGGCACACAGTGGCCAGTGGGTTTTAATATATTCCGGTGATATCCCTGTTGTCAGGTAGAAGGGTGGTTTTTCAAAGGTGCGGACCAACCCTTTTTTTTCATTACAAATAAACCGTAGCCCTTACATAAGTAGGTCAAGAGTTTGAGGTTTGATAGCTACCTACCAACGAATTCCATCTCACTTCCTTTTCTAACTCGAGATTCCGGAAATATCACGCCATTTAGAGAAAACCGAATTCTGTTGAGAAATATTGGGCTAGTGAGTTCGATGGTTTACGTTTCAAGGTATGTAAAATTCGAAAATGCAATACAAAAATTTCTGTCTGTCCGCCGTACGCTGTACTTAGCACTTTTCTTAGTTACCATGAACCAAAATTGGAAATTTGGTGTATTAACTTCCGTTCGGGGTCTAGTTGGTCCTCGGAGCTCGGCGTTACTGTAAGTCATCACTAAGGGGTTCAAAATAGGGGTTTTAATTTTCAGAACGCGGTAGCTGGAAAACTTTCAAAAGAAGGGCATGGTTTTTTTTTAACGTTTCTAAATTGATCTTGAACTAAAGAATTTTTTGAGGCCACTTGAAGCATTGTACGACTAGCCTTTCGTTTGCACCGAAATGCTTCGTCAACATGATCGCGAATGAAAAGGTATAAATCCGGCCCGGATATCATCACTAGGGAGCACCTGATTATAATCAAGGATGGCTGTATGAAGTCGAGTTGGTTGTTCTGCGATATTATTTCATTTGATAAGAGATGGACTATTGGATTTTGATGGTCGGCACTTGTGAAACTTGAACAAACTTTGAAGTTCTATTGATGTGTAATCGTTACTTGTGTGACTATCCTGCCTACTTGTGTGACTGTCCTGCCTGTAAACCTACTTACGTCTACGTCAGGAATGAATGGCGAGCTACGGCCGAAATTTGGCAGGGAAAAGTCTGCAAGTAAATTACCTGAAGTTCGTAGGTTGGCAGCGGCCCCACAGTCAGCGTTGCACAGGTTCTGACTTCGGGTACAGGTTAGTATATGGCTGTAAATCCCTACGAGAAAGCTAATAATTTGGAAGCCTTAGGGCGGTTCGAAAGATGACTCTAATGTTCTCAAAAGGATGTGAAAGAATCTCAATACGTATAGGTGACTGAATTTATTGAAAGAATTAACAACGTCAAAATGGGGTCACGAAGGCGCAAAAGAAAATACAGGAGTTAAGTGATGAAAAATGACTTGACGCGAATTTCGGGGTTTACATGAACGGGGCAGCTAAGGTAAGTATGATAGTTAAGAGCAATTTTAGATATAGTGTAGTGTGGCACCAGAGTCGAGGGTTCACTGATGGGTTCGGACGTTCGATGGTTCGAGGGACAAGGGACGTTTCTTGGGGCCAAAGATGTTGAGAGCTCTGGAACAAACGGGTACAACCCTTTTGTGACTCTCGTTAGGAAGTGTGATGCACAAAGCCTGAGGGGCGCTCTTACGCGAATGGTATCGCTTAGATAAGGTAAGTAAGTAAGGTGATGGTGCCTACCTCCTCTGGAACGGTGGTCCAAGTGGTCCAGGGATGGTCCTTTCCGGGCTGCTGTCCAGGGAGGGAATCCTGGGGCTCCGGGGCTGTCGTTCTTGGCGGCAAGGTTCCTGCAACAACAGACTCCTCACGGCAGTACTCAAGTCTACGTCTGGGTTCAGACGTGCCTTTCCGGTGGGTTCGTACGCCTCCTCTCTTGCTCGACTATTATGGTTGATTTTCCGAATTGAAAGCCGTTTCCTTGCCCTGTCCACTCGTCTTCTTCTCTGGGGGTCGATCGTAAAGGGGAGGAAAATACTGAACACTACTCTAACTCTAGCCACTTCCAACTCTCCAACACAACTACCTCACTTCTCTTGTACTAAACTAACTAACAGAAAAAATCGCAGGTCAGGTCTCGGGTAGATCTCGGGGAACTGTGTGTCGTGGTGTGGGGAGCGGGGGTATTTATACCCTTCCCCTCCCTTGCGCGTAGGAGAGGCGCAGAAGGACCTGGTTCCTTATGGTCCAACGCCGAATCGGCGGAAGAGACCGCCCGAATCGGAGGGAAGAAACCGCCCGAGTCAAAGTCGCTCCCGTAAGGAAGCTCCCGTTTTTCAAAGGTGGCAATTTGACTACAGATGGGTAAATTATTACACAATGGTTCATCTACCAAGAAGGGGCTGGATATTTTTGATTGGTGCTTCTGCAACTTGAGCAACCGTTGAAGTATTATTGATGGGCAAGTTATTACACAACGGTTCATTATACCTGACCACAAGGGTAGGTACTGACCACAGAAAACAATGATCTACGCAGAAGGGGCGTCTATTTCACTCCACATCAACAATTTTCCTTCAAACTTCATTATTTGCGTTTCTTTTTGCCATTTTAGTTACTGTTTGTCATCGACAGAATTATTTTAGCAAAATTTAGCTCGTGATATAGATAGGTACCTAGTAACGAGTACGGGGTTAGGTACTGACCTACGGAGGGCCTGCGATCTACATAATATGTATAGAATAGTGCATATTATATTATATATACGGGTTATCTATACAGAGAGCTGTGATCTGTAACAGAAGGGTATTCTGTACAAAATAATAAACCGTTGTGCATTTGCAGCGTTTTTTGAAAGTTGTTGTTGACCAGGCTTGAGTTGTTCTATAGTGTCGTAATTTGTTTCTGTTACAGGTGAGTACATCAACTTCATAAGTAAGCAGTAATATTGAAAATGCCTCCATAAAGGTAGGAAGCTTTACATCTACACTTATCATTATCATGCACAGCCTGATGAATGCCAAGTCTTGGAAACCTCTGACACAAAATAGGTAATACATAAATATCGCGATCCTTGCGGAATTTCATTATTGCACTCCATGGGATCGTTCACCCACCACTGCCACCCGTCATCTTCAGGCCCATGTTTGGACGTTGATTTGCCCGTAGTTAACACTCCAAGTGGTGTGGGCATAGTTTGATGGGTTTATAATGGCATTTCGATAGCAACAAGAGAAGTCAGATATTGAATAAAAAATGAGAGGATGTGCACAAAATGAGGTCGTAGTACCGTGAAGCCATTTGGCTCGTGTAAGTAAACTTCGTTTCCCAAAAATCTCATGGTTCGATAATGAACTTCTACTCGTTCTGTTTATTAAAAAATAGATATTTTCCTGTCTTATTTCCCTCGGATTAGAAAATTCAAAAACTGCCCTCAATGTGAACTAATATGTTACATATCTATATACTTAACTAGCGGATTACCCGGGCGTTGTCCCGGTCGGGGTGCATAAATAACTGGTCGTGAAGTGCCCCCTCCCTCGCACCATTACCGACTATGTACGCATGGTGGGTTGTGTTGATGCGAGGTTAAAATGCAGCTGTAATATTATATAAATGTAGTGTCTGAGATTTTCCTTCGAGTGTTTTGAGATAATGAAAAACAGTTTTTATTGATTTTATTGTAATGGTAGGTGATATATAAACATCTTTTCTGCTTTTTCCATTACAATAAAATCAATAAAAACTGTTTCCCAAAAATCTGTTCTCAAAAAACTCGAATGAAAATCTCAAGACACTACATTTATATAATATAGCGGACCGACAGACTTCGTCCTGTCATAAAGATTTCTAATGTTGCAGTTTTTTGTTCCTACGTATTTTATAGTCGTGGCTGAAAATTCTCCTGAACAGAACCGTCACACACGCACACTGTTTCCAAAACAGTTTTTTGATAGAATCTATCTCATATCTGACAAAAAACGGTATCCAAGATATGAGGTTATCATGTGATGCCATCCATATGATCTTTGACGTTAGGAACACACCTACATTGCTTAGACAACAGTGAGTGCTTGACTAAGTTTTAGTTAGTAAACATTTGTATGTGAAAAAGAAAAGGGCTTTTATTATGGTTTTTCCGGCAGTTATTCGAACATTTCTCGCCGTAAAAACCATCCTTGAAGTTCAACGAACATTTTAAAAAAAGAATTGGGCAAATTGGTCCAGGCGTTGTTGAGTTATGCGCTTACCAACACATTTTGCGATTCATTTTTATATAATAGAGATTAAGTTTTTGATGAAAGAAGTCCACATTATTTTCATTTAAACACCTGATGTACATAGTGTCTTGTGTCGTCCCAGAATTTTATCCTTGCGATGATACTTCTCACTCATAGATCCTTAATAATATTAACTAAGATAGAATAACAGAATAAGAAATAGGATAAGCAACTCCCCCAAACCGCACAGGGCTTGCCTTATTGGTGCGGGGTATATTCCAAGTCTTATACTGAATATGTATTTTTTTTTAAAATAAAAAGGAATAAAAATAAATAAAAACTCATAATAGATTAATGGGCAATTTCGCCTGTTTTCTTTCATTTTCTTAAGTAAAAGATTTCGGCGAGTGTTTTCCGAAAAGGTGCTGTATGAGGGGCATCTGATGATCGAAAGTGGGCGATAAACCGTTGGAGAGAAAGCGAAATGACGTCATTAGGTAAAGGCCTCTCAAAAACCCCGTCCCCCCCAGCACCGTCCACTTATGACGTCATTTCGTTTTCTTTCTACCCGTTTATTGGCCAAACTTAATAGGAGTTTTGAGGTGAAAATTGGCAGCGGGGGGTTTTAAAGGGTGCTAAATCCAATTATGAGATCAAAAATAATAAAAATTCACACAGGGAAATTACTCATGGCGTCGGCAAGTTCGCGGGTTATCTTTTCATGAAGTGTGGTGGTTCGGTAGATGGCGGTTCTGTTCGGTATTGGTTACACATAGATATGGTTTTAAAAATCCCTCAAAATTATCTATAGTATTTCCAAGCCAAATTCAACCTTTTCCAAATCAAATTCAACCTTTTCCAAACTAAATTCAACCTTCTCCAAACCAAATTCGACTTCTTCCATTTGAACTTCAACTTATTCCATTTCAAATTCAAATTTTTCCATTCCAACTTCAACTTTTTCTGATTCAAATTCAACGAAAGTGAGTGATTTAGTTCGTTTCAAATTCAACCTTCTCCGACTTCAGCAAAAAATATAAATTTTAATTAACTGGATTGTGAACCCCATTATTAACTGTTTGTTGCATTATTTAAGGCTTAAATTGAACAACACTATAGCGGTTCAGTGCAGGTAGGTGCAAAGAAATACTGTACAGTGCCGCTTGAGAAATTGCTATTTATTAAAACAACTGAATTGAAAGAAAATGTGATTCTTCTGACAGTTTTATAACTATAGGAATCCTATAGTTAATAAATGGTTTTTCTCCCTGTGGCACCGTACCGTATTTCTTTGTACCTAGTACCTGCACTGAAACACTAGTGTTGTTAAATTTAAGGCTAAATGTAACGACAAGTTAGTGAGATTCTCAGATAAGAGATGGCAGCACTATCGGGGGCAAATTTCCTTGACTCCTCACAGGAGAACGAATCAAGATATTTTGAATCTGAAAACGGATTTGATAAGATATCAACCCATAGTTTGGGCGAAATTGGTTTAAAAAATTTGCACAATTTTTTTGCGCACTGTTCAAAAATTTTTTTGATTAAATTGAGACTTTTTCAAAAATGTCGCCTTATACAGCAGTGTGCCCATGCATACAGTGTACAAATCCGTTTTCAGAATTGAGATTGGTCAAAAATTACGATCGTAATCCTTAAGATTGGTGAAACAATAGTAGGGCTGACGGGGTGGAGGAGTGCGCTCGAGCGAGGGGGGCAGTTTGGTGAGGTGGTGCCGGCCGCCTGGACCCCTCGTATGAACGTTCTCCGAATTCTCCTACTCAAGGTCGGCATCAAAATCGAGTCTTCCTGATGTTGGTTGGAAAAGAAGTTTTGTCTGTGAACAGGATTGGGTCAAGTCTTGTCTCACGTTTGTGGACTAGGAGAAAAGGGGGGCCTAAGTTGGGGGTAGTAGATTTCGTTTTTTTCTTGTAGGGGATGTGACTGATACGCAAAATCCATGTTTTTGACAACGGTGGCCCCCAAAACTTTGGTCAAAATACGAGAAACCTCAAAATTTTCGCACTTTTTTTGTTTTTCCCCCATTTTGGCCATGATAGAGCGCGTTTTTGACAAAAAGTGTACATTTTGAAACTGAATTAGATTTGCTAGAATACTAGAATAGGCTCGGTAGACTCAATAGTTTCCGAGATACAGCTAAAATACCATACCTACCACCACTCTCAAAACCGCGTTGTGAAATCCAATTTTTTTTTTCGTATTTTTCGCTATATCTCCAAAACGTATTGTCACATCCGGAATTTAGTAGTGAAGTATTTCAAAACTCAAATAATTTTAGATTGTATTGCAAGTTGTGTCCCTAAATACATACATGCAGACTACTTACACACTTTCAAAATAATTTTGTTACCTTTGCGCACTGCAACAATTTTTTATTGTTCACAAAGATTGGCAGGTACCTACAACAGCGTGCCTACATGCATATATAGATGTTTCAAAAAATACAAGTCGATAAATCTTTCATCCTACGCGAATTTTATGGGACAGCGTGTAAAATCATAGTCCATGAATCTAGTCTTGAAAAATTAAACTGGGTATTTCAAATCTGAGCAGTATCGAAATTAGGGGACATATAGGTACAGATCATCAAACACTTGAAACATTTCTGCTGTTGAATAATACTATATTTTCTTTCAAAATAAAGTATTATACTTTGAGGAATTTTCATCCCAAGTCCTGGGTAGGCTCCCGTATTTCCAGCGAACGTGGTATCCTTGGATCAATAATTTCTGGGAGCAGAACATTTTCATAACAATATTTCAACTTTGTTATCATTTTGTCCTCCCAGAATGAGCGATCCCTTTGTATTATCTCGTAATGTAGATCCCTAGGGGTCCACACTACGAAAAAACAACGCTCTCTCATCGTTATTTCCAATTGTCCTTGAATTTGGAAGAAGTAGTCGCTAGTTTTTTAAAGTTTTTTATCTTTACCCAAACAAAAATTTTTTAATTTGTGTCCAGAGTTTTCGCTCTGGAAACACTTAAGTTTCGCACCACAGTAATGCACCAAACAGACTCATGAAACCTACTAAACACTATGATCGCAACATTTTCCATGAAAATTGGGTAACGGAGTTACGAAATATGGACGCACGCGTTGTTGTAGAAGTCCATTTTTGTGAAGCCAATTTTTGTTAGAGCAGTGCAGTAAAGTTTTGGCACATCAAAAACATCAGGTAGGTACATACTGTTGGCAAAGTAAATACCATTCAGATTCATCGACTATAATAGTTATGTAAACACAGTTGCATAAACGTCACCTGATTTCGAAAAAATCAAATCCAAATCAAATCGAAGTGTCGGCTTCTTGGTGTCGGCAACCTTTTTGGCGAGTGCATAAGAGGAACTATCTAGGTACTCTGTAAGCAGATACCTCGTGACATGGATATATGTGTAGGGGTTATTATTATCTCTATCTCTATCCTTATCCTTATTATAATATAAATTCGAATCTTTGTCTGTCTGTGAAACTGTGATTCTTTTCACGGCAAAAAGCATAATACCTATTTATGTTATCACAATATATGTACAAAAGTAAATAAAAAACGCTGCAAAGTACTTGTCACATGGGTTTATTATTCTTGCGGACATATAGAACTGTACTCCATCAATATCAAAATGTCAAACAATTTTTTCACCATTTATAAACAATGTGCCATTTGATATCTGGGGCGGGTATGGGATGTTTGTTAAATAAAGTGTTTATGTGCCATTAATTCGTTTTTCCCGTGTTTTTCCGATACTTTTAGGTTACAAACATCCCTAATATAGATACCATCTTTGGACCAACCCCCATCTACCCTCCAAATTTGAATCACATTCGACCATTTTTACGGTAATTATGGGCGTTACTACCCGTTCAACGGTTTTCACTTCAAAACTCCTAAAAAACGCCTCATTTTTGCCAGTTTTTTGTCCATAAAATCCAAACCGTTGGTCCGATCGAGCTGAAAAGCTTGCGGGCACCATGTCTGCCCTAGATGAGTATTTGGTGCAAATTTCGACTCAATTGGACCAATTTTGCGGCAGTTATGCGTGACACGGCGGATGGACATTGCATTTTTTGAATCTAGACACCTTGAAACGTGTAAGAAAAAATTTTGAGGGGGTGTTCCAAAAAATTTTTGCTGAACGATTACATAGGTGTATTATTCACAGAATAATAAACCAAAACGATTTATTCATCTTCTAAGAGACAATCACACTCTAGGATACCGCACCAAGCCAGTTTCCGAAAATACCAATTTTGGGAAAAAGTGTCTAAAAATGTGAAATTTGAGCCTATTTTGAAAAATATGTGCTTTTAGGAATCACGTATCAAAATTTTAGGGACGTATCGACAAATTTGGGAAAAATCGAAAAAAGACTTATTTTTGGCGATTTTAGCTAAATGGCTGAAGCGATTTTGACGTACCTACTAAACCCAATCGACGCGCAATTTTATGCTCCTTATTCTAGCATAATTATAGTGAAAACAAACAACAACTTTATTGCAAAAACAAAGCGAGCTGCCCCGCAGGCCGGGGGTGCCCCGAAGGACGCAGCCTACTGCCCCACCCCGGGTGGTACGTCTCCATTCTTACTTGCACCATCAGTTGTATACCACCACCAGACTGTGGTAAAGTTTCATTGATACAAGTGGATGATATCAAGAGATGAGTCCAGGGAGTAGGGTGGTGATGGGGCTCAGCCGTACAGATGGAATTGAATTATCCCAATGGTATCTCTGAGAACCTTGAGACATAATTTGGTGAGGGTTGCCTTTGGAATCCGGTGCTCCTTGAAGAAATCCAGGAGGAATTTGGACGCTGACCCACGCGCACCCAACCACAGCCCCACCACTGTCCAGTCGGGAATGCCCTACTGCTGCTTTAGGAACGGGATACAGGGCTCGTAGGTTGCCTTTTTCTCGGAATCCACAGCCATGTCTTGGTCCCTCTCGTTCGTTTCCCAGCGGATAGTTGGATCCAGGACCCAACCACAGCGCCTAGAACGGTCTACGACAATAATGTCAGCTCGTCGGTTCTGTGAATGACCATTAACCTGGGCAATGCAGTGGACTTCTTCGGAGACTTCCAGGCCCTTTTCCCTGAACAGGTCTGCCAGTGCCGTCCTGACTTTGTGATGGGCGTTGTTCCGCAGGAGCTCGGTCTTCGGGCAGGAGCCACGGATGTGGGGTAGTGTTTCTATAATAGTGTTGTTCTCGCTGCAGGCCGGAAACCTGCAACGGCGACTACCCTCACTCCGACCGCCTGTTGCCCTGTTAGCCATCGAGTTCATTGAGGCCTTGATTGAATTTGTCCATTCGCTGCTCGTCAGCCCATCTTTTTTTCCTACCCAGCTGTTCGTCTGCGGACAGACCTTAAACCAATGGACACCGATGCCACGCTGTGCTAGCCCGGTCCACTTCTCAAACTCCTGCTCGCGCAACTCTCGCCGAATTTCCCGTGTCGACTGACCGGTCGCTCCGCCTAGCTTGGCCCGACATGCCCGATCCTCATCCTCGAGGCAGCGAACTGCAGCTACGTGAGGGTCATTGACCGGGGCGAGTTTCTGGGCTATAGAGATGTGCTGGATAGAAGCTTCCCATGTTACTCTCATTAGCCCCAGCCCTCGGAACCTGCGGGGAGCATAATACACAGGGACTGGGGTGTCTGCTGGGAGGGAACAAATCTCCCGAACCGCTTGCCGTACCATCATATCAACGCGCTCCAGGAAATTGTGGTCGAGAAGGTCTACAGGAGTCGTCTGCATTGGATAAACTAGCTTGGGGTAGACGTACTGGTTCAAAATATTCAGCTTCTGATCCCCCCTCAACAGTGGAGAAGTTGTCAAATTCTTTAGATCCTTCTCCAGTGCAGTGGCAAACCCCCTTTGGTCAAACACGATTTGGTCAGCAAAGGTGACACCTAAGTACCGGATCCGATCGTTTTGGCCAATAGAGCTGATAACTGACCCATCTGCTAATACCAGGTCTCCCGTTTCAAGCTTCCCTTGTCGCACATTGATGGCCACAGATTTCGATGGGTTCACCACCATGCCGACCGTCCTGAACAACCCTTTCACCAAGTCCACCATTGTCACAGCGCTTTCTGGGCTATTGTTGAAATAGTTTTCGAGAAGTGAAAAAGCTGAAAAAGGTCCGAAAATTTCGCAGTTTTTTGGCTCTCAAAAGTTTAGCACAAGCCAGAGTCCGTCGCAAACTCACATTACTCGTATTATGCCCAAATTCGATTAAAATAATTTCCAGCTAGTGCACATTTATTAGGCAGCAATCACAAGTCCAATTTGACTTGGCTATGACCCAATCCTGCTCACAGACAAAACTTCTTTTCCAACCAACATCAGGAAGACTCGATTTTGATGCCGACCTTGAGTAGGAGAATTCGGAGAACGTTCATACGAGGGGTCCAGGCGGCCGGCACCACCTCACCAACTGCCCCCCTCGCTCGAGCGCACGAGCGCACTCCTCCACCCCGTCAGCCCTACTATTGTTTCACCAATCTTAAGGATTACGATCGTAATTTTTGACCGATCGAAATTCTGAAAACGGATTTGTACACTGTATGCATGGGCACACTGCTGTATAAGGCCACATTTTTGAAAAAGTTTCAATTTAATCAAAAATTTTTTTGAACAGTGCGCAAAAAAATTGTGCAAATTTTTTAAACCAATTTCGTCCAAACTATGGGTTGATATCTTATCAAATCCGTTTTCAGATTCAAAATATCTTGATTCGTTCTCCTGTGAGGAGTCAAGGAAATTTCCTTCATTTTGGTGCTGCCACGTGGTGGCAGGTTTTGCAACTAAAAGCGTTACATTTAGCCTTAAGCCTTAAATAAAATAATGTAACAAACAGTTAATAATGGGGTTCACAATTCAGTTAATTTAAATTTATATTTTTTGCTGAAGTCGGGGAAGGTTGAATTTGAGACGAACTTTCGTTGAATTTGAAATGGAAAAAGTTGAATTTGACATGGAAGAAGTTGAATTCGGTTTGGAAAAGGTTGAATTTGGCTTGGAAACGCTATAGAAACCCTGAACTTATTGGGGCAGAGATAGACGAAGCTTGCTTCCACTGCATGCTTATGGGAAATATGAGCTGATTTCCTAGGGCTGAATAGCTTTCTAGCGATGAAAGTTCCTGAATACTTGAAAGAGTCATCTATTAAACTGATTTTATTATT
The DNA here is from genome assembly GCA_954871275.1 of Leptopterna dolabrata. NCBI lineage: Eukaryota > Metazoa > Arthropoda > Insecta > Hemiptera > Miridae > Leptopterna > Leptopterna dolabrata. The sequence goes on along the minus strand of OX940984.1, from coordinate 37,555,149 downwards.
CAAGAGACGTTTTAGTATGAAAAAAGAAAGAGAAAAACGAAACGACAATCAAACTACGTCTTAAATGAGATTAAACAAGATCTTCAAGAGTTGATGTAAAAAGTCTTTATAAAGTTATATTATCTGGGATTTGAGGGGTGCGCGAGATGACTTGAAAGGGTTTTAATACTGCGCAAAGGGCTGGAAGATGACTTAGAATGTTTTCTGCTACAATTTTGGAGCGACAGATCGCGATCAGAAAGTTGTGTTGCTTTACCGACGTAACAAATCGGGCGGATGTGTGTCAGTTCCACCGATGGTCGATCCCACCGGTGAATTTCACCTTGTCAGCTCCACCGGGTCTGCTCAGTTGGAGCGAATACTGCAGTGCTTGTTCCACCGATGTGTATTTTCGAATCTTATTCACCAAAAAACTAACCATCCACCAAAAACTTCAACAATTCAACTTGACATTTAGGGGTTGTAGTTTGTTGATGGATACTTTTGCAACTTGAACAACCGTTGAAGTATTATTGATGGGCAAATTATTACACAACGGTAAATTATTACTCAAAGGTAAATTGTTGCACTACGTACGAGGGGGCACCTATACAGGTAAATTATTACACAACGGTTTATTATTTGCCTTATGCTTCATGAATAACTAAAAAATAATTAATGATTGAATTATTGAATCCCGCGCATTTGTAGGAAACTTTAATTCCGGGGCCGGCTCCAGTACTCGATTTAGGGCTTTCCTGGGCTCGAGGGTATTGACCACAGAAAACAGTGATCTACGCAGAAGGGGCATCTGTGCAGGTGAATAATAAACTGTTGTGTAATAATTTGCACCGTTGTTATACTTTTGAAACACTTATTTTGTCTCATTTTCATCGAAATTCTCAATAATCTTAAACGTTTTAGCTGCAGCCCTCCCCTCCTTTGACTCGTATCTCTCCAGTTCAAGGGTGCTAAATCCGATTCTAAGAATAAAACAAAAATTACTTCATACGGAAATTGCCTCTTATTTGTCTTGAGGCGTTCGTCTGTGCTTGATATCATTGTAGAATGGGAAACAACAGCTTTTGACTCTTCACCTTGGTTGCTGAATTAGGTTTTGAGTTTGTTGTCCAAAATCCCTACCACGGCCTCCCGCTGGCATCTACTCGTACTTGCTGTTATACTTTTGAAACACTTATTCTGTCTCATTTTCACCGAAATTCTCTCTAATCTTTAAACATTTATTGCTGCATCTCTTCCTTTGACTCGTATCTACCTAGTTCAAGTGTGCTAAATCAGATTCGAAGATTAAAACGAAAATTACTTCATACGGAAATTGCCTGTTATTTTTGTCTTGAGGCGTTCGTCTGTGCTTGATATCACTGTAGAATGGGAAACAGCTTGTGACTCTTCACCTTCGTTGCTGAATTAGGTTTTGAGTTTGATGTCCAAAATCCCTACCACGGCCTCCCGCTGGCATCTACTCGTACTTGCTGTTATACTTTTGAAACACTTATTCTGTCTCATTTTCACCGAAATTCTCTTTGATCTTTGAACATTTATTGCTGCAGTCGCCTCCTTTGACTCGTATCTCTCCAGTTCAAGTGTGCTAAATCCGATTCTAAGATTAAAACAAAAATTCCTACATACGGAAATTGCCTGTTATTTGTCGTGAGGCGTTCGTCTGTGCTTGATATCACTGTAGAATGGGAAACAACAGCTTGTGACTCTTCACCTTAGTTGCTGAATTAGATTTTGAGTTTGATGTCCAAAATCCCTACCATGGCCTCCCGCTGGCATCTACTCGTACTTGTTGTTATACATTTGAAACACTGATTCTGTCTCATTTTCATCGAAATTCTCTTTGATCTTTAAACATTTATTGCTGCAGTCGGCTCCTTTGACTCGTATCTACCTAGTTCAAGTGTGCTAAATCCGATTCTAAGATTAAAACAAAAATTACTTCATACGGAAATTGCCTGTTATTTGTCTTGAGGCGTTCGTCTGTGCTTGATATCATTGTAGAATGGGAAACAACAGCTTTCGACTCTTCACCTTAGTTGCTGAATTAGATTTTGAGTTTGATGTCCAAAATCCCTACCACGGCCTCCTGCTGGCATCTACTCGCACTTGCTGTTATACTTTTGAAACACTTATTCTGTCTCATTTTCATCGTAATTCTCTTTGATCTTTAAACATTTATTGCTGCAGTCGGCTCCTTTGACTCGTATCTACCTAGTTCAAGGGTGCTAAATCCGATTCTAAGATTAAAACAAAAATTACTTCATACGGAAATTGCCTGTTTTTGTCTTGAGGCGTTCGTCTGTTCTTGATATCACTGTAGAAAGGGAAACAGCTTGTGACTCTTCACCTTAGTTGCTGAATTAGATTTTGAGTTTGATGTCCAAAATCCCTACCACGGCCTCCCGCTGGCATCTACTCGTACTTGCTGTTATACTTTTGAAACACTGATTTTGTTTCATTCTCATCGAAATTCTCTTTGATCTTTAAACATTTATTGCTGCAGTCGCCTCCTTTGACTCGTATCTCACCAGTTTCAAGGGTGTTGAGTGAAATCTCTGGTTTCGTTGATGAGGAGTCGGAAGTGAGAGACCTGTTGGAATGAGCTCAGCAGCCCGTCATTCCTCGGATTCCTCCGAGTGTCAAGTCGAGGTGCAACTCTGAAGCTCTCGCCGCCTCCTCTTCGAACTCTCAAACGCATTTTTGAGGCCTCCCAAGGATGCTGGTTGAGATAGTGAACCTGTTAGACATCGCCCTCGGGTGAATCAGCGTTGAATCTGCGACTCGGGAGCGTCCCGACCGCCAAGAAAACCAAAAACCGAAAACCTCCATAGCGACCAGGAACACTGTATACACGACAGATCAAGCAGGACATTTTACCCCCCCCCCGTAAATAGGCCCCCTGGGGGGTCTCCGGTGTTGATTTTTCGTACACCAATTCTCGAGTGACCTTCAGGACGGGTACAAAATGAATTTTTTTCCTTAGTTCCCATGAACCAAAATTGAAAATTTGGTTTATAGGTTCCGTTCGGGGTCTAGTTGGTCCTCGAAGCTCGGCGTTACTGTCACTCATCTCTAAGGGGTTCAAAATAGGGGTTGAAATTTTCAGAACGCCGTAGCTCCAAATCTTTCGATACAAGGGTATGGGTTTTTTCAAGTTTTAAATTGATCTTGAACTAAAGAATTTTTCGAGACCACCCGGAGCATTGTACGACCAGCGGTTCGTTGTACCGATAATTTTCGTCAACATGGTGGTGAATCAAACGGTATAAATCCGGCCCGGATATCATCACTAGGGAGCACCTGATTGTAATCATGGATGGCTGTATGAAGTCGAGTTGGATGTTCTGCGATATTATTTCATTTGAAAAATGATGGATCTTTTGGATTTTGTTGACAGGCACATCGGGAACATGAACGAACGTTAAGCTTCATGAATAACAACAAATAATTAATGATTGGATTATGGAATCCCGCGCCTTTTTATGAAATTGTAATTCCAGTACCTACTCGATTTAGGGCTTTCCTGGTGGGAGCACGGGGGTAGGTATTGACCACAGAAAACAGTGATCAACGCAGAAGGGGCATCTACACAGGTAAGTAATAAACCGTTGTGTAATAATTTGCGGCTTTTTTCTTTTGGTTTATTATTCTGTGAATAATACACCTATGTATTCGCTCAGCAAAAAATTTTTATAACACCCCCTCAAAATTTTTTCTTTTCAGTTTCAAGGTGCGTAGATTCAAAAACGCTGCAAAGTCCTTGTCACATGGGTTTATTATTCTATTGGAGTTCTAGAGATTCTCTTTGGCTGTTCATTTATTGTTTCTTTCATGCGCAATAATTTAAATACCTGTTTTTGATGATTTCCACCAATTTTGGCCCCCAAAACATAAAATAGGTACGCTTTTTTCCTTCTTTTCCTAGATCATATTTGATCATTGGTAGTGCCATTTAATGGTCTTGATTCACCTGTTTACATTTTTTCTAATGTTATTATACACATTGATGGTGATTTCAGACAATTTTCCAGGTTTTTGACTCATAAAAAACCAATTTTGGGAGCTGAACATTTGGTAGAACTCAATTTTCCACTCTTTGGTCAAAATCGACTTCATATTCGGTTTTCTCGTCCCCAAAAACATGGAAAACGATATCTCAGAAGCTCATGTTACCAACATGTTGCTAAGACGCAAAAAGTACCTATTTTTACACACATTTTCACTCATAACACCCCTGGGTATATTCCGATCGGGTTACAAAGTTTCGGGACACAACTAGGGCCCAAATGGAGTCTGTGTGCGAAAGAACGAATTTTTTAGACGGCAGCAAAGTCCTTGTCATGTGGGTTTATTATTCTCGAATGAATACGGCACGATTAGGACCTCATTGAACCCCACAAAGATAAATTTGACAATTTTAAAGACGAATATCAGGTTACTATTTCTGAAAAAATTATTTTTGATCAACGAAGTTTTCATTGAACTGTCTTGATTCTCCTGTGTTATCATACAAATTTCAGGTGATTACGGCCATGTTCACAGGATTTTGACCCATAAGTATTTTTAAGTAAGTTTTTCTTGACATGAGCTTTTGAGGTATCGTTTTCCATTTTTTTAGGACAAGAAGACCGAATATGAAGTTGATTTTGACTGAAGAGTGGAAAATTGAGGTCTAAAATCGTCGTTCTTCCGCACACTGTTTGGATCCTAATCGAAGCTCCGCAGCTCGGACAGCCCGATCGGAATAGACCCATGGTTGTGGGGGGGGGGGATGTAACAATGGGGATTTTCGAGGGTTTTTTTGATGTTTTAATTAGTATGAGCTTGGGAGGTATCGTTTTCAATGTTTAGTATGGCGAGAATACCGAATATGAAGTTCATTTTGACCAAAGAGTGAAGAACTGAGGTTGAAACGAAGGTTCAACTCCCAAAATTCATTTTTTATGTGTCAAAAACCTGGGAAATTGTCTGAAATCACCACAAATTTGTATAATAACACTCAACAGGTGAGTCAAGATAATTTTTTAGACCGAAATATATGGATGGGCGGACGCCGGACGGACATTGCATTCTTTTTAAAGCTACGCCCCTTGAAACGCAAAAGAAAAAAATTTTTTGCTGAGCGAATACACAGTTGTGTTATTCACAGAATAATAAACCGAAAACTGGCGCCTTGACGCCCTCTTACCCTCATTTCTCTTGAAAACGTAACAAGCAATTATAACTCTGGCTTCTTCCTTGTCCCACTCGAGCAGTTATCAAAGATTTCCTCTCATCCTCCTAATTTGTTAAACCGGATTACGAATATTGTAATTTGGTCGCCGTTTCCGGACTTTCTCAGTTTCCCTCGGATTCGACTTAACCCTTTGCCCACCGTCCCGTCTCCGCTCCGCCGTTAAATTACACATTTTTTTCCACTGTTAATCCCGTTTTTATTTTTCTTAGTTTCCATCTGTTAATTTACAAAGTTGGGAAGTAGAACGGGAGGTAAACAAGCTGCTATAATTGGGAAGTGTCTTCCAGAATGGAAATTTATCCCATCGACTTTCTAACGACTTTCGTCTCGTTGACCTTCTTTTGGTATGAAAATGTTCGTATTTCCGAGCGGTCTTTTGATTCTGTTTTCGCGTTTAACCGAATCACCTAAGCGTCTGAAACTAAATTGATACTCGGTACACCCGGTACAAGTATTTGAAATATTTGGGGTACCGAAAACGCATTTTTGATCACTCTTAATCCACATTAAATTTAATTAACATTATTTAATGTACCCGCCTATACATGTATGTGTTACTCCAGACGATATCTGACCTTAGCCACTATATCAATGATCCTAATTGCTCCAAAAAGTTCGTATTCGAGTAAAATCCAGTTTGATTCGCAATTTGAATATTTTGGGGACCGATGATATTCGTGGTTTCTTGGTTGGGAACCCACTGCTGATTGAATGATTGCCTTTTGGTTTATTATTCTGTGAATAATAAACCTATGTATTCGGTCAGCAAAAAATTTGTATAACACCCCCTCAAAATTTTTTCTTTTCCGTTTCAAGGTGCGTAGATTCCAAAAAACGCTGCAAAGTCCTTGTCACATGGGTTTATTATTCTACTGGACATACCTACACAAATGTTGGCTGTTCATTTACTGTTTCTTTCATGCGTAATAATTTCTTTTATGCGTAATAGTTACCGACCTACTAAACTCAATGTTATGGGATCCCAGGGAGGAGAGACGGATTTTTTTTTTGAGATTAGGAAATTCTAATATTTTTATTCCTCTATCAACAATTTATTTATATTACATTTATGGTCAGCATTTGTATGTAGGCCCCATTAGTGTGACAGATTCACAAAATGAAGCAATAGGTAGGTATTATGCCACGAACTTTTCGTCATCCCTCTCATGTGAACAATCATGTTTGTCTTTCTACCCCATCCCTAAACTGGTAACCGGTTATCAGAATAACCGGTTACTGACCGATAAAATGACTCTAAACTTAAAGTGCACAAGGAAAACTGTGGCGTAGTAAGGAATTTGTGCAGCTGCATGGAAATTGAGAGGCTGAATACAATAAAATACCTAGGAGTGCACGTGGATCAGCATCTCAAGTGGAAGGATCATGTAGCTGAATTAGTGAATAAAATCAGGAAATCCATGCACAACTTTCTGATGCTACGAAGATGGCTAACGAAAGAAAACCTTAAAATGGTGTATTATGCTCATGTATACAGCATTTTAACTTATGGTATCATTGTCTGGGGAGGTACTTATGCGTCAACCTTTAATAGTATAAACATAGCAATGAATACAGTTTTAAGAATTGCAACTAATTCCCATAAACGTACGTCAACTAGTTACCTATACAAACACTTCGGTGTTCTCACTCCCAGAATGGCTTGTATTCACAGAACTGTTTTATATGTGCATAAACACCCGCATTTATTTGCTAAGCAAGCGGTGATTAGACCGACGCGAACAAATGCCAACTATGTCCTCCAGATACCACAGGCGCATAATGATTTCTACACTCGACAATTTCCATGGCTAGCTCCAGCCCTATTTGAACAGTTACCGCTCCTAACCAAGACTTCAACATCAACAGGAAAATTTAAAAAAAAAAACCACAGTCATGCAGCATGGCTATAAGAGCGAATTTTCGAAGTTTTCGGCATCTTCCTCCTCCGCCTAAAATTTTCTGAAAATTAATTTTCGGCCAATGTTTTCCCAACTTGATACCATACAAAATTAAAACAGGAGTAGTTTTACGCAAAGTAAAATTTGGGGTGGAAGGAGGGGGAGGGGGAAATCAAAAATGTTTTGAATACCAGAAGAGTAGGTATTGGATACGTAACAAATTTTTTGTTCCATTTTTTGCCGAGTAACACCTCGGTTTGTAGATTTTCCAACGCTGAACACGATGGTGAAGTCAGAATTGCGATATCCCATTCCGTTATCAGATTAGAGCAGACGAACCAGGAAGAACATCTCAAGAAATAACCACGTTCCTTCATCTTCAAAGTGCTCCAGTTTGAGAATGGAATGAGATATCGCAGTTCTGATTTCACCATCGTGTTCAGCGTACAAAAACCTTTAAAATGAGGTGTCGCTTGTCAGACTTTTTCATTTTGGGAATTTATGGGTAATTTTCCCCCCCTAAAACTCCCCAAAACTCCCCCTTAGAGTGACCCGATTCTGCCCATCTTCGAACTTAGCCTGTCGATTGCCAAGACAGATTTTTCGTGCAAATTTGAACTTTTTATCTCAATTCTTTCGAGAGTTATCGTCTGGAATGACACATACATATATATAAATATATAAATATATATATATATATATATATATATTGTTGAAGATAGTTTTAGTTTTATTCGTTAGTTCGTCTCGGCCTGGTCCCCTTATCGCACCGCTAAGGATTTACCGCCGGATTAAACTCCGACCTGCTCGTCTTCTCTGGATCCTGTCTACACAGCCGCCCTCAACACACTCATTTTGGAGGTGGACTGAACAGTGAGGAGGGGGAGTTTGTCGGCACAGCTTCCCGTCGTCTTCACGGGGGTCGACAGTTACGAACTGATGTTCTTGATCGCTACGTCAAGCATCCTAGCACCTACTTGCTAAAGCAAAATAGTTCGTACTCGTCGCTAAACGGGTCGCAGTATCCCATCAACACTTACAACCTCCTGACCATCTCTACCGACCGCACAACGTTTCTGGTGAGCTTGTTCGCTTGAATTTAGCAACTTACGCCGTTACCCCTCCCAAGCAAACATCAACTCAAATAGGCCTCATTGATTTTAGGATTTCCAGAGGCAGCAAGCGAATCTGAACTTACTCCGTGCTCGCCTCGTGTTCGGGAACGTTCGAGACCTCGCAGCATCACCGGTTGGAGGGGGTTCCTGGGTCGACCCAGCCTTACTTCTCGTGACGTCGTGGGTTCGAGGCCAGGCCAGACCACAAAACTTTTTACTCAGATTTCTTTAATTTTCTCAGTTTATATTACTTTTATAATATTTCGAGGGCCCATTAGGTAGGTTAGGACCAAGGAAGAATTTATTTCATTTACTTTTGCTATTTCATCCTAATAAACTTAATACCTAATTTGTATGAAAGGTATAAAAGGTTGATTTATTTATTTACTACCCTGCTATTGGTAATTATAGATTTTCTTTTCTTTTTTACACCTTTCATTTCTGGTAGCAGAGCATGGTTACTTAGGTACATGAACTCTCAAGTGTGATACCAAGTAAATCAAACTCTCTATAGAATATTCTCAAAAATAAAATTAAAATTATATAGTAACTCTTGGAAAAAATTCTATAAGACTTCCACTGCATTTTATTGGTATAAAGCCATACATTTCTTCATTCACGTTATTACAGTCCCTATTTACCTACCCTTGTATGTCATTACTGTTCATGTTCTTCGAATTGTTTTTTGTTCGGGCTTATTTCTGTCATTTCTTTCCATCAACAGGTTTTCCTTTTACTTCACTATCATTGTAATTTAGGATTTATCCTTCCTGGATCATTCCTCCCATACACCTACCTATCTCTTCTACCTTTTTCCATCGGACCTATCAACCATGTCCACTGCCGCAGATGAAGTTGAAAGCCGATCACAGCCTTCATTGGAGGAAAGGGCTGGAGCTATTCGTCGCCAAATGACAGATTCTGCTGATGAGATAGAATTTGTTTACAACTATGCCAAGAAAAATGTTTCTGATCCAGCTACTTCATCGAATGCCGTCAGGGCCAACCTGAAAGGTATGAAAGGGAACATGGATACACATTTTCGCAAATTTGACGAACTTTGGTCTCAGCTTGGAAATCTCTATGACCTGAACAAAAGGGCGTCAGCATTCCCTTCAGATGATGACAAGAAGTTGAAGAACAAGATCAGGAGTGACTACTATTCTACAAATGGCAAGATTGAGCTGCTAAAGTCAGAAGACATCAATTTGGCACAAACTGACCCCGCCAATGTGACAGTTACAGAACTGAGGCCAGCAAGAAATCTGCCAAAGATGAATCTTCCCACCTTCGATGGGCAGCTACTACAGTGGCCAAAATTCAGAGACTCCTTCATCTCTATGGTTCATCAAGAGAAGCTCTCTGCAATTGAAAAATTCCAATACTTGAGAGCATCTCTCAGGGGTTCTGCTCTAAGTGTAATCTCATCATTTAGGGTGGAAGAGACCAATTACCCCTTAGCGTGGCAGGCTGTTCAAGACACATATGAGAACAAGCGGATGCTGGCTTCTGCCTATTTGGACCAGCTTCTTAATTCCAAGATTCTTCAAGGAAAGGCCACCCCAGATGCTCTCAACCAATTTCTCTCCTCTGTCTGCGACAATGTTGCGGCTTTCAGGTTGCTGAATATCAGAGATGAGGCACAATTCATATTGTTCCACTTGTCTATCCGCTGTCTCGATTCTCATACTAGAGAGCTTTTTGAGATGAAGCAAGATAAAAACACCTTCCCAACTTTTGATCAGCTCACGAAGTTCATACGGGAACGTGTGATTGCTCTCCAACTGGCTGGCAACAATAATCCCTTAGCAGAAAATAAGCAACGCTCTTCAGACGCCTCTCAGAACACGCCGAAGACATCAAATCCACCTAAGCCCAAGAACGTCCATAAAACCGCTCTCATCGCCAGCAAGGCCTCTACTCCATCCAAGACCTCGCCACATGTAAGATCGGTCAACTCTGATGCCTCCGTCTGCGTAGCCTGTAAAGGGGAACCACATCACTTATTAAATTGCCAAGTTTTCAATGAGACAGCTGGACGAGAACGACGTGATCTACTGAAGAATTGGACGGGCTGTGTGAATTGTTTATCACATGGCCATCAGGTCAAAGACTGCACGTCAAAATGGCATTGCCGTTTTTGCCCCGAGCGCCATCATGCATCCATACACCCTCCTTCAAACAGTGGCAACAATACCAGCCTTGCAGCTTGTAGCGTTCTATCAGAATCAACGAGTCTCTCTGCATCCAACATCAAGGAAGGACAAGTTGTATTAGGAACGGCCATTGCAAGTATACTGGATGGAAGAGGTCAGTTTCAGACCGTAAGGCTGGTAATTGACTCAGGAAGCCAGAGTTCGTTCATGACGTCCCGCTGCCTGAATCGACTTGGCCTGAAGATGATGAAAGCCGACCGGCTGATATCTGGAATTGGTCAGACCCTATTCAAAGGGTCTAAAGGGAAGGTGATGTGTACCATCAAGTCTAGAGCTAGTACTTCTAAACAACTCACCACAGAGGCGATTGTAGTCTCAACCATCACATCTCTCTTACCTTCTGCAGTACTGCCTCAGTCTGTCATAGACAAGTGCAAGAGACTTAGACTTGCGGATCCAGCCTTCTGGAAGCCTAGCACTGTGGACTTCCTCCTAGGGGCAGACCTATTCACCGAAATCTGGACAGGTGGAATCAAGGAGTTGGATTCCGAAGGTCCGAAGCTTCTTCCTTCCATTTTTGGCTTGATTGTTATGGGAAAGTTTGGTACGGGAATTGCGGCTACATCGACTTCACTTCTTATGGTTGATAACTCAAACAATATCAACTACCAGCTCGAGCGGTTTTGGCAACAGGAGGAACCCCTTCCAGCTATCCACATTGTCAACCCCGAGGATCAAAAATGTGAGCTACACTTCAGCAAAACCCACTACCGTCTGGAGAATGGCCGTTATGGTGTCTGTCTTCCATTTCGAGATGAGCATCCAGCTGTTGGAGACTCTTCCACCATGGCCCTTCGGCGGTTTCACAGCCTAGAAAAGAAGTTGATGAACAACCTCCCAATGAAACAGAAGTACCATGACTTCCTTTATGAATACCTGCAACTCCAGCACATGTCTCCAGCAAGTTCTCCTGCAAAATTCGTTATACCTCACCACTGCATTCTGAAGGATATGCCAGAAGGTGAAAAGCTGAAGGTGGTCTTCGATGCTAGTGCTCAAGTTACAGGAGGGTCTCTCAACGAACACCTTCTGACCGGACCAAAACTCCAAAACGATATCCGCATTGTTATACTCCGATTCAGATATCATCGGATTGCCTTTTCAACTGACATTGTAAAAATGTTCAGGATGATTGAAGTCTCTCCACAAGATCGCCAATACATGCAAATCTATTGGAGATTCGACCATAAACAACCTGTTGAACGCTATGAACTCAGCACGGTTATATATGGACTAGTATGTGCCCCCTACCTAGCACAACGAGTCGTACGACAGCTAGTACTAGACCATGGTAGCAAGTTTCCTTTAGCTGCCAATGCCCTACTAAAAGATATTTATGTGGACGACATATTGACAGGCGCATCGTCTGTTACCGAGGCTCTTACTCTCCAAGATCAACTCATCAAAATCCTGAGGCTTGGTGGATTTGAGCTGAGTAAATGGAGTAGCAACGCAAAGGAGCTACTGAATAAGGTACAGCCTTTATCTAAAACTGATCCTGTTGATTTGTCGACTCCTGAGGACCAGTTCACTAAAATACTTGGTCTTCAATGGGATCCTGTTTTGGATTGCTTCTCATTTTCAATCGGGCAGCCTAACCCCAGCTACACTAAAAGAGGAATCCTGTCAACAGTTGCTCGATTGTATGACCCTCTGGGGTTCTTGACGCCTACCACATTCTTGATGAAGGGATTCATTCAGGAACTGTGGTTGCGCAACCTCGACTGGGACCAACCCATGACTCCAGACCTGGAGACTTCATGGGCAAATGTTGTTGAGCAGTTACCCTTGCTGTCAGAGCTGAAGATTCCTCGTTTCCTCGGCGTATCTACTGACACTGACTTGGTACAGATAGTGGGCTTTGCAGATGCTTCAAACAAGGGGTATGCTGCAGTGCTGTATTTGAGAGTCGTCTCACCCACTGTCTGCAAGGTGTTTTTGCTCACATCCAAGTCAAAGCTTGCCCCTACCAAAGTTCAGTCTGTTCCTCGGCTTGAACTATCAGGCGCTCTTCTTTTGGCTGAACTCTACTCCTCGGTTCTACCCCACATTGAGACCCTGGAATTGCCTATTGAACCCCCAGCATTCTTCACTGACTCCTCAACTGCCTTGGCTTGGATCAACACGCCACCACATCGGCTTAAAGTCTTTGTTGCCAACCGCGTTGCAAAGATCCAGGAACTCACGGCTACATCAGCCTGGAATCACATTGCCTCAAGGGAAAATCCTGCGGACGTAGCATCGCGAGGAATCCTTCCTTCTTTTCTAATAACTCACAGTCTTTGGTGGACCGGACCGCCCTGGATTTCCTTAAACCCTGAAAAGTGGCCAAGGTCCAGCATCAACCTTCCTTCAGAAGTCCCGGAGTCGAAAGCTGTTGAGACAAGTTCACTCGTCTCTATTAGTCCACCAGACAGCCTGATAATTTGGATCTCCAGGTTCTCATCCTACATGACCTTGATTAGGGCCGCAGGCTGGGTACAGCGATGGCTATACAACGTGAAGCACATGAAGTGTTGTTGCTGCAAGTGGTTTCAGGGGCCTTTACGGAAAACAGAATTTGATGAAGGCCTTAAGATGTGCATAAAGGGCGTCCAGTTGTACTACTTCCATGACCACAAACAGATGTTGGTAAAGTACTCCAATCTAAAACCTTATGTGGATGAAGAAGGAATTTGGCGTGTTGGTGGGAGATTAAAGAATGCGTCTTTCCCAGAATCCCGCAAACATCCAATTCTTCTTCCTTATGAAGCACACCTTAGTGTTCTTCTTGTGGACCATTTTCACAGAATTTACCTGCATCCTGGACCAACGACTCTTCAAGCTGTAATCCAGATGCAGTTTTGGATCCCCTCTCTTCGAAGGCTCATCCGTGTTAGAGGATTTCGCTGCAAGCCCTGCTACACTTCCAGAGCATCAGTCGTCACGCCCCTTATGGGTGACTTGCCAAGCTACAGGGTTAATGGTGGGCGGGCTTTTCAGCATGTAGGCATAGACTTTGCTGGACCCTTTCCCCTAAAGGAATCGAGCAGACGCAATGCAGCAATTGGGAAGGTGTATCTATGTCTATATGTCTGCATGTCTACAAAGGCCCTTCACCTGGAAGCCGTTACCCGACTTACAACGGAAGCGTTCCTTGCCTCTTTCCAAAGATTCACGTCACGCAGGGGGATCCCAGCTCACGTCTACACCGACAATGGAAGCAACTTCTTGGGAGCAGCTAAATATCTCAAAGAGCTTTATCGCTGGTTTGCCTCTCAAAACACCAAACAAGATCTCCTTAAATATGCCATCAATACAAGGATCACCTGGCACTTCAACCCACCCCAGACCCCTCACATGGGGGGTATCTGGGAAGCAGGTGTGAAGTCGGTGAAGCGGTACCTAAGACTCATAGCTTCAAACATGAACTTAACTTTTGAAGAGATTGCTACATGGTTTGCCAGAGTCGAGGCCATTCTCAACTCAAGGCCTTTATGCCCTCTTTCTACAGACCCTGGAGAGAACGATTATCTCTCCCCGGGTCACTTCTTGGTGGGCGGTCCACTCATCGCTTCTCCTGAACCGTCCTTGTTGGACATAAAAGAAAACCTGCTCAGCAGATGGCAACTCGTTACCAGAATGAGTGAACATTTCTGGGAACGATGGAGTTCTGAATATCTCCAGACCCTCCAGAGGCGTCCCAAATGGGTTCAGACTAGAAAGAATCTGGAAGTTGGAGATCTCGTGCTCCTGAAGGAGAGCTCGCCACCGATGCAATGGAAAATCGCAAGGGTGGCTGAAGTCCATCCAGGAGATGACGACGTTGTTCGAGTAGTCACAGTTCGCCGGGGCAACTCCATGTTTTGCAGGCACGTAGCCAATCTCGTACCACTTCCACACCTCATGACCGATTCCTTTCCCAGCTCCTACTGACAATCCAAAAATTTGCTTTGCCCAAATTTGGTGGGCGGAATGTTGAAGATAGTTTTAGTTTTATTCGTTAGTTCGTCTCGGCCTGGTCCCCTTATCGCACCGCTAAGGATTTACCGCCGGATTAAACTCCGACCTGCTCGTCTTCTCTGGATCCTGTCTACACAGCCGCCCTCAACACACTCATTTTGGAGGTGGACTGAACAGTGAGGAGGGGGAGTTTGTCGGCACAGCTTCCCGTCGTCTTCACGGGGGTCGACAGTTACGAACTGATGTTCTTGATCGCTACGTCAAGCATCCTAGCACCTACTTGCTAAAGCAAAATAGTTCGTACTCGTCGCTAAACGGGTCGCAGTATCCCATCAACACTTACAACCTCCTGACCATCTCTACCGACCGCACAACGTTTCTGGTGAGCTTGTTCGCTTGAATTTAGCAACTTACGCCGTTACCCCTCCCAAGCAAACATCAACTCAAATAGGCCTCATTGATTTTAGGATTTCCAGAGGCAGCAAGCGAATCTGAACTTACTCCGTGCTCGCCTCGTGTTCGGGAACGTTCGAGACCTCGCAGCATCACCGGTTGGAGGGGGTTCCTGGGTCGACCCAGCCTTACTTCTCGTGACGTCGTGGGTTCGAGGCCAGGCCAGACCACAAAACTTTTTACTCAGATTTCTTTAATTTTCTCAGTTTATATTACTTTTATAATATTTCGAGGGCCCATTAGGTAGGTTAGGACCAAGGAAGAATTTATTTCATTTACTTTTGCTATTTCATCCTAATAAACTTAATACCTAATTTGTATGAAAGGTATAAAAGGTTGATTTATTTATTTACTACCCTGCTATTGGTAATTATAGATTTTCTTTTCTTTTTTACACCTTTCATATATATATATATATATATATATATATATATATATATATACATATAATTTTTGGTGTCTTTCGGCAGTGAATTCAGGATGGTCTGAAACGGATTTTGGTATAAAAATCTTTCGGAAATTCGAGTTTTAAAATTTTTGGACCGAGAACAATAGCTTCCTTTTCTTCGAAAATTCGCTAAAACTAGTTCTAGAATATTTTGAGCTTGAAAATAACGAAAGTGTTGTTATAAATAAGTTTAAATTAGGATAAAAATACAAATCAGCCTTCGTAACATTAAGTGTATTTACTAACTACTTAGGAATAACCTGTAAATACTGTTGGTTCTTGATCAATGTAACTCATTCTCCAAACACTTAAGGTGTGTTTTGTCAATGAAACTGCTGGCCCATAGATACGCAGTTATAAATAGTGGTGGAAGAGACGAGCCTGGACGGTTCATTGACCTTAGGCTCATAAACCAACGTAAGTTTAGATCTCGTATTATGTATATAGACTCTCTAAAAATCATTATATTTGTTGTATAAAGTATTTGCTGAATAAAAAAATTGAATTGAAAAAAATTGAAAATATTTTATCAATCAATCGAAGCCGCAGTATTGCAATGTTGTAATTAGGTAGTTTGTTGAAGTTTGGTGAGTCGAAGAGGTCGGTGGCGTCGTGTGTGTGTGTGTGTTGTGGGGGGAGGGGGGCGGTCAGGCGCGTCGCCCCTCACCGCCCACTTCCACCGGCTCCTTTCAGAAACTCATTACTCGACGCCCCGCCCGCCGCTCCCCCCCCTGGCGGTGTCGCCCTTCAGTGTCAAGTATTTGTCGCTAATACCCCCCCCCCCTTCCATCTCCTCACTGGTGTCATCCACGAACCCCCCACCCAACCCTCCCCCCATCCAACATCATTACCGCCAGTTCTTAACCACAGCGCGTCTCTGCCTCCGCCTCCTCTTCCGCCCACACTTCATTCAATTTCGATCTCTATAAACCCTTCGCCTTACGTGTTGTGGCGTTGCCGGTAGGTGCTCGTGTGGATCGGCGGATTTGGCGAATGGCGGGTTGAGGGGGGGGGGGGGGGGGGTCTGGTCGCTGAATGGTACGTGCACGTGCGGGCTCGAGCGGTGTGTCACATCAGCGCCAGGAGGTCGTCACCTGAAGGCGGTGGGAGGAAGAGGAAGAGTTTTTATCTTCTTTTTTTTCCCCCTTTTCCGTCTCTCTCTCTCTCTCACCCCCTCCCGGTTCAACGCGTCTTCTCAAGATATTGATTCCGTGGATGAGTGATTTGGGTGGCGGGTGGGGGGGGGGGGGGGAGGCTGTTACCATTTTGAGTGGGCGCAGAGCCGTCAGCTCGTCCCCCTCTGACCCGCGACCCGAGACGTCTCGCGACCTGCGACCCGAGACGTCTCGCGACCCGCGACCCGAGACGTCTCGCGACCCGAGCGGCCGAGGTGCACACACGCCCGCATCGTCTCACCAACATCGATGGCCCACCATCTGACCACAAATACAAATTCTCCTGGAAATTTATTCGACAAATATTCAGGCCTCAATTAATTAATTAAACAATATTTTGGTTTATAATTTTCAAAAATGAACCTTTGGAATCGAGCATGGAAAAAAAATTTTAACCCCCCGTCTAAATTTGATGGTTTCTTATACAAGGTACGCAAAATACTAAATGGGAATAGAATCCTGCAAATGATTACACAAAGGTTTATGAGCCCTAAAACATCATAAAAATTATAGTTCTACAAAAATGCGCGTGATTCAATAATTCAGTAATTATTTTTTGTTGTTCATCAAGCATAACGTTTATTCAAGTTGCAAAAATACCTACCAACAAAATCCAAAAGACCTATCATTCTTCAAATGAAATAATATCACAGAGCAACCAACTCATACAGCCATTCGTGATTATAATCAGGTTCTCCCTAGTGAAGATATCCGGGCTGGATTTATACCGTTTAGTTCGCAATCGTGTTGACGAAGCTTCTCGATGCAATCGAACGACTGGACGTACAGTACTCCGGGTGGTTTCAAAAACTTCTTTAGTTCAAGATCAATTTAAAAACTTTAAAAAACCATATCCTGTTGAAAGCTTTCAAGCTATAGCGTTTTGAAAATTGCAAACCCTGTTTTTCACCGCTTAGAGATAACTGACAGTAACGTCGAGTACGGCGGACGGCGACGGACAGAAAATTGTTATTCCATTTTGGTTTATTATTCCGTGAATAATACACCTATGTATTCGCTCAGCAAAAAAATTTTATAACACCCCGTCAACATTTTTTCTTTTCCGTTTCAAGGTGCGTAGGTAGATTCCAAAAATGCAATGTCCGTCCGCCGTATCACGTGTACCGGCTTCATTTTCGGTCTAAAAAATTCTTTCTTTCGCACACGTGCTCCATTGTATAGAAACTTTTCAGCCCGATCGGAATATACCCAGGGGTGTTATGAGTGAAAATGTGTGTAAAAATAGGTACTTTTTGTGTTTTAGTAACATGTTAGTAACGTGAGTTTTTGAGGTATCGTTTTTCAAGTTTTTGGTACGAGAAGACCGAACATGAAGTCGATTTTGACCAAGGAGTGGAAAATTGAGTTCTACCAAATGTTCAGCTCCCAAAATTGATTTTTCGTGAGTCTAAAACCTGGGATATCGTCTGAAATCACAATCAGTTTGTATAATAATACTGGAAAAAGTGTCGACGTGGATCAAGACAATTAAATTGTACTACCAATGATCAAAGATAATTTGAAAAAATAAAATAAATTAAAAGGAGCGTACCTACCTAATTTGTGTTTTGGGAGCCAAAATTGGTGGAAACCTTCAGAAATAGCTATTTCAATTATTTCACATGAAAGAAACAATAAATGAACAGCCAACATTTCTGTAGGTAGGTATGTCCAGTAGAATAATAAACCCATGTGACAAGGACTTTGCAGCGTTTTTTTAAAGTTTTTGAATAGTTCTTGAACTTGGGAGTTTCTCGAGACCACCCAAAGCTTTGTACGACCAGCCGTTCGTTTGCACCGAAAAGCTTCGTCAACATGATCGTGAATCAAAAGGTATAAATCCGGCCCGGATATCATCACTAGGGAGCACCTGATTATATTCACGGATGGCTGTATGAAGTCGAGTTGGTGGTTCTGTGATATTATTCCATTTGAAAAATGATGGATCCTTCGGATTTTGTTGATAGGTACTGTTGTAACTTGAACAAACTTTATGCTTCATGAGTAACAAATAATTAATGTTTGAGTTATAGAATCCCGCGCATTTGTATGAAACTGTAACTCCCGCTGCAGTACTCGATTTAGTGCTTTCCTTGGGGGAGGAGCTGGAGGGTATTGACCTGCACAGAAAGTGCATCTGTACAGGTAAATATTAAACCAATCGCACAAATATTGGTCCATTTTTTCGGCAGTTGTCGGTGACATCGAACAAATCAGAAAATCCATCATAAATTTCCTTTTTTCCCACCCAGAAAGCTCTTTGTCATCTCAAATTGACGATTTCGACGTGCTGAACAAAACCCAAGAAGGATATCTGAAAAAGTCCTCATTTTGAGGAAGTTATGACCGCTTCAAATTCCAACATACGTGCGTACGTACGGAGCGACATCAAGCGGTAAACCGTCTAGAAACTCGTGTTGAGCACTTCACAAGGTTCGGTGGTTTTCTCGAACGCCTCTTCGACGACCTCAACATATATTATTATTTCGATTCCTGTATGGTGATTATGAACACGGAAGTAACTGACTCTGCTTCCTCACCCACCAGCGCTCGACAACTCAAAAACGCTGCAATGTCCTTGTCACATGGGTTTATTATTCTACTGGACATACCTACAGAGTAATGGCTTCCAAAAACACGAATTAGGCTCCTATTTTGACCAAATATCTTTGATCATTGACAGTAAAATTTGTCTTGATTCACTTGTTGATACTTGTGGTTGATGCCTGGGATAGGTGAGGTTATGATGGAATGTTCTCAGAAGGTTTCCACCACACCGGTTATACCCCAAGGCTTCACCAGGCAGGTTATACAACTCTATGAGATTTTTTCAAGGGAAGGTTGTGAGATAGAGAAGTCATCGACTCTAAGTGAATGCATAGAATGAAGAAGCCTGGGCAGGAGCACTGGTTTTATAGGGCTTGTTCCACCCTCCTCCGGACCTCTGAGACTAGTTTGGGACTGTTGGAGGGGTTAGGGACTGTTGGAGGGAGCCGGCTGTGAACGTTCTCCGTGTCATGTAGACCCCTTCCTTCTACTTGCTTCATTGAGCGTAATCTGGTCGTACAGGTTTGAGTGGCATAGGTGGGTGCCATGACGGTACTACTTCTAGTGTTATTATGCACGTGTATGGTGAGTTCAGACGATTTCCCAGGTTTTTGGCTCATACAAAATGAATTTCGGTAGCTGAACCTTCGTTACAGACTCAGTTCTTCACTTTACCTTCTTATTCCGCCTTCTAGCCCTACACCAATATGGAAAACAAAGCCTCACAAGCTCATGTTCCCTTAAACCTCAAGAAAACCTCGAAAAAACCTGTTAACACCCATTTTTCTCCCGTAACACCCCTGGGTGTATCCCGATCGGGCTGCCGAGCTTTGGACCACAACTATGGCCAAAACTTGTTCCCAAATGGGGATCCAAACTGTGTGCGGAAGAACGAAGATTTTAGAGCAAAATTTGACGTAAATTTAAGCGGGAAACTTCATCAGAACTTCAGTTTATCACCTTGATCAAAATTGACTTCATATTCGGTCTCCTCGTCCTAAAAAACATAGTAATCGATACCTCACAAGCTCATATTACTGGAACACCAAAAATCCCCAATTTTACTCCCATGTTTCACCCATGACACCCCTGGGTATATTCCGATCGGGCTGCAAAGTTTCGGGACACAACTAGGACCCAAATGTGTTCCCAAATGAGGATCCAAGCTGTGTGCAGACGAACGACGATTTTAGACCAAAATTTAACGTAAATTTAAGGCTGAACTTCATCAAAAGCTCAATTTTTCACTTTGATCAAAATTGACTTCATATTCGGTCTCCTCGTCCTAAAAACCATAGTAATCGACACCTCATAAGCACGTGTTACTGAAACACCAAAAATCCCCAATTTTATTCCCATTTTTCACACATGACACCCCTGGGTATATTCCGATCGGGCTGCAAAGTTTCGGGACACAACTACGGCCCAAATGGAGCCTGTGTGCGAAAGAACAAATTTTGATTTATTATTTTCAATAATGAACCATTGGAATCGAGTATGAAAAAAAAAAAAAAATTGTAACCCCCCCCCCCACTCCTTAAAATTTTATGGTTTACGTTTCAAGGTATGTAGAACCCAAACCGGAATGAAAATATTTCTGTCTGTCCGCCGTACGGGCCACTTTTTTAAGTTACCATGAAACAAAAAATTGATGAAATTCGGGTTACAGGTTCCCTTCCGAGTCTAGTTGGTCCTCGAAGCTCGGCGTTACTGTCAGTCATCTCTAAGGGGTTCAAAATAGGGGTTTAAATTTTCAGAACGCCGTAGCTCGAAAACTTTTGATAGAATGTTATAATTTTTTTTACGTTATTAAATTTGTGTTGAGCTAAACAATTTTTTGAGACCACCTGGAGCATTGTACGTCCAGCCGTTCGTGTGCACCAAGAAGCTTCGTCAACACGATCGTGTATCAAACGGTATAAATCCGGCCCGGATATCATCACTAGGGAGCACCTGATTATAATCAAGGATGGCTGTATGAAGTCGAGTTGGTTGTTCTGTGATATTATTTCAGTTGATACGTGATGGACTATTGGATTTTGTTGGTAGGTACTTGTGAAACTTGAACAAACGTTGAAGTATTATTGATGGGTAAATTATTGCACAACGGCAAATTATTACACAACGGTTCATCTACCAAGAAGGGGCTGGATTTTGTTGATCGGTACTTTTGCAACTTGAACAACCGTTGAAGTATTATTGATTGGCAAGTTATTACACAACGGTTCATTATACCTGACCACGAGGGTAGGTACTGACCACAGAAAACAGTGATCTACGCAGAAGGGGCGTCTATTTCACTCCACACCAACAGTTTTCCTTCAGAACTTCATTATTTGCGTTTCTTTTTGCCATATTATTTACTATTGTCATCGACAGAATTATTTTAGCAACATTTAACTAGTGATTTATGTAGTGTAACGAGTATTTCAACAGAAGGGTGAATGAATTCGAATTGTAGGTATATATTTTACCCAAATGTCATCACCAGGGGCGCGCTAACAATCGGGAATTGGCCCGGGATAAAATCATTGCTAGGGTTCACCTGATCATAATCGCAGAGTATGAAGTAGAGTTGGTTGTTCTGTGATATTATTTCATTTGAAAATGATGGCTCTTTTGGAGTTTGTTGGTAGGTAGTGAAACTTGAATAAACGTTGAAGTATTATTGATGGGTAAATTATTAAACAATGGTAAATTATTACACAACGGTAAATTATTGCGGTTCATTGTACCATCTACGTAGAAGGAGCTGGAGTTTGTTGGTGGGTACTTTTGCAACTTTTTTCACTCCACGTCAACAATCCCCTTCAGAACTTCATTATTTGCGTTTCTTTTTGCCATTCCAGGTACTGTTTTTCATCGACAGAATTATTTTAGCAACATTTTAACTCGTGATTTAGGTAGGTACCTAGTAACGAGTACGGGGTTAGGTACTAACCTAAGGAGGGTCTGCGATCTACATAATATGTATAGAGTAGTACATATTATTATATGAAGGGTTATCTATACAGAGAGCTGTGATCTGTAACAGGAGGGTATTCTGTACAAAATAATAAACCGTTGTGCAGGGATTTGCAGCGTTTTTTGGTCCGAATTGTAGCAGATATGCGTGATATGGCGTGCGGCGGACGGACATTGCATTTTTCTGAATCTACGCACCTTGAAACGGACATTTTGATGGGGGCGTTATACAAAATTTTTTACTGAGCGAACACACAGGTTGTGTTGTTCACAGTATAATGAACCAAAAGGAAGACGTCCACCTCGGCAACCTGTCGAAGCCTGAAACGAACGGCTCCCGAATGAGCTCGACAGTTCGATCTTCATTGCAGCGCTCTGACAAATGCACTGCCGGGACAACGGGGAATTGGCCGATTCACAGATGGATCGCCTCGGGACGAGCACAAAAGCCGGTTCGACGGTGATTCGTTTGGCCGGAGGATTCGTCTGTGGCTGAGGCTGCTCATTTGTAAGAAGTCGAACTGCTACTTTGCATTGGATTTCAATCCCCCTCCCACCCCCTTCCCCTCCACTACCCCCACCACCGCACAACTCTTTTCTTCATCTGATTATATTGAAAAGGTTTCACTCTTATAAGACGAGTTGATCTTTTTCCTTCGACCAACTTGACTTACCGCCTCCTTTCTATCCCCTTTCACCCCTCCTTTCACCCCCCTTTCACCGTGTTGGATCGAATTGATTATGCGGTATTTTCCACTTTTCCCTCCCAACCCGAAAGCTCGAAAGAAGATGAGAAAACGAAATGCCGCAACTCACCTGGCTCTTGGGTGTTCACCGAATCCGATGCCGCATCCTCAGATCTTCGTACAGGTTCATACGGACGTGTTGTTTGTGTGTGTGTAACCTACAAGACCCGGCCTCGAGAAAATGTGGGGAAAAAACACTGCAAAGTCCTTGTCACATGGGTTTATTATTCTACTGGACACACCTTACGGAAATGTTGGCTGTACATTTATTGTTTCTTTCACGTGAAATAATTCGAACAGCTATTTCTGATGGTTTCCACCAACTTTGGCCCCCAAAACACGAGATAGGTTTTTTTATTTTTTCCCAAATCATCTTCGATCATTGGTAGTGCCATTTAATCGTCTTGATCCACGTGGTATAATATAATATCTAGTGACTCGGAACAATGTTATATTAATGTTGTAGGGTCTTCTTTTTCAATGTGGGAGTTTGAAGTGAGACTGAGATCCAGGTGTTTTTGAAACCGCTTTTTATTGTGAAACACAAGCTTTCAACTGCCCTCAGTTGTTCCTGGTAAGAAAACTTACCTTAATTCTGGTACTGTCCTGCCGCGATGAGAATGCCGAGGTGACCTGTCACCACCCTACCGCCCTGAGCAGCCAAACTCCGCTACTGTAGAAGTCGCTTACAGTGATCGAATTGGGACCGACTGGAAGCAATCTCTATACACGACCAATCTCTATAAGCGACTTCTACTGTATACCTAATGTATTTGTGGTGATTTTAGCAATTTTTACCGTTATTGGCGAATGCGAACACCCCAGAATTGACCTAATTTTGATTAATTTTTTTAAAGGAAATATTCATTAAAACCTATAGTTATCTTCTGTTTCGGATCATCGTTTAATAGGTACCACTTCTGGTGATTATATACCATTTTTAGGAGACATCAGCCATTTTTACCTATTTTGCCGACTTTTTAACACCCAAAAACTCAATAAATAATCACTATAACCGAACTTTTGATCACTATAACAGGCCAATTCACTGTGTGTTTACATACAGCCGATCGGGACCTGACTGTTTCTATCCTTATATCCGACTTATTCCTTTAACCGCCTTTCTACTAAGCGACTTCTACTGTACTACCCTTTCACCAAGTTTGCGGCACCCCTTCCTTCCCCATCCATTACCAAATGATTACATAGGTACCCTGAATGGTACATGCCATCAGTCGAGTGTAATGGGGGGTTTTATGGTTTTTATGGTTTTAGGAGTTAGGTGTCGTTTTCCACGTAATTTTTCACGCTGCATCGAATGGAGATACTCCTCTATTACACTTGATTTCCTCGAAAAACACACTTTTTTTGCATTCAAATGTTGTTTTCTCCATTAATTTGCAGGTACCTATAATAAAAAATGACCGTACCGTTAGAAAGCTGAGATTCTGAGGAAGTTTTCAAAATAATATGTAATTTGGATCAGAAAAACGGATAGAAAAAAGTCGAACTTTGAAAAAATGTCAAAATTTACACGTTGGCCTCCTTTGTTACGCATAGTCTGCAAAAAAAATTGGTTTGACATCTGGAAATTTTACGCCCTTTCTAACGGTATAGTTACTTTTAATTTTACGCTGTAAATTGAGGGAGTTATGGCCGTTTTAGTGGCGTAAGGTCGAAAACACGAAAAAAAGCGTCTGACAGGTAGTACATCATTGGTGTTTTCCTTCGTCCCTCGCCACCTGTGGACGCGGAGGAAGGGTTCCCTCAGAAGTGTCTGGAACCTGCGTCATGGGGACGGAGACTAGCGCGATCTACAGGTCACTGAGAGAGTCAGGACCTCGTTTCGTTATCAGTAGAGATCGGATTTTTATGTATTTAAAAATGCGAAGTATGTAACTAAAATATGTATTTATTTTTTTGAAATATGCATAAAATACCTTACCTATGTGAAAAGTTTTTGTGAAATGTGAAAATATTTTACCTATATATTTTCTGAAATATGTAAAACTGGGTAGACATTTTAAAGTTAAAATAAATTGTGAAAATGCGTAGGACATCATCCGGAAACTAACGTAGATACTTAGCAATCACTTCGAGTCAATTCTTCTATTTGAGAGTGAATTTCGTGGCATTTCTCACCAGAAAACAGAGTATCCAAACCAAAAAGAGTTTCAACAATGAACAATGTGCAAAATAGTGTTTACACAGCTCCCTACAACCATCCGAAAATGGCGATATTCTTCAAAACGTTGGAAAACAGTTGACATCGAAAAATAGGTGTCTCATTTAATGAAATATTTGAAAATATGACTTTCAATCAATGAAATATTTGAAAATATGTAATAATAGCGAAACATGTGAAAATATGTGAAATTAAAGTGTGTTAAAACGTTCGCAAATTGTCAGTATGAACACATCTAGTTGAAAATCATGGATACATAGCCTAGAAAAAAATAATGTGAATACATACGAATCCTATCCCTAGTTATCAGTTATCACAAATAAACCCGCCAACCACAATCAATCACACCTACCCGGTCCTAGTTTTGTCTTAGTTTTGCCTTCTTTTATTATTTTATCTAGATTTAATTCGCGTTCGTTTTCGATTTTTAGACACGGACAGTTCACGGCTTTCTCTCTAGTCACGTTTAGTTTTTTTAGTCTGTCATTTTGGTTCCAACCCTTGCTGCTTTTGACTCTGATTTTTGGATTCGGACAGATTATCAGTAACTATCTAATAGATTCGGATTAGACGCAGTCAGTTCACGGCTTCATCTCTAGACACTAGCATAGGTAGTTATTTTTTTAGACTTGTGTTGTCATTTTTGTATTTTTGTCAGAGTTGATAAATAGTCCACCCACATACTCAAGTGGTAGGTTACTTATTATTTTAAAACGATGTTATAAAACATATTACCAAGGTAATTTTCACCACTACCACTATTAAATTTCCTGTTTTACAAAATGTGAATTAAAAATGACCAAGAACTATTACTTGTGTATTTTTTAATAGGTACCTGCTACTTATCAGTTGCGCCTTTCTCTTAATAATAAGCCTGGACACATCAGTCATATTTATTGATGGTATTTCATTTATGGTGTTTTCCATTTTATGCAGTGTTTAGAAGGGATTCTAGTTCTGTGTGTATGGTAACAATTATTATGTAGATTCACAACAGAAACATTAGTTTTTTTATAACAACAAGTACACAAATCTATCGTTTGAAAAAAAAAAATAAATATTATTCCTGCTTACTAATGAAAATAGAACAGAAATAATTTCAATAATGGTATCCAAAGTAAAACAAACTTATAATGTAGGTACCTAAAACTATCCATAGGGGTAAAAAATCCGTCATACAGCGTGATTGTATGAAACAAATTCTAAAGCGCATCATAACGTCCGCCCTTTGAGGTCAAGTTTTCCATTCGCGTTAATCGGTGCGCAAATGTCTTTTTAGTAGTGCTCTTCCCAGTTCAAGGACTTCTGCCGAGGAACCCAGACAATTTTGAAAAGTAAGTATGCTTCCAGTTGGGGATCCCATGGGTCCACATCAAGGCGATCCGGTTTAGGGAACTTCTTCATTGTTGATAATCAAAAATTTTGCCCCTCAAAATTTTAT
The DNA here is from genome assembly GCA_954871275.1 of Leptopterna dolabrata. NCBI lineage: Eukaryota > Metazoa > Arthropoda > Insecta > Hemiptera > Miridae > Leptopterna > Leptopterna dolabrata. The sequence goes on along the minus strand of OX940984.1, from coordinate 37,528,780 downwards.
GGTTTTTACATTTCAAGGTACGTAGAATCCGAAAATGCAATAAAAATCATTTCGGTCTGTACGCCGTACGGTGGACCCAGAGAAAACAGTGGTCTACTCAGAAGGGCATCTATACCGGTAAATAATAAACCGTTGTGTAATAATTTGCAGCGGTAAAAAAAATTGGGTATGAACTTTATGAAGTATGTAGTTACCCATAGGTTTGATGGGTTTGGGTCTCTTACTAAGGCAGTATGTCCTAAAAAGACAGGTACTAATGTGTAATGTACAACACAGAAGAAATCTGAAGAAAATTTAAAAATGTAGAAAACAGTTAGGTATGTAGAATTTTATGGGTGAAAAACTCGGTAGATCTACCAGAATCCGGAAAAACAGTGAGATTGGCAAAACTGACGGCGGTTCTGACTCTCTCAGTGACCTGTAGATCGCGCTAGTCTCCGCCCCCAGGACGCGGGTTCCAGACTCTTCTGGTTCCCTCTCACTACCTGCTCCTCGGCATTCTCATCGCGGCTGGACAGTAGGGTGGTCACAAGGCAATAGGCAAAATTTTTTTTGAGAAAATCACTTCTGGCAACCCCCTAAAAGGTGCCATTTGACTAGAAAATGAGATTCTCAAAGTTTTAGGTCAATCGGATAACGTTACCCCGTGCCGCATTGAGGTTGAAGATCAGAAAAACTCACTTTGTTTCATAAAAATACTATTTTTTTCCTCATAACATAGTAACCATTTGTCTTAGAGACTTGAAATTGGTCTCATTTTATTGAAAATGTTATCTTCTTCAACTTTTACTTCCATAATTTTTTCGCTACATCCTGTAGATTTTATGTTATACAGCTTTTCCCATCTCAAAACGTGGTCCGTTTCAGCAAATGTGCCTTTTTACGCATACCCCTAAAAACCACACTCCAGTCAATGAAATCGACCTCTAGGCAATTTGATACTTCTTTATCACTCTGGTATATTGAAAATTGATACATTTGAATCTAATATACCTATAATATATGGAGGGGGTAGGGGGGAGATGGGTGGGTGGTGGGTGCTATGAAATGCACAAAAAACAATAAAAATTATGTAAAGAAACCAGTCATGCAGCATGACTTAATGAGCGAATTTTCAAAGAAATATTCGAATTAATGGCTATGGTTTTGAATAAAGGAAAACTTCGGTCTAAAATTTGGTTTTCTATGTATATTCTCTTCGTATTTATTTTAATTTGTACGTTTTGTCCATCCTGATTCTACCGTTTTGGGTTTTGGGTAGGTTTTGCGCACTTTAAATGCTCTAATTTAAGAACGGATTTAGATATCTAAAATCCGATTTCACCATCGTGTTCAGCGTGCAAAAACCTTTAAAATGAGGGGTCACTTGTTAGAAAATAACATTTTGGGGATTTTTGGGTAATTTTTGCGCACTTTAAATGCTCTAATTTGAGAACGGATCAAGATATCTAAAATCCGATTCCACCATCGTGTTCAGCGTGCAAAAACCTTTAAAATGAGGGGTCACTTGTTGGAAAATAACATTTTGGGGATTTTTGGGTAATTTTTGCGCACTTTAAATGCGCCAAAACCCTCCTTAGAGTAGGCCAATTTCGCCCATCTTCGAACTTAGCCTTTCGATTGCCAAGATAGATTTTTTGTGCAAATTTGAGCTGTTTATCTCAATTCTATCGAGAGTTATCGTCTGGAGTGACACATATATATATATATACATATAAAAAAGTGTTAAATTTCAGGAATCGTTTTAGAATGGTCTGAAACGGATTTCTATGAAGAAAATTTCCAAAAATTTATATTATTTAAATTTCGAAGCCATTGCAATAGCTTCATTTTCTTTGAATATTCGCTAAAAGTGTTTTAATAATACAAATTGAAAGTTTTTTGTATAGAAAATAATAGCCTGGAACTTATTTTACAACACAATATATCTATTCCAACACCACTGAATTTAGAACTACATTAATGGCTTAGATAGTGAGGCTTTATCGACATCAGGGTAAATTTTCCTACATTCTGAAACAACTTGTAATAAAAATTGGCGCTGGTTCTTCGTCTTTTGCCAAGCAAGAGTTGAAGTCTTGTATCAATTTCACTCCTCTTTCAGCAGTGTCGTTGACTACCCTTAAACCGTTCACTATGTTTTTAGCATGCAAATAATGAGGATTTTTGTTCCATAAGCGTGTATCGGTGTTTAAAAAATCTGTCTCTATGGAAAAACCGCTTGAAAAAATTCAAGGTTTGAGAGGTTACAAAAAAAATCAAGTTGCTTATCCAAAATTTGCTCTACAAGTGCAAAATCTAAAATCGCTTTTCTATCCCTACCATCCACTATCGGGTTCACCTAGGGAAAATAATTTCATGGCCATACTTTTTTAAATGTTGTCGTCTAAAGTGTGGTCGAAAAACGAGAACGCTATTTTCTCTGAGCTGAGGTACCACAGATGGTTTACAAATTTTGACAAAGCCTTATCTGCTATTTCTGTGTCAATTTTCCTATACTCTACTAATGCTTTCAACATTTCCAGATCTTGTTTAGGGGCCAAAGCAGGTTTGGGGGCATTGAACCATGCCTTGGCGTAAATATTTATTATAAAAACACAAATTTCTTCTATTCCTTTCATTTCTTTTTGAGTTAATAACAATTGATCTCTAAAAAGATAAATTTTGTTCCATAATAAATATTTACGCCAAGGCATGGTTCAATGCCCCCAAACCTGCTTTGGCCCCTAAACAAGATCTGGAAATGTTGAAAGCATTAGTAGAGTATAGGAAAATTGACACAGAAATAGCAGATAAGGCTTTGTCAAAATTTTTAAACCATCTGTGGTACCTCAGCTCAGAGAAAATAGCGTTTTCGTTTTTCGACCACACTTTAGACGACAACATTAAAAGAAGTATGGCCATGAAATTATTTTCCCTAGGTGAACCCGATAGTGGATGGTAGGGATAGAAAAGCAATTTTAGATTTTGCACATGTAGAGCAAATTTTGGATAAGCAACTTGATTCTTTTGTCACCTCTCAAACCTTGAATTTTTTCAAGCGGTTTTCCATAGAGACAGATTTTTTAAACACCGATACACGCTTATGGAATTAAAATCCTCATTATTTGCATGCTAAAAACATAGTGAACGGTTTAAGGGTAGTCAACGACACTGCTGAAAGAGGAGTGAAATTGTTACAAGGCTTCAACTCTTGCTTGACAAAAGACGAAGAACAGCGCCAATTTTTATTACAAGTTTTGTCAGAATGTAGGAAAATATACCCTGATGTCGATAAAGCCTCACTATCTAAGCCATTAATGTAGTTCTAAATTCAGTGGTGTTGGAATAGATATATTGTGTTGTAAAATAAGTTCCAGGCTATTATTTTCTATACAAAAAACTTTCAATTTGTATTATTAAAACACTTTTTACATAATTTTTATTGTTTTTTGTGCATTTCATAGCACCCACCACCCACCCATCTACCCCCTACCCCCTCCATATATTATAATATATTAGATTCAAATGTATCAATTTTCAATATACCAGAGTGATAAAGAAGTATCAATTGCCTAGAGGTCGATTTCATTGACTGGAGTGTGGTTTTTAGGGGTACCTATGCGTAAAAAGGCACATTTGCTGAAACGGACCACGTTTTGAGATGGGAAAAGCTGAATAACATAAAATCTATAGGATCTAGCGAAAAAATTATTGGCGTAAAAGTTGAAGAAGATAACATTTCAAATAAAATAAGACCAATTTCAAGTCTCTAGGACAAATGGTTACTATGTTATGAGGAAAGAAATAATATTTTTATGACAAAAAAGTGAGTTTTTCTAAACTTCAACCTCGATGCGGCACGGGTTAATGTTATCCGATCGACCTAAAACTTTGGGAATCTCATTTTCTAGTCAAATGGCACCTTTTAGGGGGTTGCCACGATTGAATTTCGAAAGTTGACTTTTTGTGACCACTCTTCTACTGGACAGTACATGTGAAGATGACTGTCTGAGGGCAGTTGAAAGCTCTTGTTTCTCAATGGTTTCAAAGACACCTGGACCTCAATCGCCCTTCAAACTCCCATTAACAGCGTTATATTATTAATGATATAATTAGGTACCTACTGATAATAAAGTGATAAGGATACGCGCCGATCGCGGGAACGATGAATGGATGGGTCCTAACTTCCACGCGGAAACGGCCGAACCCCCTCGGCCGGAGTGGGCTCTGGCTGGTTGAGTGGCGGAGACCGGAGTACACGAACCAGGAGCAAGACGAATCAACCGCGATTTTGAGTATTTGAAAAGAGAGAAATTTTATTTCTTCCTCATTGTGGTGCTTGCAACACTGGAGCTTCCTTCTAAAGTTGTTGAAGGAGAGTCTGGCCAGAGCCCACGGGGGTTTTGCGTTTCGTACCCAGGGCCCAAAAATGTTGCGTTTCAGTCCCGCTCTGGGACAGCAATGTTGCGTTTCGCTCCCGAAGGCCAAAACGGGAATTTTGCGTTTCGTACCCACGTTCCGGAAGCGCCCGAGAAGTAGGTGTTGTGGTTCGTACCCACGTTTGGCTTTTAGGCGTTTAAGGCATGCTATAGGTTAAATCACAAAAATATTTTTATTGGTTGCGGACGAATACATAATGCAATAAGAGACTCACGTACAGACAGGTTGCCATCGATATGTTTGTATAAGTTCAGACAAATTAGGTAGGTTTTACTCTGTCATTTCCTTGTGGGGACGGTATTTGTGGCAGACTTTTTTCATAAACTTGTAGGAATCCATCCCGTTTCGGTGATCGGCAATAGCGGATTGTAGCCAACGTGATCTGCGACTTGTCTGGGCTTTTGGTGTGTGCACCTGCGAAGGCAGTTGAGAAACCGTAGTTCATAATCATATTACCTATGTAATTACAATTATGTAATTAATTGAATTTTGGGAAAGGGAGATACCTCGTTGGACTCAACAGAGTTAAGCTACTACTACTACTACTACTACTACTCGGGGGATACTACTATATTCAGTGGGTACGAAACGCAAGGCTGGGTTCAGTCGGGGTACGAAACACAAAGGACCCCGCACTCTTCTTATGGGAAAGTGGCATCGGTCAAATTGGCTGAAATTGACATATGTTATGTATTTTGACCTCCTGAACAAAAGTCTCAATGGGCACAAAAAAATCTACCGTCAGGATTTTGAGCTATGGCCAGATTAAGCGCTTCAAGTTCGACTTTTTAAACACCTTCAATTGCATATATCTCTCTAGGGATGCATTTTAGAGAAAAAAGTGCACGAGTAAAATCGTCTTAAAATCGTCCAAACAACTCGATGCCATACTTGTTTCAAGTCAAAAAATGTTTCTTCATTTTTGGCCAATAAGTCCCCGTGTGCTTATGTATAAGAAAATATAAGAAACGTTAAGAAACATTTTTTTTTTAACTTAAAACAAGTATGGCATCGAGTTGTTTGGACGATTTTAAGACGATTTTACTCGTGCACTTTTTTCTCTAAAATGCATCCCTAGAGAGATATAAGCAATTGACGGTGTTTAAAAAGTCGAACTTGAAGCGCTTAATCTGGCCATAGCTCAAAATCCTGACGGTAGATTTTTTTGTGCCCATTGAGACTTTTGTTCAGGAGACTGAAAGGAAGCCCCGTGCCAAATTCTGGCTCGATCTAGTGAAACCACTTCTACATTGAAAAAGTGCGGGGTCCTTTATTTATACGTACATATTATATATTTATTTATGTGTCACTCCAGATGATATTATCTGACCTTGGTTACGTGATGAAAATTCAAAATTTCGCCAAAATGTTCTTATTACACCAGTGGAACTAATCCTTTAGATTTACTAGTTGCATTTAGTTCAACAGTAAATAATTATCAACCGTTCCAAAATGGGTTTAGATGCCGACTAAGAGCTACGTCGGGAACGCCCCTATCTGGTCTTCCTTCGACGGTGGAGGGTCATCGTCCTCTGGCAAAAAAGCGTTCAATTTCTCGCCTCGCGCGCTCTTGATCTCTGTTCAAAGGGCGCCAAATCACGAATTTCGGAGGCGCAATGGGCGACAATTGTTTCAGCCGATAGGATTTCCTGTGGAAATACACAGCGCCTCCCGCTTTTGCCTCGCACATCGCGGAGAGGTCGCCCTTTGATCTTTTTTTCTGGTGGAGGCCTCGCTAAAAATCGAGAAAACGGAAGTAGATGAAAGGCGAAGAGACGTAAAGGGGCTGCTGAAGGGATATTGGTGTCTGTACGAGTCGGGTGAGATTCGTTTGGAGCTTCGATTGTTAAAAACGTCTGCCAGTTCGAATAGGCAGTAGGAGGCCTCCTCACTTGAATCACATGAACGTATAGAGTGATTCGGTAGGTTCATTTTGATACGGGACCATCTGCGATCCAACCCGCGTTTACCCTCAAAATTTCAGCTCCCTGCGATTATTTTTTGCGTAGTTAGAACCGTTACAAGGAATATTTCGTAACATAACATTTCAGGTGTTAACATTTCATGTTCGCGCATGCGCAGACGAATGTTGCTGTGCGAGTTCAGTGAAATTCATATGAAACTATGAAAGTATTATTCCTGATCGGCCCTCCAGATTTGATCTCATTTCAACGATATTTAAGGTAGTTATGGGCGTTTCAAGTATTTCAAGTTTGCACATGCGCAGACGGAAGTTGCAGTACGATTCTGATGAAATTCATACGGAACCATTAAAGTATTATTTCTGATCGACCCTCCAAATTTGAACTCATTTCAACTATATTTAAGTTAATTATGAGCGTTTCAGGTATTTAACGTTTCCGCATGCGCAGACGGAACAATTTCAATAATTTTGAAACGGAACCATCTGCGATCCAACCCGCGTGTACCCTCAGAATTTCAGCTCCCTACGACTATTTATCGCGTAGTTAGAACCGTTACAAGGAACATTTTGTAACATATTTCATGTGTCAACATTTCATGTTCGCGCATGCCCAGACGAAAGTCACAGTACGATTCGAGTGAAATTCATGTGGAACTATCAAAGTATTATTCCTGATCGACCCTCCAAGTTTGAAATCATTTCAACTATATTTAAGGTATTTATGACCGTTTCAATTATTTCAGTTTTGCGCATGCGCCTACGAAAGTTACAGTACATTTCCAATGAAATTCATATCGAACTATCGAAATACTATTCCTGATCGACCCTCCAAATTTGAACTCATTTCAATGATATTTAAGGAGTTATGGTCGTTTCAAGTATTTCACGTTTGCGCGTGCTCAGACCGAACGATTTCCATGATTTTGAAATGGAACCATCTGCGGTTCAACCCGCGTATACCCTCAAAATGTCAGCTCTCCACCACTTTTTTTTTGCGTAGTTGGAAGCATTACAAGAAAATGGTCAACGTTTCACGTTTGGGCATGCACAGACACAGTACGATAATGAAATTCATATGGGACCATCAAAGTATTAATCCTGATCGACCCTCCAAATTTGATCTCATTTCAACGATATTTAAGGTAGTTATGGGCGTTTTAAGTATCTCACGTTTGCGCATGCGCTGACGGAACGGTTTCCATGATTTTGAAATGGAACCATCTGCGGTCCAACCTGCGTGTACCCTCAAAATGTCAGTTCTCCACCACTTTTTTTGCGTAGTTGGAAGCATTACAAGAAAAATGGTCAACGTTTCACGTTTGCGCATGCGCAAACGAAAGTTACTGTACAATTCTAATGAAATTCATATGAAACTATCAAAGTATTATTCCTGATCGACCCTCCAAATTTGAACTCATTTCAACGATATTTAAGGTAGTTATGGGCGTTTCAAGTCTTTCACGTTTGCGCGTGCGCAGACGAAACGGTTTCCATGGTTTTGAAATGAAACCATCTGCGGTCCAACCCGCGTGTACCCCAAAATGTTAGTTCTCCACCACTTTTTTTTTTGCGTAGTTGGAAGCATTACAAGAAAATGGTCAACGTTTCACGTTTGGGCATGCGCAGACGACAGTTGCAGTACGATTCCAATGAAATTCATCTAGAACTATCAAAGTATTATTCCTGATCGACCGTCCAAATTTGAACTAATTTCAACGACATTTGAGGTTGTTATGGTCATTTTTCTCCTTGGCGCATTCGCAGGCGAAAGTTAGAGTACTTTTTCAATGATTTTTGTATGGGGCCATCTGTGAACCAACCCGCACCCACCCTCCCAACTTCAGCCCATTTCGACTATTATTTCGGGTAGTTATGGGCATTACAGACAGACAGACACGGAACCAGAAATGTTCCTATTATGTTGGCTGTTTATTTATTGTTTCTATCATGTGAAATAATATTGAAATAGCTATTTCTAATGGTTTCCACCAATTTTGGCCCCCAAAACACAAATTAGGTACGATCCTTTTTTTTTTTTTTTTTTTTTTTTCAAATTATCTTTGATCATCGGGAGTGCCATTTAATCGTCTTGATCCACGTGTTGATACTTTTTCTTGTGTTATTCTACAAATTGGCGATTTCCCAGGTTTTTGACTCATAAAAATTCAATTTTGGGACGAACTCAATCACTCGCGAAGAAATCTTGGAAACCCATTTCAAAGAAAAACGGAGTTATTGAAAAAATAGTATATTTCCACTAATACACGAAAAAACGCAAAAAAGTTATTGTGTGTTACTGACGATGGTTTGATCACCGAATATAACAGTGTTTTTTTTTCGTGTATTAGTGGAAATAGACTATTTTTTCAATAACTCTGTTTTTCTTTTTCAATTTTGGGAGCTGAACATATGGTACAACCACAATTTTCCACTCCTTGGTCAAAATTATTGACTTCATATTCGGTCTTCTGGTCCCCCAAAAACATGAAAAACGATACCTCAAAAGCTAGTTTTACTAATATGTTACTAAAACACAAAAAGTATGTACCTATTTTTATACAAATTTTCACTCATAACACCCCAGGATATATTCCGATCGGGCTGAAAAGTTTCGGGACACAACTAGGGCCCAAATGGAGCCTGTGGCGAAAGAACGATTTTTTAGACCGAAAATGAAGCAGTTATACGTGATACGGCGGACGGCGGACGGACATCGCATTTTTGGAATATACGCACCTTGAAACGGAAAGAAAAAATTTGGCAAATTTTTTGCTGAGCGAGAACATAGGTGTATTATTCACAGAATAATAAACCAAATTGGGTTCTGTAAGTACAAACAATGATTTCCGTGGATTTTTCTGGTATTGCTTGGCTCTCCACTAGTTTGCTTTGAGCTTATAAGATGTGCATATTCGTCCCTCAATCGCTAGGTAATAATGTCCAGTCCGGCTGTGTACAGAAGAATCAATCTACCTAGTTGAAAATCCCTACTACATTATAAAAACGGATCTTTATCTGTGTGTCTGTCTTCCTATGCACGGCCAAACGGCTCGACGGATATCGACCAAATTTGGCACGAATATCCGGTAGGCTCCCAAGTTGTGCAACGTCGCATTTTTAATTCCCTGACCATAGCGGAACTATGGTCGACCATGGTCAACTCCTGAATGGCTGGATGGATATCGACCAAATTTGGCACGAATATCCAGTAGGCTCCCAAGTTGTGCAACGTCGCATTTTTAATTCCCTGACCATAGCGGAACTATGGTCGACCATGGTCAACTCCTGAATGGCTTGACGGATATCGACCAAATTTGGCACGAATATCCAGTAGGCTCCCAAGTTGTGCAACGTCGCATTTTTAATTCCCTGACCATAGCGGAACTATGGTCGACCATGGTCAACTCCTGAATGGCTGGATGGATATCGACCAAATTTGGCACGAATATCCAGTAGGCTCCCAAGTTGTGCAACGTCGCATTTTTAATTCCCTGACCATAGCGGAACTATGGTCGACCATGGTCAACTCCTGAATGGCTTGACGGATATCGACCAAATTTGGCACGAATATCCAGTAGGCTCCCAAGTTGTGCAACGTCGCATTTTTAATTCCCTGATCATAGCGGAACTATGGTCGACCATGGTCAACTCCTGAATGGCTGGACGGATATCGACCAAATTTGGCACGAATATCCAGTAGGCTCCCAAGTTGTGCAACGTCGCATTTTTCATTCCCTCACCATAGCGGAACTATGGTCGACCATGGTCAACTCCTGAATGGCTGGACGGATATCGACCAAATTTGGCACGAATATCCAGTAGGCTCCCAAGTTGTGCAACGTCGCATTTTTCATTCCCTCACCATAGCGGAACTATGGTCGACCATGGTCAACTCCTGAATGGCTCGACGGATATCGACCAAATTTGGCACGAATATCCAGTAGGCTCCCAAGTTGGGCAACGTCGCATTTTTAATTCCCTGACCATAGCGGAACTATGGTCGACCATGGTCAACTCCTGAATGGCTGGACGGATATCGACCAAATTTGGCACGAATATCCAGTAGGCTCCCAAGTTGTGCAACGTCGCATTTTTCATTCCCCCACCATAGCGGAACTATGGTCGACCATGGTCAACTCCTGAATGGCTCGACGGATATCGACCAAATTTGGCACGAATATCCAGTAGGCTCCCAAGTTGTGCAACGTCGCATTTTTAATTCCCTCACCATAGCGGAACTATGGTCGACCATGGTCAACTTCGTTAATTGAAATGGTATCCCCTATTTTTTATCGCGTATTCGTAATCTACGTGAAATTCTATCTACGATCGACCCTTCGGACTACCCCCGCGGTCGACCATAGCGCATCCATGGGCCCCTCCATGGTCGAATCCCGAATTGCTCAACGGATATCGACCAAATTTGGCACCAATATCCGGTAGCCTCCCAAGTTGAACGTAGGCGCATTTTTAATTCCCTGATCATAGCGGAAATATGGTCGACCATGGTCAACTCCTGAATGGCTCGACGGATATCGACCAAATTTGGCACGAATATCCAGTAGGCTCCCAAGTTGTGCAACGTCGGAATTATGTACGATACTGCGTACAGCGAATCTCGGATAGCGAGCGAAGCGAGCGGTCATGCTAGTGGTTTTAGAATTATAGACAACGCGTTTGTTCTCAGATCCACCACTAGCACATTCTGATTCGTATTGTGTTGTTGAGCAGTTGAGATAATCTCGGTCTATTCTACTTGAGAAATGGCTGGAGGTTTCCGAGTAGGCTAATGTGAAAATAATCTTATCCCTGGGGAGTGATAGCCGGAGGAGTTACTTTCACATCGATCAATTAGTGGTCAAACCGTGGGAGACAACCAATCAATCATTCTTTATGGTTTAAAACTCCCCATAAAGAACAGTTAGCAAAGAGGTCGGAGGATTTAAGAGAGGGGGAGACTTGAGATATCCCGTTAGAGTCTCCCTGAAGAGTGATCCCGAAGGCAAAGGGGAAATTTGTAGGATTATTACGAGGGAGGCTGAGGTCAGAACGAAAGTTAACCCGCCGAATTATAAGTCATCAGTCAACTGAGAAGCAGCGATTCTGGGTAAAGGAAGTGGAGGTAATGACGACATTTGCTTTGAAAACAAAGCCCCTCAAGTCTTTTAAATATACTTCCATGAGAAATCTCTGGTTCTGGGGATCTCTGATGTTATAGTATAACGATGGGTAATTCTGTACTGAGAATTGAATACAGTAATCAATTTATCATAGTAACTCCTATTCACTAAGCCAAAGAGACATCTCTTTCAGGTCCGACTCTCTCTTTTGGCAAAATAGATTTTTACGGTATCCATGACAGGGTTATTCAGTAACTTCAAAAAGAGATAGTTGGCGGCCATCTTGGCATTTTCGATCTCTTTCAGAGAGACACCTAATTAGGTGTCTTTTCTCGAAAGAGAGAGTCCCTTTCTCATTTCTCATTTGTTTTTTTAGTGATGGTGTATCATCCTTCGTTGATCGGCTACCATACTAGTCATTTTGATGTATGTTTTTTCATCTCTATAGTGAATGTGAATTTGACGCACATCCACTACGAGCGGCGTCGAGGGAGGATGTGCCCGGTTTGGTTATGGGCGGACCACCACCATGCCCGGGATCTTTTTGGAGCGTTTTGTCCGGTTTGGTTATGAGCGAATCACCACCATGCCCGAAATGTTTTCGGGTTCGTTGCCTGGTTTGGTTATGGGCGGACCACCACCATGCCGAGGATCTTTTTGGAAGGTTTGCTCGGTTTGGTTATGAGCGGATCACCACCATGCCCGAGATCTTTTAGGGTGAATTTGCTTGGTTTGGTTATGAGCGAATCACCACCATGCCCAAGATCTTTTAAGTAAGGAGAGAGATGAGGTAAGGAGGAGAGAGAGAGTAGTCAGCGACTAGAGGAGAGCGTAGAATGGTTAGAAAGGCGAAGGAGGCGAGAATTTATAGGCCTGGAAGCCATCTCCCTCCATCCTCCAGCTAATGGAGGATGGTGGGGATCCCCAGGTTGTCCCTCAGCTCTCCTGCGACTTCCGTCCCCACTTCTAAGTTTATTTGGCGAGATCTTAATTTTCACATGGTAGAGTTGTGGTTCTGGGAGGATACCTCGACAATCTCTTATAGGTAAGTCGGTTGTTCATTAAAAATATATACATAAATATTATCAATTCCTGAGCGAAAACGTCCAAGTACGGGTTGATAGCTATTCAGTAAAATAGACGAACCTGAGAGACACTGGAAGAGATTGTCTCCCGAGGGAGACTATCTCCCAGGAGATTTTCAAAACAAATAATATATTTTCACTGTCTCTTTTAGTGAATAGACTGGACTAACAGACTGGACAGATTACAGATAAGGGAAGAGAAGCTCCTAGCAATAACCTACCTATAATTACAGTATTGATAGGCACATACATACAGTAATTATATTAATTTGTCTTATTTCAAAATCTCTCTCAAATGCATATCATTGATTTGTCCTGTACCCACCTATAATCTGGCCGACAAATACTCGAATTTGTTCGGGTTATCAGTTTCGCAGCAACAATTTTCTAATGGCTTTCACTTGGATGCAACTATTAGTTGCTCAACTCGTTGGAGAGACGTCAGATAACACGTTAGACAGATCACAGATAAACCTAGAAGCCCCTAGCGCTACCGACCTATAATTATGTATTCGGTAATTCGGTTAGTTCATTAACCGTCTATTAATAATTAATAGGTACATAAAGGCAATATTAATTTGACCTCTCGAAAATCACTCAGATGTAGGGTTACCAGATTCCCCCTTCCAAAAAAGAGTATATCGTTGATTAAAATATATATATATATACCTGTTGGTCCTTTATGAATTGGTACATGAAATCATCAAACTGAATTTATGCGATAATAAAAATAAGATTTTGTTAGGTCATTCAACTTTTTCAAACTTAATTTTGGTGTTGACATAGTGGAATTTATATAACTACATTTCAACTGAACTGATCTGTGGAACAAGCGTTTTATCACAGATATAAAGAATACCAGGTAGGTATGATATGGAAAAGATATTTTTGGCTATAAAATGAAAAAAGAATAGTATATAAAATTATGGGGCCAAAAAGAATATAGATACTGTATAAAGAGTATGTCTGGTAACCCTGCTCAAACGCGTCTCGTTGATCTGTACCTACTTATAATCTGGCGGACAAATACTCAAATTTTTTTTGGTAATCAATTTTGCGGCAGCAGTTTTCTAATAGTTTTCACTTAGGTATGTACAACTTCGTTAGTTTTAATCGCCCAGAAATTTTTGGCTTGTTTTTCGTGGGAGATCTCAGATAGCAGATTGGACAGATAAAGATAACAGACGATACGCTGAGCCGAGGAGAAGCTTCTAGCGCTGTCTTGCCCCTAGCGGAGCTCTGACCAACCCGGCCCGGTTCTTTCGCTAACGTCGAGTATCCTGATGTGTTTGCGTTCATTATGAATAATATTATAATAACGATGTGTTAGTTGTGTTTTCAATACATATTAGATAGGCACTTATTGTAGATACTGTATGAAATTGGCAAGTTGTAGGGATCTGTCATATTACTATTACCGCTATCTGTCACTCGTTACCCGGTTTACATGTTCATAGTTACTCCAAACTTCTGTATCTATGCCTTTCTAGATTATAAGGCTTTATTCAGCCAAAATGCGGCAAGATAATGAATAAGCATAGATACAGAAATTTGGGGTAACTACGAACATGTAAACCGGGGGGCTGGCTGACTATGTGACGAACTAAAAGAAGTGAGCGAAAATGTCATATTATTATTACCTACCACTGTCTGTTACTCGTTCCCCGGTTTACATGCTCATAGTTACTCCAAATTTCTGTATCTACGCTTATTCATTATCTTGCCGCCTTTTGACTCAATAAATTGAGATAAAATCATTCTAGATTATAAGGCTTTATTGAGCCAAAAGGCGGGAAGATAATGAATAAGCATAGATACAGAAATTTGGAGTAACTATGAACATGTAAACCGGGGAACTGGCTGACTATGTGACGAACTAAAAGAAGTGAGGGAAAATGTCATATTATTATTACCGCTGTCTGTTACTCAATCCCCAGTTTACATGTTCATAGTTACCCCAAATTTCCGTATTTATTTATTTATTTATTTATTTATTCAAAGGTACATGATAAATAACAAATTACAATATTTTATAATACATAGGTGGGCTGACAACAAATTTCTTATAGAAGAAAGAAAAGAAAAGTTCATAATTTTTCTGTATCTACGCTTATTCATCATCTTGCCGCCCTTTGGCTCAATAAATAATTGAGATAAAACGAAAACCTTTCTAGATTATAAGGCTTTACTGAGCCAAAAGGCGGCAAGATAATGAATAAGCATAGATACAGAAATTTGGGGTCACTATGAACATGTAAACCGGGGGACTGGCTGACTATGTGACGAACTAAAAGCAGTGAGGGGAAATGTCATATTATTATTACCACTGTCACCTCAATCCCCAGTTTACAATTTACTTACAGATAACAAGTAAGAAATTACTTGTTAATTTGTAAATTTGTAATTTGTAAATTTGCAATTTGTAAATTTGTTTACAAATAACAAATTACAATATTTTATAACAAATAGATGGGCTGACAACAAATTACTTACAGAAGAAAGAAAAGAAAAGTTCATAGTTTTTCTGTGCATCTATGCTTATTCATTGTATTGCCGCCCTTTGGCTCAATAAATAATTGAGATAAAACCTATCTAGATTAAGGCTTTACTGAGCCAAAAGGCGGCAAGATAATGAATAAGCATAGATACAGAAATTTGGGGTCACTATGAACATGTAAACCGGGGGACTGGCTGACTATGTGACGAACTAAAAGCAGTGAGGGGAAATGTCATATTATTATTACCACTGTCACCTCAATCCCCAGTTTACAATTTACTTACAGATAACAAGTAAGAAATTACTTGTTAATTTGTAAATTTGTAATTTGTAAATTTGCAATTTGTAAATTTGTTTACAAATAACAAATTACAATATTTTATAATAAATAGATGGGCTGACAACAAATTACTTACAGAAGAAAGAAAAGAAAAGTTCATAGTTTTTCTGTGCATCTATGCTTATTCATTGTATTGCCGCCCTTTGGCTCAATAAATAATTGAGATAAAACCTATCTAGATTAAGGCTTTACTGAGCCAAAAGGCGGCAAGATAATGAATAAGCATAGATACAGAAAAACTATAAACATTTAAACCGGGGAACTGGCTGACTGTGACGAACTAAAAGAAGTGAGGGAAAATGTCATATTATTATTATCACTGTCTGTTACTCGTTCCCCCGTTTACATGTTCGTAGTTACCCCAAATTTCTGTAGCTATGCTTAAATTCATTATCTTGTCGCCTTTCCCTTAGTAAAGCCTTCTAATCTAGAAAGGTTTTATCTCAGGATCTTCGTTCATCAAATATCTTGCAGTTCATTGCAAGTTGAATTACTGCTACAGTGAAACGTCTACTTAGATTTCCTTCCAACTTGATGACATCTAAATAGTGATGATGCTCAAGTCGTCAGCATTACAGGCTGAAGTGAGCTGATATCCTCATTCAGGCTGTAGAAGTTACGTTGTCGGTAAGTGCGTGCTCGCGATGTTTCCTCACGGGAGTCCCGTTTGTGTTTTCCTCAATAAAACGGTATGGGAGTTCGAACGCTCTTATAATCGCACTCCTCCAATCGTTATTTGACGGCAGGTACTCGAGTCGCAACCCACTCGGAATTTACGGAGTTTAGGGGGGCCTCTGCGAACACTCTGGCCGTCTATCGATCCGATGAGAACGGCGGGTGGTGGATGCTGTGTTGTCAGAGAGGGTTTGGGGGGGCTGGGAAATGCTAAGGCGAGGTAATTAATTGGGATAGAGATATATCTGAGTGGTCCTACCTACCGGCTACACTCCTGGAATGCCATTTCCACGGCTAGGCCGGTGGTGGCCCCTCATTTTCAAGACCCCCGTAAACACCCGCCCGTACCCTCTTACCTGTAAAGGCCCCGGGGTTATGAAACAATCAACTCCTCTCTATCTCTCCCTCTCCCCTAGGGGTTGAACCCGCCATCTTGATAGCACAGGGAAGAGATGCTCTTATTAGACATCCCTACTCCTTGTACCACGCCGTCCATCTTCCTTTCGGGAGCTTGGTGGCGCCCCTAGGTGTAAAACCGACTATTCCACTCTCCTCATCCTCTACACCTGCTGAATTTATTCATCGCCTCCATTTCAATGCAGTATACTGAACTCCAATCGATTCTTCAACAAAATTCCAATTTCTGAATTTTGAAACTTGCTGAATCAGTGCACTGCAGAAATGTGAGATGAATTTCTGTAGCTGAACCCGTTTCAGCCTTATGCCTACTTCGGACTGAATATATTTACCTATGCCTTGCTCGTGGCTTTCAGCACTGAAACTAGGCAGTGAAAAAGAACTTCAACTGCTTCGAAGTACCGGGGAGGGAAAGGGCCGCTGAAAAATGCGCAGTTTCACTGTCGTGGAAGTGTTCTCTGTTAGTTTTTATTTTGATATATATTTTTTAAATTCATTTATATATCAGAATCATACACACTAAGTACATGTTTAAAAACAAAACATCTGAACTTTTAATTCACTTATATGTCAGCTATACAATAACATTATCAATATATTGCTAGGGAATGGGCTAAAGTCCTTTGGTAACTACCATGATGTGTCAATGTCAGCTGACTTGGAACCTGAATATAAAATAAGGTATACTCAATAATCATGTAAAAACGTCTGCCAATTCGAGTATGCAGTATATTTTCCCCACTTGAATCACATGAACGTATAGAGTGGTTGGGTAGGTTCATTTTGATACGGGACCATCTGCAATCCAACCCGCGTGTACCCTCAAAATTTCGGCTCTACGACTATTTTTCGCGTAGTTAGAAGCGTTACAAGGAAACGGTCAACATTTCATGTTCGCGCATGCGCATACGAATGAAAGTCATGTACAACTATGAAAGTGTTATTCCTGATCGACCCTCCAAATCTGAACTGATCTCAACGATATTTAAGGTAGTTACGGGCGTTTCAAGTATTTCACGTTTGCGCATGCGCAGACGGGACGATTTCCATGATTTTGAAATGGGACCATCTATGATCGCGTGTATCCTCAGAATTTCAGCTCTACGACTATTTTTCGCATAGTTGGAAGCGTTACGAGGTTTCATGTTCGCGCATGCGCAGACAAAAGTTACCGTGCTTTTTCAATGATTTTTGTACGGGACCATATGTGACTCAACCCGCACCCACCCTCTAAATTTCAGCCCATTTCGACCATTATTTCGGGTAGTTATGGGCGTTACAAGGAATAACCACAGACAGATACGGAACCAAAAACGTTCCTCGATGTCTGAAACGCAAAATGGTTGTGGAAATTTTCATTTTGGAGGACATGAATTTTGTTTACTCATTCAAGAATCCAAGGCTTCCCTACCTTCGGTAGTGAGGACGCAAAAATGTCCAGGAAATAAAAGTCATTCCTTCAAAGTACTAAGATACCTATACCTACAGCTGTACCTACATTTGTGACGGTGGGCAGTTCTAGAGTCTTTTGTTGTTCCGATGAAGATGGGGTCGTTTTGGTGGAAGCCTAATCGATATCCCTTCTTAACTGGTGATAATATCGCTAGCCTATGAGGTGGACTCTCGAGGGTCCGCCGTCACTCTCCTCTCTCTGTCACATGGTATCAGAGAATCAGAGAGTGTTTCGGTAGTATGCACTGAGCAATTCACCATACTCCATCCACTTTTTGTGGGCTTTCCAGAAGGATAAGCCCAAAGGTTTCCAGAAGGATTCCTCTATAAAACATCCTGTCCCATTTATAGTGCATACACCCCCCCCCCCCCCCCCCCCAACGTTCCTTTACAGCTCAGTATATATATATATATATATTGAGCTCATTTGAAGGCGAACTTAGCCAAAATTACCAGATCGAACCTTGTCGTTTTGTAAGTAACTTGGTATTGGTTTATTATTCTGTGAATAATACCCCAATGTATTCGCTCAGCAAACAATTTTTATAACACCCTCTCAAAATTGTTTCTTTTCCGTTTCAAGGTGCGTAGATTCCAAAAATGCAATGTCCGTCCGCCGTATCACGTGATTTTGACGAAAGAGTGGAAAATTAAGGTTCTACCAAATGTTCAACTCCCAAAATTGATTTTTTATGAGTCAAAAACCTCGGAAATCGTCTGAAATCACCATCAATTTGTATAATGATACTAGAAAAAGTGTTAACACGTGGATCAAGACGATTAATTGGCACTATCAGTGATGAAAGATACTTTGAAGAAAAAAAAAGAAAAAAAGGAGCGTACCTAATTCGTGTTTTAGGGGCCAAAATTGTTGGAAAACATCAGAAATAGCTATTTCAATTATTTCACATGAAAGAAACAGTAAATGAACAGCCAACATTTCTGTAGGTTTGTCCCATAGAATAATAAACCCATGTGACAAGGACTTAGCAGCGTTTTAGCGAATTTTCGAAGAAAAGGAAGCTATTGTTCTCGGTCCAAAATTTTTAAAACTCGAATTTCCGAAAGATTTTTATACCAAAATCCGTTTCAGACCATCCTGAATTCACTGCCGAAAGACACCAAAAATTATATGTATATATATATATATTTATATATATATTTATATATGTATGTGTCATTCCAGACGATAACTCTCGAAAGAATTGAGATAAAAAGTTCAAATTTGCACGAAAAATCTGTCTTGGCAATCGACAGGCTAAGTTCGTAGATGGGCAGAATCGGGTCACTCTAAGGGGGAGTTTTGGGGAGTTTTAGGGGGGAAAAATTACCCATAAATTCCCAAAATGAAACAGTCTGACAAGTGACACCTCATTTTAAAGGTTTTTGTACGCTGAACACGATGGTGAAATCAGATTTGCGATATCTCATTCCGTTCTCAAACTGGAGCACTTTGAAGATTAAGGAACGTGGTTATTTCTTCGAAAATTCGCTCTTATAGCCATGCTGCATGACTGTGGTTTTTTTTTTCCATTTAAGGTGTATTCTATTTGTCTGTGAATTGACCACCTTGGTCTTTCCCATGTAACTTTTCCTCTTCTCCGTTTGGTTTTAAATTATTTTCATTTCAGTTTTATTAGTTTTAAAAGATAAGGCCGAAGGCCCATTACACTGTTCTCCATTGTATGTATCATTGATCTGTTGACTTTTCTATAACGTAAGGCTCCAACGCGCGGCCACTGGTCTTTGACTCACTCTCCCGGTGGGCAAAAAATGGTTTTTGTGTTTTAAATTTGTAAAATACTACATTGTTGATGAATACCTGCGTACAGTATTCTTTTGCTTACATTCTATTCGAGAACGGGTGGTTTATTTTTTTATTTTTCCTATATATTTATATATTATCCTATATATTTATATATATTTATGCTATTTATATTTTTATATAGGGGCTTTCCCATAGGTATTTTCGTTTTTTGTTTTTTGACGAGACAGGATTAATGATAATATGACGGACGGCAGGAAAGGTCGAAGATACTATTTCATCAGGCGTCGAATACCTTTGAACAAAATACACGGGTTTGCTGTAGGTTACAGATTCTGTGATGTTTCGTAGCTTTCGTACCCTGCGAGACAAGTTGTGTGGGCCCCGCTGCCCGACGCGTCCTCAATTTATCTCTTTCACGAAATAAAACGCCGTCCAGCCGCTCCCATCTTGAATAATGCATCATCCTCCATCTGCCCTTGTCCACCACTATCACCATAAACACGGAGCAAATCGTGGCAACAAAACACGTATGGCATTTCTGTACTAAACCACCATACCTACCGGTCCTATGGGAGCATGTAAATCGGTTCGTGTTACAGCTTCATGCTGTAGTAATGTCATAGAGGGAGGACGGTAATGCTGAAGCAAAAGGAACTATACCGGTGTTGTGAACGAGTGTGTGCTGGATGCTCACAACATGGCGGATGAAGGATGGATGAGATCGGATGAAGGCGGATGAAGGCGGATGAGGAAGGAGGTGCTTCTTCGGAGTCTTTTCACTAACTACTGTGGTTTTCACCACAGCAGGCGCCTGGGATGTGGTAGCTAGTACCCTGCGGTTTTCACCACAGCAGGTACTAGTGGAGAGGGAGGTCTCCCGCGGTTTTCACCACAGCCATATACCGGGAGTGCACCCCACGGTTTTCACCACAGCAGGCGCCTGGGATGTGGTAGCTAGTACCCTGCGGTTTTCACCACAGCAGGTACTATTGGAAAGGAAGGCGTCCCGCGGTTTTCACCACAGCCATTTACCGGGAGTGCACCCCACGGTTTTCACCACAGCAGGCGCCTGGGATGTGGTAGCTAGTACCCTGCGGTTTTCACCACAGCAGGTACTATTGGGAAGGAAGGCGTCCCGCGGTTTTCACCACAGCAGGTGCTAGTGGAGAGGAAGGCGTCCCACGGTTTTCACCACAGCAGATATCGGGAGTGCACTCCGCCGTTTTCACCACAGCAGGTGCGAGGAAAGGAGAGAGAAAGGGTCGAGTGAGAAGTCGTAATTCCGGGGTTGGATAGTCGAATGATGAGCTGGGCCAGAAGGGCTAGTTTTATAGGGACGTTCCTACCTGTCCCCTGTCCACAATCGGCCGTTACGACCATCGAGGCAGTTGCGGTTGGGGAAAACCCAGCTCAACGTTCTCCGCGTTTATTTGGTTAAATCTTTCCTAATATTACAGGAGTGGTTTCTGTGAGGGAATCACGACATCCATTATCTTCCACTTGGGTTAAATTTTGCGCGGAGGGTTCAAATATCCCTCCAGGATTCGCTGTAGCTTTTGGTGCCACCATACTGCCAGGGAACGGCCCCACGCTGGCACCGAATGTGTGTTTGGTAATGTTTTTCATGATTTCCAGCACGTTGAATCGAATGGAATAACCGTCAAAGCTCTGAGCATCCGTACAGCGATCGATAAAATAAAAATAGCTATTATTGAGCATGGCACGTAGGCAGAATGAAGTGTAGTACCCATTACGTTCCCATTCTGTGAATAATATACCTGTGTATCCGTTTCGGATTTTTTTTTACCAGCCCCTCAAAATGTTAATTCTTTAAATTTTCAAGGTGTGTAGATTCAAGCCGTGTCATCGATATCTACCGTAAGTTTTGGTCTTGAAAAACCTTTCTTTCGCACAGTCTCCATTTGAGCCCGTTAGGTATGTCTCCTATATCCGCAGCCCAATCGGAAAACACCCAGGGGTGTTATGGGTGAAAAATTACATATGAGGTATTTTTTAGGTTTTAGTGAACTTGTTTTTGTGAGATTTTGAAGTTGACCTGTACCACTGAGTGCAGGATTGAGGTTCTAACGAAGTTTTAGTTCTCAAAATTCAATATTTATGTGTCAAAAACCTGTGAAAATGGCTGTACTCACCAGAAATTTGTATAAAAACACAGGAGGTAGTATTAACATGTGAATCAAGTTAATTCAATGACAGTTTCACTGATAGAAAGTAATTTGTCAGAAATAGCGACCTAATATTCGAGTTTAAAACCGTAAAAAGCTTTGTGGGTCTGTTCACTGAGGTCCCAGCACGACAAGGACTTGGAGGCGTTTTGATTTATTATTCAGTGAATAATACACCTATGTATTCGCTCAGCAAACAATTTTTACAACACCTCAGAATTTTTTCTTTTACGTTTCTAAGTGCGTAGATTCCAAAAATGCAGTGTCCGTCCGCCTTATATCCATATCTACTTTAATTTCGGTCTAATAAATTCGTTCTTTCGCGCACAGGCTCCATTTGTGCACTAGTTCTGTCCCGAAACTTTGCAGCCCGATCGGAATATACCCAAGGGTGAAGTGGGTATAAAAGGGTGTAAAAATAGGGTTTTTTGTGATTTAGTAACATGAGCTTGTGAGGTATCGTTTTCCTTGTTTTTTTAGGACGAGGAGACCGAATATGAAGTCGATTTTGACCAAAGTGTGAAGAATTGAGGTTTTAATGAAAATTCAGCTTCCTAAATTCATGTTTTATGAGTCAAAAACCTGGGAAATTGTCTGCAATCACCGTAAACTTGTACAATAACACTAGAATAAATTAGTATCAGCAGGTCTAGTCCAGTCAATCTAGACATCGGTGAACACAAAAGGTCGGATTTTATGTTTCTACGTTTTAATGTGTCTTGGCACCCCAATAGTGGGAAACTAAGCGAATCCAACAAAATTTTTACCGGGACAACTTTTGGGGGCCTAAAAACCTCGAAATTTTCGGACTTTTTTTTCAGTTTTTCGCTTATACCTCGTTAAGGAAGCCTCCCACAGAAAATATTATCATAGTTCCTAAATTAAAGTGCAACAAATTCTGCGTCGAATGACCCATTGGAACATCAAAATCTATTTCCGGCACTTTGAAGAGCTGTAACTCCAAAACGGTCACTCCAGTCGAAAAAAGTCATAGAATGAAAGTTGTAGAACATGGAATTCTGCGTTCAGAAAGCACCACGGTTTCGAAACTGGCCTAATATTTAGGCACATACTCGTCAATTTTTCATTTTTCCCTCAAAAAAGTCAATAGGCTAATATCAAGTATTTCAACAGACAACAATTCTGCCCTCTTACTTAACTGTTTAAAACCCTTTCTAGGTTCAACAACCACTGTAAAAATAACTTAATGATAGTGGGAAGGCCAGCAACAATACAAAATGTGTAATTTGGTATTAAAAATTATTTACTTATTATTTTATATACTGATGAGGTTTTTAGGCCCCCAAAAGTTGTCCCGATAAAATTTTTGTTGGATTCTCTTAGTTTCCCACTATTGGGGTGCCAAGACACTAATTAAAATTTAGAATCATAACATCCTACCTTTTGTGGGCAAACACCCCTTTTAATGTCTAGATTGACTGGACTAGTCGATCAAGACGGT
The DNA here is from genome assembly GCA_954871275.1 of Leptopterna dolabrata. Classification (NCBI taxonomy): domain Eukaryota; kingdom Metazoa; phylum Arthropoda; class Insecta; order Hemiptera; family Miridae; genus Leptopterna; species Leptopterna dolabrata. Next base: position 37,505,432 of record OX940984.1, on the reverse strand, counting down.
TAAATGGTCAAGGATAATTTGTCGAAAATAGGAGCCTAATTCGTTTTTTTGGGGGCCAAAATTGGTGAAAACCATAAAAAGTAGCTATTTCAATTATTGCACATGAAAGAAACAATAAATGAGCAGCCAACATTTCTGGAGGTATGTCCAGTAGAATAATAATGAACCCATGGGACATGTACCTACCTTGCAGCGTTTTTATTTCTAATGAACACCTATATTCTGGATCACAAATTGTTAAAACCTTCTGTAGTTGACCCCTGTAGGCTGTTACGAGTACAGTGAACCATTCGATGGTAGGATTTCCACACATGAAACAATAGCCGGTTTGATGGTTTATAGTCTAGTAATTCGTTCAGTACCTAAGTAGGTAGTGAGCCTCTTTGCGGAAAACCTAGTTGAGTTACCTAATAATATAGAAATGATATATTTCAAAGGATAAATCCTTCTATAAAGTTCTCACTGTGTAACTGCACACACACACACACAGAGAGACTTCAAAATATACTGCGTTGCTGCAATGTCTTGCCACCATAAACTCCTTCAGACTACGTGTCCTGTACGTTGCAGGTACTCGTAAAATAAAACCCTTCGTCTACATTGGCTGCTGTGTGAAAGTAGGTCGCCATTGTAGTGACGACCAGACGACGTGATTAGGATCACTCTCGTTATATCGATACCCTTCGCTCTTCAAACCGTCTCGAGCCCTTCAGCCCTTTTCAAGGCTTCCAAGAGGTTTATTTTTAGGTTGGTGATTAGCTAGGTACACTATAGGTTCGTTTTAACAGTTTAATTCAAAATCTACGTAGATAGTATAATGAACCGTTGTTTAATAATTTACCGTTGTGTAATAATTTGCCCATTAATAATAGGTACTTCAATGGTTGTTCAAGTTGCAAAAGTAGGTACCTATCAACATAATCCAGCCCTTTCTACGTAGATGGTATAACGAACCGTTGTGTAATAATTTACCGGTGTTTAATAATTTACCATTGTGTAATAATTTACCCATCAATAATGCTCCAACTTTTGTTCAAGTTTCAAAACTACCTAACAACAAAATCCAATAGATCCATAATTTTTCAAATGAAATAATATCACAGAACAACCAACTCGACTTCATACAGCCATCCTTGATTATAATCACGTGCTCCCTAGTGATGATATCCGGGCCGGATTTGTACCGTTTGATTCACAATCATGTTGACGAAGGTTTTCGGTGCGAACGAACGGCTGGTCGTACAGTGCTCCAGGTGGTCTCAAAAAATGGTTTAGTTCATGATCAATTCAAAAAAGTAAAAAAAAAAACCATACCCTTCTATTGAAAGTTTTCGAGCTACGGCGTTCTGAAAACGTCAACCCGTATTTTTAACACCTTAGAGATAATTGACAGTAAAGCCGTCAATTTTGGTTCGTGGTAACTAAGAAAAGTGAGTACGCGGCGTACGGGGTACAGACAGAAAAGTATTTATTGCATTTTCGGATTCTACATACCTTGAAACGTAAACCATCAAATTTTGATGAGTGGGGGGGGGGGGGGTTAACATTTTTTCTTTTCATGCTCGATTCCAAAGGTTCATAATTGAAAATAATGAACCATATTTCTCGTGATTCTTCAACAATACAAAACTCCAATTGATTCACTACTGAATGTGAATCGGTACATTTATAAATCTTTCTAATTCAAATTAAGAAAAGTCCAATTAATTGGCCTGATTCATCGTGGTCACGAATCTGTAGCTTGAAGCTCAGTCAAATTCAAATTTATTTATTTATACGTAATACAGACTGTGGTTGGTCCTCACGGTATCTGTATATTTCAAAAGAACTCAAATGAACAGTTGCAAGTTGAACAGAAGTTAAGCCGCAACAATATTTTTATAAATAGGAATAATACAAGGAAATATGAATTTTAGAATATGGTTCTGGTATAAGCCACTATGCAAAAGCTGATTCCCTTTAAAAATAAGGGCTTGATATATTATTGACTGGCGAGAGATAGGTACCAATAATAATGTGGAAAAGCAAAGAGAGAAGATAGGAGAAAGGAAGAAAATGAAGAGAATAAAAAAACGCTGCAAAGTCCTTGTCACATGGGTTTATTATTCTATTGGACTTACCTACAGAAATGTTGGCTGTTCATTTATTGCTTCTTTCATGCGTAATAATCGAAATAGCTATTTCTGGTGGTTTCCATTAATTTTGGCCCCTAAAACACAAATTAGGTAGGTACGTTTTTTTTTTTTTGGTTTATTATTTTCAATAATGAACCATTGGAATCGAGCATGAAAAAAAAAATTCTTACCCCCCCTCAAAATTTGATGGTTTACGTTTCAAGATATGTAGAATCCAAAACTGCAATAAAAATATTTCTGTCTGTCCGCCGTACGCCGTACGCCGTACACCGTACGCCGTACGCCGTACGCCGTACGCCGTACGGGCCACTTTTCTTAGTTACCATGAAAAAAAATTGATGAAATTCGGGTTATAGGTTCCGTTCGGCGTCTAGTTGGTCCTCGAAGCTCGACGTTACTGTGAGTCATCTCTAAGGGGTTCAAAATAGGGGTTGAAATTTTCAAAACGCCTATACCATTTTTTTACGTAAATATTTTTACGGTTTTAAATAGTTCTTGAACTTGCGAGTTTTTTAAGACCATCCGGAGCATCGTACGTCCAGCCGTTCGTTCACAGTAAGGCCCCGAAGTTTGCACCTACAGGCATTTTCGACTCCAGTGTGAATGAAATTGTATACAATCCAAACCAAATCTCGTAACCAGAGACGCGCCCACAATAGGAATTTGTGAATACGGCCAATCATTGGTAGGGATCACCTGATTATATTGGCGGAGTATGAAGTCGAGTTGGTTGTTCTGTGATATTATTTAATTTGAAAAATGATGGCTCTTTTGGAGTTCGTTGGTAGGTAGTGAAACTTGAACAAACGTTGAAGTATTATTGATGGGTAAATTATTACTACGGTTAATCATTACTCAACGGTAAATTATTACACAACGGTTCATTATACCATCTACGTAGAAGGGGCTGGAGTTTGTTGGTAGGTACTTTTGCAACTTTTTTCACTCCTCATCAACAATTTCTTTTCAGAACTTCATTATGTGTGTTTCTTTTTGTTAGGTACTGTTTGTCATCGGCAGAATTATTTTAGCAACATTTAACTCGTGATTTAGGTAGGTACCTAGTAACGAGTACGGGGTTAGGTACCAACCTAAGGAGGGTCTGCGATCTACATAATATGTATAGAATAGTACATATCATATTATATAGACGGGTTATCCATACATAGAGCTGTGATCTGTAACAGAAGGGTATTCTATACAAAATAATAAACCGTTGTGCAGGGATTTTAAACTATCCTTGATCATTGGCAGTGCCATTTAATCATCTTGATCCACGTGTTGACACTTTTTCCAGGGTTATTATACAAACAGATGGTGATTTCAGACGATTTCCCAGGTTTTTCACCCATAAAAAATCAATTTCGGGAGCTGAACATCTGGTAGAACCTCAATTTTCTATTCTTTGGTCAAAATCGAGTTCATATTCGGTCATCTCGTCCCAAAAAACATGAAAAACGATACCTTAAAAGCTCATGTTACCAACATGTTGCTAAAACGCAAAAAGTACCTATTTTTACACACATTTTCACTCATAACACCCCTGGGTATATTCCGATCGGGCTGAAAAGTTTCGGGACACAACTAGGGCCCAAATGGAGCATGTGTGCGAAAGAACGACTTTTTTAGACCGAAAATGAAGCCTGTACACGTGATACGGCGGACGGCGGACGGACATTGCATTTTTTGAATCTAGGCACCTTGAAACGGAAAACAAAAAATTTTGAGGGGGTGTTATAAAAATTTTTTGCTGACCGAATACATAGGTGTATTATTCACAGAATAATAAACCAAAATTGGAAAGAGAAAGAAAAGGTACCCCATGCCCTATTGGTCCTTAAGGAAGCGGAGGGACCAATATTTTTCCGCTCCACATCAACGATTTCCCTTCAGAACTTCATTATTTGTGTTTCTTTTTGCCATTTTAGCTACAGTTTGTCGTCGACGGAATTATTTTAGCAACATTTAACACGTGATTTAGGTAGGTAACGAGTAAATAGTACGGAGTTAGGTGCTAAGGTACGGAGGGTCTGCGATCTACATAATAATATGTATAGAATGGTGCACATATAATTATTAGAAGGGTTATCCATACAGAGAGCTGTGATCTGTAGCAGAAGGGTGTTCTGAACAAAATAGTAAACCGTTTTTGGTTTATTAGGTATTCTGTGAATAATACACCTATGTATTCGCTCATCAAAAAATTTTTATAACACCCCCTCAAACTTTTTTCTTTTCCGTTTCAAGGTGCGTAGATTCCAAAAATGCAATGTCCGTCCGCCGTACGCCGTCCGCCGTACGCCGTATCACGTGTACAGGCTTCATTTTAGATCTAAAAAAGTCGTTCCTCCACACATGCTCCATTTGGGCCCTAGTTGTGTCCCGAAACTTTTCAGCCCGATCGGAATAGACCCAGGGGTGTTATGAGTGAAAATGTGTATAAAAATAGGTACTTACTTTTTGCGTTTTAGCAACGTGTTAGTAAAATGAGCTTTTAAGGTATCGTTTTCCATGTTTTTGGGGACGAGAATACCGAATATGAAGTCGATTTTGACCAAAGACGTGGAAATTGAGGGTTTACCATTGGTTCAGCTCCCAAAAATTTTTTTTTTTTAAGTCAAAAACCTGGAAAACTGTCTGAAATCACCATCAGTGTGTATACTAACATTAGAAAAAGTGTGAACAGCTGAATCAAGACCATTAAATCGCACTACCAATGATCAAAGATGATCTGGGGGGAAAAAAAGTGTACCTATTTCATGTTTTGGGGGCCAAAATTGGTGGAAATCATCAGGAATAGCTAATTCAATCATTCCACATGAAAGAAACAATCAATTTAACTGCCAACAAGAATCTCTAGAACTCCAATAGAATAATAAACCCATGTGACAAGGACTTTGCAGCGTTTTTTTTTCTCCAAAAAACCTCTATGATTAGGATGCAGCTGGCCCCTTCATCTTTCACTCATCCAGGTTCCACTGTATATAGGTACTGAATCAAATTATACAGGTGTATTGAATGTATTCAGTATCGTTATACGATTTTGAATTATAACGATGTGTAGCGTTATTGAAATTCACAGGCATTTGAGCAGCTGTGACTGTCAAACCCGAAATATGAATAATGAGCAAATTATTGGTTACGTGGGGGCTGTGATTTGATCTCGTATGTGCGGGATGGTTGCTTGATTTGGCCTCCTCTCCACGTAGATAGTGAAGGCGTTCGATTGACTGAATACAGATTGATTGGCTGAATACAGTGCGACAAACCCTTCAATTCTGTATCGACTGGATATCGTCGACGTTTCCATACGATCCGCTTTGACGCTGTGTGGGCTGATGTTCTGCTCGGATACCCGGATCCTTCCTCTCTACCAGGTTCCGAGCCTCGAGGAGATGTCGTCCTCTCCGGGCTAAGGTTTATTTTAGAAAACCTTTCTGCTACCTTTCAAACTCACCGCTCGTTTCATTTCCGTTTCAGACGGAGTGGAAACGGTTTTCACTTGAGGCCCGCTCTGCTTGACCTCTCTGCCTTTGGGAGTTCGCCCAGGCATATGGCGTAGGCTCATTTACACTTCCTTCTCACATTTCGTGAGCCAACTCGTTTTCATAAACCCAGTAAAAATACATACTGTATTTCTATAACTTAAATCACTTGCAGCGGAGTAGTGGAAATCCATAGCAAAAAACTACAGGATAAAAATAGAAATATTCTATTTCCACGTCAAACGAACAAACTGTAGACCGGTTTCGGTTGTTAAACCATCATCAGTACACGATATAATGAAACTACTGGAACTCAAGATAGGAGCTAAGTTCCAGTAGTTTCATTCTATCATGTACTGATGATGGTGTAACAACCGAAACCGGTCTACAGTTTGTTCGTTTGACGTAGAAATAGACTATTCTATTTTTATCCTGTAGTTTCATACTGTATTTCGTTACGGTTTTGTTTTACCTTGTGACTCCATGATTTTCAGAACGCTTTGCACAATTCAGTGACGAATAGTCGGTCTGTTTGGAATATCATCCCAACTACCTGTCTGTTGGTGGAATACAGGTAACAGTGGAGTTTTAGCAGGAGCCGCATGGTGGTGGGGATAAAAACGTAGGTTGGCTCAAGGTTGAATATCCTCTTCGTACTACTAACTTCTTTAATATGAGTTGTGATGGTATATGGAAATCCCGTCCTATTTTATACCGAATCCGGGCTCTTTCCCGATCTTTTGGTTTATCAGCACCCACTCAAAATTTTTTCTTGTACTTTTCAAGGTGCGTAGATTCCAAAAATGCGTTGTCCGTCCTCCGTATCATGCATAACTACTTCATTTTCTGTCTAAGAAAGTCGTTCTTTCGCACACATGCTCCATTTGGGCCTTAGTTGTGTCCCGAAACTTTGCATCCCGATCGGAATATACCCAGGTGTGTTGTGGGTGAAAAATGGGTTTAAAAATAGTGTTTTTTGGCGTTTTAATAAAATGAGCTTTTGAGATATATTTTTCCATGTTTTTAGGGCGAGAAGACCGAATATGAAGTCGATTTCGACCAAACAATGGAAAATTAAGGTTGTAACGAAGGTTCAGCTCCCAAAATTCATTTTTTATGAGACAAAAACCTGGGAAATTATCTGAAATCACCACAAACATGTGTAATAACACTAGAAGTAGTCTCAGCAGGTGAATGAAAACAGTTAATTGGCACTATCAATATCGTAGATAATTTGTCAAAAATAGGAGCCTAGTTCGTGTTTTTGGGGGCCAAAATTTGTGGAAACCAAAAAAAATTAGCTATTTCAATTATTGCACATGAAAGAAACAATAAATAAACAGATAAAATTTCTGTTAGTATGTCCAATAGAATAATAAACCCATGTGACAAGGACTTTGGTTTTTTATGAGTCAACAGGTGAGCCGAATCCTCAGTGAAGGCAGCTGGATTATTGTGGTGGAGGTACGGGCGGACCAAGCACACTCCCCCAATTTTTATAAAAATTGAACAGGTTACCTATTTAAGAACTGCCGCACTATTCTTGTAGTGTTCAATATCACAGCCTTCTGCGTCAGGTAGCACACGTCTTTGGTGATCCCTAGGGTATTTAAACTCAAGGGTATTATTATTATTATCATTATTATTATTATTTTGAATATTTATTATCTATTGTTGTTAGGGTTTTGGAGGGTTGGCCATTTATTCAAAAGATCCAATATGCTACGTTTTGATTTAGTTATCAATCCTCTTCAGGGCTGCAATGATAGGAACTATTCTACTCAGAAAAATGTAGGATGGACTCACCACTAAATGTTGAAAAAAAAATCACCTTGTTGATACGACTTGGTAGTGAAAAGAGCGTTTACATTCTTATGGTGAGTACATGCCATTAGAACAGAAAGGCATGCATCAGGAACATAGAGTTATTGTGCAAATGAAAAGGTTCACTAAGGAAAAGTGTTTAACAGAAGAACTGTTACAGAGAAAACTCAGGAAAATGAACTGAGTTTGAGAGCTGAAAATGAACTGAGTATGAAAATGAAATTTCTCTGTAACTTCTTCTGTTTAACAGGTTTCCTTGGTGTAAGTCTTCATTTGTACTATAACCCTGTGTCCTGCTGTATGTCTTTCTGTTCTAATGTACCTACTCACCATAAGAATTTAATTGCTCTTTTCACTACCAATTCATATCAGTTAAGGCAATTTTTTCTACATTTAGTAATAAATCCATCCTACATTTGTCTGAGTCTATGTTTCTGAGTCGAATAGTTTGTATCATTGCAGCCCTGAAGAGGATTTATAAATAAACCGAAACGTCGGCATATTGGGTCTTTTGATTAACTGACCATCCCTCAAAAACCCTGACAACAGTTTATACTGAGAGGCCAAAAACCTTAAACATAGTTATTATTTTTATACCTGCTGTTAGAGCGAGTGAACGGTTCAAACCTGCCGTCAGGCCTCGAACCGCCATTTAACAAATTCTCCAACTAAGTGAAATGATGCTATTTTATATTTCATTATTCTGCATTTTTGGCTCATTTTTTGAAAAATAATTTTTGGTGCATTAAATTAATTTTTCCAAGTTCATTTTTTTAATTTTTCATTTACTTGAAATCCGCCCCTAGATAAATTACAAGTATCGAGTACATAGACGTATATAAATAATCGAGTGTCAGAGTAAGTAGGAAAATGCCAAACAATTATTGACGCTATGTTTAAAATGAACTTCTCAAGCATCTCTAACACTGGATGAGCCAAATTAATTTGCCGCGCCCGTGAGAAATCGCGGAGTCCAACACTTTAAATATTGATAACCACTATTAAGAAAGGAAAAGCGACCGGCCCTTAGGTGGAGTTTTCGGTGAGAAAACCGTGGATTAGAGTTTGGGAGATGAAGGATATAAAGCGGAGGCAGAGAGAGAAGTTCCGATTTAAAATAATCATTTAAATGTAAATCTCGCATTAGAATCCCTTTTTCCTTAAACATCCCGCTAGAGATTTGGGTTTTCCGAGAGGATATTCGCTTTCACGGCGTTCCGGATGATAAGTCCCTAAGTCGGAGCTATATAATAATCGTATATTCCCCTAATGGTATTAGGTAAATGGCGTTCCAGTCGCAGGTAAGTGGAACGTATAACAACAAGAAATGATCGGAACGGTGACCGTCCTGAAAGGCAGAATTAAGCGTCATTTTTTTGCGATTTTGAGATATTGTAACCGTTGGATTCGTCCTAAAAAGGCGGATCTATCCAGTTACTTATCGTAAGCGACGTACATACGTACTAAGGCATTCAAAAACAGCCCCAAACTATTCGAATCGTAACCACCAGTTTGGTAAAATATCGTATCCACCGTTCATTCAGAACGCAAGTACCACGAGTCGAATGTAAATACCGAGGTAAGAATAATAAACCAAAATTGTCCGTTGTCGTAATTTATTTATTTATTTTATTTATTTATTTGATACGGGCAAGCCCAATACAATACAATACAATAAAAAAGGAAGAAGAATACAATAAGAAGAAAAAAAAACTTGAAAAGAAATAAAATGAACTGAAATATCCGCGCGCAGATAGATATATACTCAGAAAAATACACTTGCAATAATACAAACTCAGATTTAATTAATGATGGTTACTTAGTAATATGGAGGAAATTTGGCGACGTAGTGTTGCAGAGGATTGTGAGGAGAAGTCTAATTCATGGCATCTGTTCAAAACCCAGGCGGCTTCTCTTGGTAGACTAGCCAGGGGACGGTTGTACATGTAATTTGTAGGTGAGAATGGGACCCAGAATGAGTTATGACAGCGAGGTTGTGGGCGAGGAACCAGAAAATTGATCCGGGACAGAAGTGATGACGAGTCAACATGACTGGGGTGGATACATAGGTGAGGGGCGAGGTAGGAAGAGGTAGTGTACCCGATGCCCCCGGTTAACTCCTAGAAGGTGTCCACCGCTGAAGCTTCAGGAGGACCTAACACCCCCGGTTAACACCCAAAGGATGTCCACCACTGAGACGTTAGGAGGAATATGCCCAGTGGTTACGACCTGAAAGGCACAGACCACTCTGGGATCTTTTATGAGAAGGAGAGAGGAGGAGCGAGGTGAGAGACATAAGTCAGCGACTTAAGGAGAGTGTAGAATGAGTTGGAAGGCGAAGGAGCCGAGTTTTTATAGTCCCTGGGACTATCTCCCTCCATCCTCCATACTGGTGGTGGATGGTGGGGATCCCCACCAGGTCCTCCGGGTCTCCTGCGTCTGCCCCGTTCCTCGGTTTATTGTGAGATCTACTAATTATACAAGGAGTGGTTCTGAGAGGATGCAACGACAATGACCCATCAAGATCTTCTGGAAGAATAATAGATCAGATATATATCTCCGATCCTGGAGCCCAAGCAAGCCAAACCTCCGGCCCATTGTCGTATAGCTGACCCCATCAGGCGGGATACGGAGTTTCAACGCCACGTAACGAAGGAAAACATGGTGCAGTCTCTCGAGCTCTCTTATGTGGCACCTGTAGAACGGGTTCCATGCAACCGAAGCGTACTCCAGAATAAGTAAGATAAGGGATTTATAAAGAGTGGCCATTGCAGGGATATGGTCGAATTCTCTGGTGTTCCGCCTGATGAAGCTCAAAACCCGCATTGCACGGCTCGACACACCTGAAATGTGACTAGTAAAGGTGAGCTGGCTATCGAGAAGCACATCCAGTAATTGCCCCATTCCCACCATAACTTGCGATAAAATGACAGTATGTGGTTATTATGTCATCTGTTGTAAGCGCCAGGGGGCAGCGTATCGAATGCACCTATCGAATTTGAGCAAAGTACCGTAAGCGGCCCTTCCCGAGTGGGAGCTAGTGGAGATACGCTAGTTTTCTAAATAGTTCTTTCCCAGCAAGGCATCGAGAATATCGTGTTTTAGTAGCATGAGCTTGTGATGTATCGTTTTCCATGTTTTTCAGGGCGGGGAGACCGATTATGAAGTCTACTTCGACCAACTAGCAAAGAATTGAGGTTCTAACGAAGTTTTCGGCCTTAAATGTACGTTAAATTTTGGTCTAAAATTATTGTCGTTCTTCCGCACACAATTTAGGAACACATTTGTATCCTAGTTGTGCTCCGAAGCTCGGCAGACCGATCGGAATACACCCATTGGTGTTGCTCGGGGGGGGGGGGGTTGAAGGTTTTGGTGAACATGAGCTTGTGGGGTATCGTTTTCCATGTTCTTTAGGACGAGGAGACCGAATATGAAGTTGATTTAGACCAAACAGTGGAAAATTGAGGTTGTAACGCAGGTTCGGATTCTAAAATTTGTGACAGAATGTAACAGTGGGAGTGGACCCTCGAGATCCCCCTCCTAGACCAGCGAGATTATCACCGGTTAAGAAGGGATGTCGATTAGGCTTCCCCAAGCGACCCAGTGTCAACCAGAAGAAAAAATGTATCGAGAACAGCCACACTGTGACACATTCATTTTGGTTTATTATTCTGTGAATAATACACCTATGTATTCGCTCAGCAAAAAATTTTTATAACACCCCCTCAAACTTTTTTCTTTTCCGTTTCAAGTTGATTAGATTCCAAAACGCTGCAAAGACCTTGTCACATGGGTTTATCATTCTATTGGAGTTCTAGAGATGTATTGTTTCTTTCATGTGGAATGATTGAAATAGCCACCAAAACATGAAATAGTTACGCTTTTTTTTTTTTTAAATCATCTTTGATCATTGGTAGTGGCATTTAATGGTCTTGATTCACCTGTTTACACTTTTTCCAATGTTATTGTACACATTGATGGTGATTTCAGACAGTTTTCCAGGTTTCTGACTCATAAAAAACCAATTTTGGGAGCTGAACCTTTGGTAAAACCTCAATTTCCGCGTCTTTGGTCAAAATCGACTTCATATTCGGTCTTCTCGTCCTCAAAAACATGGAAAAAGATACCTCAAAAGCTCATGTTACTAACATGTTGTTAACGCATTTTGGTTTATTATTCTGTGAATACCTAATACACCTATGTATTCGCTCAGCAAAAAATTTTTATAACACCCCCTCAAACTTTTTTCTTTTACGTTTCAAGGTGCATAGATTCCAAAAATGCAATGTCCGTCCGCCGTACGCCGTCCGCCGTACGCCGTCCGCCGTCCGCCGTATCACGTGTACAGGCTTCATTTTCGGTCTAAAAAAATCGTTCTTTCGCACACATGCTCCATTTGGGCCCTAGTTGTGTCCCGAAACTTTTCAGCCCGATCGGAATATACCCAGGGGTGTTATGAGTGAAAATGTGTGTAAAAATAGGTACTTTTTACGTTTTAGCAACATATTGGTAACATGAGCTTCTGAGATATCGTTTTCTATGTTTTTGGGGACGAGAAGACCGAATATGAAGTCGATTTTGACCAAAGAGTGGAAAATTGAGTTCTACCAAATGTTCAGCTCCCAGAATTGATTTTTTATGAGTGAAAAACCTGGGAAATCGTCTGAAATCACCATCAGTTTGTATAATAACACTGGAAAAAGTGTCAAGACGTGGTTCAGGACGATTAAATGGCACTACCAATGATCAAAGATAGTTTAAAAAAAAGAAAGAAAAAAAGAGCGTACCTAATTTGTGTTTTGGGGGCCAAAATTAATGGAAACCATCAGAAGTAGCTATTTCGATTATTACGCATGAAAGAAACAATTAATGAACAGCCAACCTTTCTGTAGCTATGTCCAATAGAATAATAAACCCATGTGACAAGGACTTTGCAGCGTTTTTGGAATCTACGCACCTTGAAACGGAAAAGAAAAAATTTTGAGGGGGTGTTATAAAAATTTTTTGCTGAGCGAATACATAGGTGTATTATTCACAGAATAATAAACCAAAATGCAATGTCCGTCCGCCGTACGCCGTATCACGTCTACAGGTCTCAATTTCGGTCTAAAAAAATCGTTCTTTCGCACACATGCTCCATTTGGGCCCTAGTTGTGTCCCGAAACTTTTCAGCCCGATCGGAATATACCCAGGGATGTTATGAGTGAAAATGTGTGTAAAAATAGGTACTTTTTGCGTTTTAGCAACATGTTGGTAACATGAGCTCCTGAGACATCGTTTTCCATGTTTTTGGGGACGAGAAGATCGATTATGAACTCGATTTTGACCGAAGAGTGGAAAATTGAGTTCTACCAGGTGTTCAGCTCCCAAAATTGATTTTTTATAAGTAAAAAACCTGGGAAATCGTCTGAAATCACCATCAGTGACACACGTGGATCAAGACGATTAAATGGCACTACCAATGATCAAAGATAGTTTAAAAAAAAAAGGAGCGTACCTAATTTGTGTTTTGGGGGCCAAAATTAATGGAAACCATCAGAAATAGCTATTTCGATTATTACCCATGTAAGAAACAATAAATGAACAGCCAGCATTTCTGTAGGTGTGTCCAATAGAATAATAAACTCATGTGACAAGGACTTTGCAGCGTTTTTTATGAGTTAAAAACCTGTGAAAATTGCCAGAAATCACCATAGATTTGTATAATAACACTAAAAGTAGTTTCAACAGGTGAATCGGTGCTGTTTCGATATGCGCTACACCGAAGCGGGCACGCGCTCTACCGATCAGTAACGTTTCGGTATGCGTTCTACCGACCACTACCTTTTCGTCATGCGGTCTACTGCCCGATTCCCACCAGAAACCAACAGAAATGAATAAAAATTTTACCTTATGCTGTATACATGTCTTCTTTGTCCCTTAGAAAACAGACGAATAGGTTTAGAACGTCCTTCCGGTGCAGCCTCCAACAATATTCGTCGAGGTGTGACTGGAGGTGGTGGAATGTGACGCCTCTGTTTTTCTTCCAAATATCCACTTTTGCATCGAGCCAAGATCGTTCGATCGCCTGTATATGGGAGCCAGACTCAAGGTCAACATAGTTTCTCTGTCGAATGAAGAACACCCCGTCGGGATAGTTGACGATAAGCCGCCCACTCGTCGGAGTGAATGACAGAAAACACCTTGAACGATTGATCTTCAGCGAAAGTCAACAATACGCCAACAACAGCGATATGATCTGCATGAACAAACCTAAATTAACGACGCTATAACAGCGAACGGGATCCGATGTTCAAATCATCAGCTTAAGCCATGTAGAGCACGGTAGAGCACAATTGGGCTGACTGTAGAGCGCGGACCTCGGCAGAGCGCATATCGAAACAGCACCGGTGAATCAAGACAATTAAATGGCACATGAATGAAACAATAAATGAACAGCCAACATGTCCAGTAGAATATAAAAATCCATGTGAAAGGACTTTGCAGGGTTAAAAAAAATATATATATTCCAGGAAGGAGGTGGGCAAAAATTGACAGAGGCGCTCAGAATTTGTCGTTCTCCCATGATTTTAGGGGTCGTAACTCCATCTGAATCGCTGCGAGCTCCCACAGCGCTCGTAAGTGCTGAGGTCGTATTTCCAGTGGGAAATTCACATGCCCGGAGGCCTCGTTGGATGTGATGAATCTGATGGGGCGGTCCAGTGGTTCACGTTATTGGCCGACTGACTCTGTAAAGCCAACCCCCCCCCCCCCCCCCTCATCACTACCGCCCCTCCTGTAACAACTGCTTCCCCACCCTTTCCGGGGTTCCCTGTAAACTATCCCCGTTCGACAGTGATCGGTGCTACGGGTCGGCCGATCGTCCCCGCAACACAACACTTGTGGGGCTGTGGGGGGGGGGGGATGAGGTTTTCGCTATAATAACCGACCCCCATCGCCTGGCTTTTATGATGATGGAAACGTGAACTCCCTGCAAAAGTACCCCCCCCCCCCCCAAACCACCACCAACATCAGGGGCTAATGGAAAATAAAGAGAGCCGCGGGAGTCGGAATGAAACGTGTCTCGACAAGAACAACGGGACGGTGGTGTGGTGGGGGGGGGGGGGGTTTGAATTATATGATGGGGTCGATCTGGGGGTCAGCCCCGGACAAAGGGGGGCAATCGGGGGCTGAGAGGTCAATGAAGAGAAAAGCAGTAAAAAAAACCTCTTCCTGCCGCCCCCTACCACCGACAACAATAATTGCATTTCCACGGCTTCCACCGCAGAATCAATCCGGTGTCAATCAGTTCAATTTTTTGGTTTATTATCTTCAATAATGAACCATTGGAATCGAGCATGAAAAAAAAATTCTAACTCACCCCCCCCCCCCCCCCCAAATTGATGGTTTACGTTTCAAGGAATGTAGAATCTAAAACTGCAATAAAAAACCCAACTATATAATATAATATATACTATTCTATACATATTATGTAGATCGCAGACCCTCCGTAGGTTAGTACCTAACTCCGTACTCGCTACTAGGTACCTACCTAAATCACGAGTTAAATGTTGCTAAAATAATTCTGTCGATGGCAAACAGTAACTAAAATGGCGAAAAGAAACGCAAATAATGAAGTTCTGAAGGAAAATTGTTGATAAGGAGGGAAATAGATGCCCCTTCTGCGTAGATCACTGTTTTCTGTGGTCAGTACCTACCCCCCTATAATGAACCGTTGTGTAATAACTTGCCTATCAATAATACTTCAACGGTTGTTCGAGTTGCAAAAATACCGATCAACAAAATCCAGCCCCTTCTTGGTTGATGAACCGTTGTGAAATAATTTACCGTTATGTAATAATTTACCGTTGTTATAATTTACTGTTATGTAATAATTTGCCCTTGTGTAATAATTTAATATTGTGTAATAATTTACCCATCAACAATACTTCAACGTTTTTTTCAAGTTGCAAAATTACCGATCATCAAAATCTAGCCCCTTCTTGGTAGATGAACCGTTGTGTAATAATTTACCGTTGTGTAATAATTTACCGTTGTGTAATAATTTACCATTATGTAATAATTTACAGTTGTGTAATAAGTTACCGTTGTGTTATAATTTACCGTTGTGTAATAATTTACCCATCAACAATACTTCAACGTTTGTTCAAGTTTCAGAAGTACCTACCAACAAAATCCAATAGTCCACTACTTATCAAATGAAATAATATCGCAGAACAACCAACTCGACTTCATACAGCCATCCTTGATTACAATCAGGTGTTCCCTAGTGATGATATCCGGGCCGGATTTATACCGTTGATTCACGATCGTGTTGACGAAGCTTTTTGGTGCACACGAACGGCTGGACGTACAATGCTCAGGGTGGTCTCAAAAATTGTTCAGCTCAAAACTGATTTAATAACGTAAAAGAAACCATACCCTTCTGTCAGAAGTTTTCGAGCTACGGCGTTCTGAAAATTTCAACCCCTATTTTGAACCCCTTAGACTTGACATCGACTGACAGTAACGTCGAGCTTCGAGGACCAACTAGACCCCGAACGGAACCTATACCCCGAATTTTATCAATTTCTTTTCATGGTAACTAAGAAAAGTGGCCAGTACGACGTACGGCGGACAGAGAGAAATTTTTTTATTGCAGTTTCGGATTCTGCATACACTTGAAACGTAAACTATCAAATTTTGAGGGGGGGTTAGAATTTTTTTTCTTCATGCTCGATTCCAATGGTTCATTATTGAAAATACCTAATAAACCAAAATGTGTAATTCGAAAAAGAAAGCCTTGGGTTTAAATCAGAAATGTTACGTACTGTAATGGATTTGCAAATTAGCTCCGCCCTCTGCTCCTCCGTCCTCGTTGGGACCACTGATGTCAGACCCACACATCAGGGAAACGAATGACAATTATTATTCACAGCGTAAGCGCGTTTAGCGTAATCGTTCGGATATTCAAAAAGTCGCTTTCGAGTGTCCAATTAGAACTTCGTTAGAAGCGGTGGAGGGTTTACAACGTGTGCCATCGGGGGGGGGGGGGAGGGGGGACTCGATGCGAGGCGGGAGAAGGCGAACAAATGGGACAGATGAAGGAAATTGCCTCGACTCGAGGAAATTAGGAAGAGCCGTGGAAATCGGAGGGGAGAAGACTCGAGAGGAGGTCTGAGAACCCATTTAGCATCTCAAGAGATCTCCACGCTCATCAGAGTCATCGGGAAATTTCACTTTGCCCAACAAAGCACTTACGCTCCGTCGTCGGTGTTTACGCGCAACGTGCGAGCTGAGGTCGGTGTAACGAGGTGAGCTGGGATATACCGAACCAAACTTCAACGCGGCATTATATATGCAAATTTTCGAAAATTCGCTTACTGTGGATGACAAAATTTATTGTTAGTGCCTACTTGAGTTCTCGCCAATTTTCGTTTATTATTCTGTGAATAATACAACCTATGTATTCGCTCAGCAAAAAAATTGTTTAACACCCCCTCAAAATTGTTTCTTTTACGTTTCAAGGTGCGTAGATTCCAAAAATGCAATGTCCGTTCGCCTTATCGTGCATACCGGCTTCATTTTCGGTCTAAAAAATTCGTTCTTCCGCACACATGCTCCATTTGGGCCGTAGTTGTGTCTCGAAACTTTTCTGCCCGATCGGAATATACCCAGGGGTGTTTATGAGTGAAAATGTGTAAAAAAACGCTGCAAATCCCTGCACAACGGTTTATTATTTTGTATAGAATACCCTTCTGTTACAGATCACAGCTCTATGTATAGATAACCCGTCTATATAATATGATATGTACTATTCTATTATATGCATATTATGTAGATCGCAGACACTCCGTAGGTTAGTACCTAACCCCGTACTCGTTACTAGGTACCTACCTAAATCACGAGTTAAATGTTGCTAAAATAATTCTGCCGATGACAAACAGTACCTAACAAAAAGAAACACACATAATGAAGTTCTGAAAAGAAATTGTTGATGAGGAGTGAAAAAAGTTGCAAAAGTAGCTACCAACAAACTCCAGCCCCTTCTACGTAGATGGTATAATTTACCGTTGTGTAATAATTTACCGTTGAGTAATGATTTACCTAGTAATAATTTACCCATCAATAATACTTCAACGTTTGTTCAAGTTTCACTACCTACCAACAAACTCCAAAAGAGCCATCATTTTTCAAATTAAATAATATCACAGAACAACCAACTCGACTTCATACTCCGCCAATATAATCAGGTGATCCCTACCAATGATTGGCCATATTCACAAATTCCTATTGTGGGCGCGTCTCTGGTTACGAGATTTGGTTTGGATTGTATACAATTTCATTCACACTGGAGTCGAAAATGCCTGTCGGTGCAAACTTCGGGGCCTTACTGTGAACGAACGGCTGGACGTACGATGCTCCGGATGGTCTTAAAAAACTCGCAAGTTCAAGAACTATTTAAAACCGTAAAAATATTTACGTAAAAAAATGGTATAGGCGTTTTGAAAATTTCAACCCCTATTTTGAACCCCTTAGAGATGACTCACAGTAACGTCGAGCTTCGAGGACCAACTAGACGCCGAACGGAACCTATAACCCGAATTTCATCAATTTTTTTTCATGGTAACTAAGAAAAGTGGCCCGTACGGCGTACGGCGGACAGACAGAAATATTTTTATTGCAGTTTTGGATTCTACATATCTTGAAACGTAAACCATCAAATTTTGAGGGGGGGTAAGAATTTTTTTTTTCATGCTCGATTCCAATGGTTCATTATTGAAAATAATAAACCAAAATAGGTACTTTCTGTGTTTTAGTAACATGTTGGTAACATGAGCTTTTGAGGTATCGTTTTCCATGTTTTTGGGACGAGAAGACCGAACATGAAGTCGATTTTGACCAAACAATGGAAAATTGGGGTTCTACCAAATGTTCAGCTCCCAAAATTGATTATTTATGAGTCAAAAACCTGGGAAATCGTCTGAAATAACCATCAATTTGTATAATAACACTAGAAAAAGTGGATCAAGACGATTAAATGACACTACCAATGATCAATGATAATTTGAAAAAAAAGGAGCTTACCTATTTGTGTTTCTGGGGGGCCAACATTGGTGTAAACCATCAGAAATTGCTATTTCAATTATTTCACGTTAAAGGAACAATAAATGAACAGCCCAAATTTCTGTAGGTGTCTCCAATAGAATAATAAACCCATGTGACAAGGTATTTGCAGCGTTTTTTTTTGTTTGCGTTTTAGTAACATGAGCTTTTGAGGCCATGTTTTTTGGGACGAGAAGACCAACTTTTCGAACATTTTCCCCATCGAATCTGTTTCAGAGCAATCTGAATACATAAAAGATTTAAACATTTTCTATAGTTTCCACGTCAACCCATGGTGTTCTTAATTAAATCAAGGTTTTCCATGTTAATTCGAAGTTTTCCAAGGTTCATGGTTCAAATTCATGGTTTCGTAAGGTAAGTTGAAGGTTTTCAAATAAATTCATGGTTTTCTTGGTACCTACTTGAATTTTTGGAATTTGTTTGAGACCTTCTAACCTTGACTGCGAGTGAATTATCACACATTTCGTGTGCATTTAATGTTTGTGATGAGGTGCGAAAAGTTGGGTTCGTAAATGATAAATGTTGAGACCGGAAATTTGTGTCAAATTTTTTGGTACCTAATGACTTCGAAAATCTTCCCCCATCGTATCTGTTTCAGAGCAATCTGAGTACATCAAAAGATTTATACCTACATTTTCTATAGTTTCCACGTCAACCATGGTTTTCCTGATCGAATCAAGGTTATTCGTTAAATTCAAGATTTTCCATGTTAATTCAAGGTTTTCCGATGTTAATTCATGGGTTTTTAAGGTTAATTCAAGGTTTTCAAATCAACTTCATGGTTTTCATGGTACCTACTTGAATTATCGGACTTTGTTTAAGAGCCTCTAACCTTGACTACGAGTAAGTTATTAGAAATCTCGCATAAATCTAATGTTTGTGGTGAGGAACGGAAATGAACAATTTTAAAACTCGAAATTCGGGTCAAATTTTAGTTTTTGTTGTTCAAAAACCTATCAAAATAGCGAAAAATTACAAGTAAGTGATATAGATCCCCAACTACAGTGGCATGGAATAGATCGTTCCGAACTGATCCATTGAATCAATCAAATTCGACCGAAACTTGAAAACAACTCCCACGTACGTTCAAACTCTGTTGATCAGGCAAGTACGGCAAACTTACTCCATGTGTATGGCTTTCAACTCTTGAGAGTGTTACTGACGTGAAATCAGATCTGTGCACAGATATGTGCACTTGTCGCATTTGTAAAGTTTTAGTTATAAATTCATAAATGGTTGAATGATAACGTGTTTCTATTTACCCGAATTGAAAGCTTAAAACGATACAGTAGAATCATGGAACAGGCTACGTTATTCATTGCCGCATACCGGAATTCACAGTTTTCTTAGGGTTAATAGGTTTCAACGTTGAAATTTAGTGTTAGGAGTTGTCCATGTTTACATTTTGATTCGTTATTATTCCTATATATTTTTATACGGTTTTACATCATTGTCATTATCGATTGGCTACATTTTAGTATAGCATTAACAATTCAGATATCAAATCAATTTCAATTTACACTTACATTTTCAGCTGTATTTCGTTCAGTAATTAATATTGGCCCATAAACAATCAATCAATTTATTCACAATGGTTCCCTTAGGGATTGTTGTGGGGAATAATAGGCTTGTTTGTGTGTCTGTGGTGATATGCGGAGGAGTGTTGTAACTGGTGGAGGTGGTGTCTGCGGTTCTTCAGCTACTTAGCCCTCGACTCTGCACTTGTTCAGCGATGGTCGTCTCCGCCTCTTCCACGTTGCGGAGAAACGCTCAAGCAAGTTTACCAAACTCATTTGACGGCAATTTCGACAACACTCTTGAGCACATCTAACATAAAATTTGCAAGACAAAATTATAAGTTTGAAAAATTCGCTCGATTGTATGAGAATGAGCCCAAATTTCAGTTGAAAGTGTGGATTGAAATAAATTTGATATTTGAAATGAAAAACGATTCGGCTAATGACATAAATGAAACGTTGATTTGAGGAACTTTTAATTCTAAATAGATCCTTGAATTTCTCTTGGAAAACGTTGAATTATATATTTGTTTCGGAATACCTTGAATTTGTTTGGAGCAAAAGCCCGATTACTAGGGATAAACTATTCTATGTAGGGATTATTATAAATGTGGGTTTAGTAAAAGTCAACGAAATTAAGCCGCCACAACATCTCTGATTCATTCTTGAGTAGATTTATAGAACATTCAGTGGATTCACTGGAAGGTTTTGAATTCTTGTTGTTGCTGACTGCATAGCACAAATGATTTAAATTTAAAATTCACTTTTATTTCATAAGTAGCTATATACCTACTATGTTGCGGTGGTTCCCTCAAACTTCTACATGTACCACTCATATGTAATATAGAAGGCAAGCAGAATTTGGTTGAACCAAATAAACGAAGGGTCTGACGAGTCGGGTGACGCCAAGGGAGACGGGCCTCATCCATCAACCGCCATCGCCCTCAACGGTCATAACGGCCGATTGTGGACGGGTGGAAAGGGGCCTGTATAAGCAAACCTTTTGGCCCAGCTCGTCATTCGACCCAACACACTCTTACATGCGATTACTCTTTTACACACAGCTCACACCTCCTATCCTTTGGTGTCCACGGGGTATTAGTTACCTTCCTCTCTCTTTCCTCGAGCACTCGCTGTGGTTCATCCGCGGGGTATTAGTTACCTTCCTCTCTCTTTCCTATAACACTCGCTGTGTTTCATCCGTGGGGTATTAGTTACCTTCCTATCTCTTTCCTATAACACTCACTGTGGTTCATCCGCGGGGTATTAGTTACCTTCCTCTCTTTCCTATAACACTCGCTGTGGTTCATCCGCGGGGTATTAGTTACCTTCCTCTCTCTTTCCTCTAGCACTCCCTGTGGTTCATCCTCAGGGTAATAGTTACCTTCCTCTCTCTTTCCTATAACACTCACTGTGGTTCATCCGCGGGGTATTAGTTACCTTCCTCCCTTTCCTATAACACTCGCTGTGGTTCATCCGTGGGGTATTAGTTACCTTCCTATCTCTTTCCTATAACACTCACTGTGGTTCATCCGCGGGGTATTAGTTACCTTCCTCCCTTTCCTATAACACTCGCTGTGGTTCATCCGCGGGGTATTAGTAACCTTCCTCTCTCTTTCCTCTAGCACTCGCTGTGGTTCATCCTCAGGGTAATAGTTACCTTCCTCTCTCTTTCCTATAACACTCACTGTGGTTCATCCGCGGGGTATTAGTTACCTTCCTCTCTTTCCTATAACACTCGCTGTGTTTCATCCGTGGGGTATTAGTTACCTTCCTATCTCTTTCCTATAACACTCACTGTGGTTCATCCGCGGGGTATTAGTTACCTTCCTATCTTTCCTATAACACTCGCTGTGGTTCATCCGCGGGGTATTAGTTACCTTCCTCTCCTTCCTATAACACTCGCTGTGTTTCATCCGTGGGGTATTAGTTACCTTCCTATCTCTTTCCTCTAGCACTCGCTGTGGTTCATCCGCGGGGTATTAGTTACCTTCCTCCCTTTCCTATAACACTCACTGTGGTTCATCCGCGGGGTATTAGTTACCTTCCTCTCCTTCCTATAACACTGGCTGTGGTTCATCCGCGGGGTATTAGTTACCTTCCTCTCTTTCCTATAACACTCGCTGTGGTTCATCCGCGGGGCATAAGTTACCTTCCTCTCTCTTTCCTCTAGCACTCCCTGTGGTGACCTCCGCTGTGTGCTAGCATAAGTGGGGTCGTCCACTGGCAGTGTACTCGAGCGGCGCGGCGCTTTGTGCTACACAAGCGGCAACGAGCGACACGCGCTACAGATCCAACTACATTGAGTTATATGTGGTATCGTCCACTGGAAGCATGTTCGAGCGGGCGGCTACAGGCGTACACGAGCGGCAACGAGCTACAAGCGGCCGATCCAAAAAAGTTGGATCTGCCGCTCGTAGCAGCTCCAGCTCGTGCAGCTCGTTCAATTCTATTGCTTTGGTAGGAATCCCTACGAGTTTTGGTACGAATTCCACGTAAATAAACATAGCCAACGGACGGTTCATCGGAACACCTACCTACCTTAGTACCATATCCCTGGTCATTTCGAGTCAGTTCACGCGAAAGCCCCGTTCTGAGTAGGTGAAAATTCCCCTCTACGCAGAAAATGGACCATAACACCGACAAATTAATTAGTGCCATTCATTCTCATACGCCTCTCTGGGATATGAGAGACAAGAGGTACCATTCAAGCCAACCAACTTTTCAAACTCAACTTTTCAACTTCAATTTCAACCAACATGTTCTTTGATTTAACATTCGTTTTCGCAAATGGTTGCTACTTTCAAGGAAATAAAATTCCTCTGGGTCCATGACGAATAAAAAGGAAATCCCCACTTTCCTTGAATACACTTGAAAACAAGCTGAAGCCCGACGCGCGAAGGCGCTTGCAGTGGACGACCCCTGTCGCTCGTAGCCGCTTGTTAGGTTGCCGCTTGTGTCGCGTGTAGCGCCGCGCCGCGTGAATACGCTTCCAGTGGACGACCACCCTAAGACTCCTAAAGGAGCACCTAATACTCGCCGCAGTACATCCGCGGGGTATTAGTACTAGGTTCCTTCCCATCCTACCCTACCGTAGGGAATACAACATACGTATTATGTAATATTAACTTACTTTGTATGCTTACTGCATAGAGCATGAATAACAATTGATACTATGATCCCGTCCTGGGTACTTACCTAGTTATTATGCACTTCGGGGCTGAACTGGATGTTTGGGCAGGAACAAACCTTATCATTTTAATTGTTCGGTCTCTCGAATTCAGCAAACCTCCTCGTTACAATCAGAAATTGTGTTGGTTTCGCTGAAATACGGAGAACAAGTTAGGGAAATTCGGTTAAAAACGCTGCAAATCCCTGCACAACGGTTTATTATTTTGTATAGAATACCCTTCTGTTACAGATCACAGCTCTATGTATAGATAACCCGTCTATATAATATAATATGTACTATTCTATGCATATTATGTAGATCGCAGACCCTCCGTAGGTTAGTACCTAACCCCGTACTCGTTACTAGGTACCTACCTAAATCACGAGTTAAATGTTGCTAAAATAATTCTGCCGATGACAAACAGTACCTAACAAAAAGAAACACACATAATGAAGTTCTGAAAAGAAATTGTTGATGAGGAGTGAAAAAAGTTGCAAAAGTACCTACCAACAAACTCCAGCCCCTTCTACGTAGATGGTATAATGAACCGTTGTGTAATAATTTACCGTTGAGTAATGATTTACCGTAGTAATAATTTACCCATCAATAATACCTCAACGTTTGTCCAAGTTTCACTACCTACCAACAAACTCCAAAAGAGCCATCATTTTTCAAATTAAATAATATCACAGAACAACCAACTCGACTTCATACTCCGCCAATATAATCAGGTGATCCCTACCAATGATTGGCCGTATTCACAAATTCCTATTGTGGGCGCGTCTCTGGTTACGAGATTTGGTTTGAATTGTATACAATTTCATTCACACTGGAGTCGAAAATGCCTGTCGGTGCAAACTTCGGGGCCTTACTGTGAACGAACGGCTGGACGTACGATGCTCCGGATGGTCTTAAAAAACTCACAAGTTCAAGAACTATTTAAAACCGTAAAAATATTTACGTAAAAAAATGGTATAGGCGTTTTGAAAATTTCAACCCCTATTTTGAACCCCTTAGAGATGACTCACAGTAACGTCGAGCTTCGAGGACCAACTAGACGCCGAACGGAACCTATAACCCGAATTTCATCAATTTTTTTTCATGGTAACTAAGAAAAGTGGCCCGTACGGCGTACGGCGTACGGCGGACAGACAGAAATATTTTTATTGCAGTTTTGGATTCTACATACCTTGAAACGTAAACCATCAAATTTTGAGGGGGGGTAAGAATTTTTTTTTTCATGCTCGATTCCAATGGTTCATTATTGAAAATAATAAACCAAAATTAGGGAAATTCGGTAACAAGTTGGCTTTTAAAAACAGGAAGCCTTGTTCGCAATCAAAGAAAAACGAACGTCTCGAAAATATTGCGTGAATTTTAATAACCCGTCATAACTTTTGAGAGGGCGTTTGAAAAACTTCAAAGCTATTTAACGGGAAAGGAAATTAGAATTGTTTTCGAAGCTTGGTGTTGGTTGTGCCCTGTGGCCGTTGAATAAAGGGATTCAGCTGCGGGGAAGTCAAGGAAGAAATAAAATCCTTGCCCATTTCACCAGGCCCCGTCAGGATATTATTAGGTATACTGCTACAACTGTTAGCTACTGTGCTACCGTGCTACTGCTACCAGTTACTGTGCTACGTGCTACTGCTACTGCTACTGGCTACTGTACTACTGCTGCTAGGTCACAATGGATCCAAAATGTAGGGGTACGTGAAGTTTTAAAGAAAGTTTTGCTGCGCATCTGTTTCAGAGCATTCTGAGTCCGTCCCTGTACTATCGCAATTTTAAATGTCGTCATAAATTTGCTGAGTCTGTAGCCACTGCTAGAGAGTCAGAAATCAACATAGCAACAGTGATGCTGGTCTGTTGCTATTATTATTGATCTCATTATTATCATTATTGTTATTATTATTATTATTATTATTATTATTGATCTCATGATATTCATGTTCCACGTCTTATACCATTCAGTACGTATTGCAACCTATCATGTATATGTTGTTATTGCCTTCTAAAAACCCATTTCCTTTCCTTCAAATTGTTATATAAATATACCAATATGTATTGTACATACTCAGGGCGGAAAAGGACTATTTTATAATGAAAATGTATGCTACAAGTAATTGGAGACACATTGACAGAAGGAAAGTCAGACACGTAACCAAATTCGTTCATGAATTTCTGAAATGCGAAATGGTAGTGAAAATCTTGATTTCCGAGGAGAATCATTTTCATTCCCTCAAAATATCCGCTACCTTGGATGATTCAAGTACCTAGTACTAGTAATCTGTCTAGATTACTAGTACAAGTACCTATCTATGCAGGTAGTATTTATAGGTACCAAATACATACATGCTCAGTTGTAGACCTTGATAAATAAAATTCTTTATTAAAAACTATCTTGGAATATTCACAAGTTTCCACAAACACTCGACAAAAAATTGACACAGCAGATTGAGAGTTCTTTCTAAAAACTTCGACAATGACAAATTTTACACGTTTTAAATTTGCTGAGTGTAAATTTGATTAAAAATTGAATTATACGGTGCTCTCTAGACGAAGAATTAGATAGCCTATTTCGATTTTTTATTTATTAGACACGTCATTTTGAAATTATAAGCGATAGAAAGTGGTCATATATCACTTTTTCTCCAAGTTGCAAAAAATTTTCATTTTTCGACCATCAATTTCGACTATACCTTTGGCACTCATTTGATGCAGAATTTAATGGCATTTAATTCTCTGCAGAGTGCGTACTACGGTGGGAAGCGTCGTTTACTAGTTAAAAGCAAAAACTCTGCGACGTCCTTGTCACACGGGTTTATTATTATTTTGGACATACCTACCTCAGAAATGTTGGCTGTTCATTTATTATTTCTTTCAAGCGCAATAATTGAAATAGCTATTTTTGATGATTGATTTATTGAGGTGTAATGATTGATTGATGGTTGATTGAGTGATAGATTGATTGTGGTGCAATGATTGAAATAGCTATCTTGCCCATGAAGCATTTTCGGAAATTAAAGTCAAAGGTCCCCCCATAAGAAAATATGCAATTGGGGTATTCTAACCCGCAGCGCCATGTTGCTTTGATGGTTTCTCATTCTGTTTACATGCTCTCTTTCTAAATTGAATGGCCTAGTAGCACCACATGCTCAAAATATCTCTATAATAAAAACGCGACAGTCAATTTTGCATATCTAGCATGAATGCCCTACTTGTGGACGTACTTCATTAGACTTATGTATAATCAAGTTAAGTTGTAAGTTTTCATCCATCTTAGGTATTATGACTACCTAACTATTTACCTATTGTGACTTCTATTTCCTCATTGAACATCTTGCGATAGTGTGAACCATTGTGCCCCCATCAGAATGAAAACCATTTCAATTTTATAGATTTTCTTAGACAATTCTTTGGGGTTGTGCGTTTTGAGTGGTTCCACCCCCCTGGTCGTTACTCCTCATAGTTTCTTATCCGGAGAAAGATGGGATCAGTAATAATATAAAGGTTTATTAGTTGGCTTGGAACCAATGCTATTGGTTTCTCTGAAAGCGACCACCTCCCACGGGACGTCCTGCCGATTTTCTTATCTACAGAGCATTAGCTTCCTCGTTCCTAATTCCCCTGCGGAATTTCCGTTCGTTCGAAATTGCCGGAGATCGGGGCGTAGTTCTCCCCCAATGAAACGGCCACCGATACGTAGAGCCCTCGGGTTGATTCAGCTGATTTATAACCAGCCTATCTGCGGCTCATCTTGGAACTTCGACCCTGATATGTCTCTTTTAGGGTTAAAAAAAGAGTCTTTTATGTGTGGGCACCTAATGAACATAATCAAATTTCACTGAAAATATGGTTTTCCTCGTTTCTAGCAGAATTTTCACGTGACAACTCTATCGACAGAAAAGACTGGAACTTAGGAGTAGGTACCTATAATGACAGAAATCACATGTCATATAATATCCAAAACACAGTTTTCCTCGTTTCTAATCAAATTTTCTCGTGACAACTCTCGACAGAAAAGACTGGAACTTTGGAGTAGGTATCTATAATGACAGAAATCAAATATATTATCCAAAACACAGTTTTCCTCGTTTCTAATAGAATTTTCTCGTGACAACTCTATCGACAGAAAAGACTGGAACTTAGGAGTAGGTATCTATAATGACAGAAATCAAATATAATATCCAAAACACGGTTTTCCTCGTTTCTAATAGAATTTTCTCGTGACAACTCTATCGACAGAAAAGACTGGAACTTTGGAGTAGGTAGGTATCTATAATGACAGAAATCAAATATATTATCCAAAACACAGTTTTCCTCGTTTCTAATAGAATTTTCTCGTGACAACTCTATCGACAGAAAAGACTGGAACTTAGGAGTAGGTATCTATAATGACAGAAATCAAATATGATATCCAAAACACGGTTTTCCTCGTTTCTAATAGAATTTTCTCGTGACAACTCTATCGACAGAAAAGACTGGAACTTTGGAGTAGGTAGGTATCTATAATGACAGAAATCACATATAATATCCAAAACACAGTTTTCCTCGTTTCTAATCAAATTTTCTCGTGACATCTCTCGACAGAAAAGACTGGAACTTTGGAGTAGGTATCTATAATGACAGAAATCAAATATATTATCCAAAACACAGTTTTCCTCGTTTCTAATAGAATTTTCTCGTGACAACTCTATCGACAGAAAAGACTGGAACTTAGGAGTAGGTATCTATAATGACAGAAATCACATATAATATTCAAAACACAGTTTTCCTCGTTTCTAATCAAATTTTCTCGTGACAACTCTATCGACAGAAAAGACTGGAACTTAGGAGTAGGTATCTATAATGACAGAAATCACATATAATATCCAAAACACAGTTTTCCTCGTTTCTAATCAAATTTTCTCGTGACAACTCTCGACAGAAAAGACTGGAACTTTGGAGTAGGTATCTATAATGACAGAAATCAAATATATTATCCAAAACACAGTTTTCCTCGTTTCTAATAGAATTTTCTCGTGACAACTCTATCGACAGAAAAGACTGGAACTTAGGAGTAGGTATCTATAATGACAGAAATCACATATAATATCCAAAACACAGTTTTCCTCGTTTCTAATCAAATTTTCTCGTGACAACTCTATCGACAGAAAAGACTGGAACTTAGGAGTAGGTATCTATAATGACAGAAATCACATATATTATCCAAAACACAGTTTTCCTCGTTTCTAATCAAATTTTCTCGTGACAACTCTCGACAGAAAAGACTGGAACTTTGGAGTAGGTATCTATAATGACAGAAATCAAATATATTATCCAAAACACAGTTTTCCTCGTTTCTAATAGAATTTTCTCGTGACAACTCTATCGACAGAAAAGACTGGAACTTAGGAGTAGGTATCTATAATGACAGAAATCAAATATAATATCCAAAATATGGTTTTCCTTGTTTCTAATCGAATTTTCTTGTGACAACTCTATCGACAGTAAAGACTGGAACTTTGGAGCAGGTGCCTCTAATGACAGCAATCAAATATTTATTATCTAAAACACGGTTCTCCCAATTCGAATTGCTTTAATCCCAAAATAATTAATGTGATCTATGTACTTAGCCTATCAACAAAAGCCGATTCTCTCCAATGCCGGAAAAAAATATTTAATCTTTAATATTTAATATTTAATATCAAAATATTATGATCTTTTCTAAGAAGCTCCCAGTGTACAGAGCTATAACATACTCTTTTATAAATAATATTAATGTAAACATTTAAGTATTTCAACTCCAGTGCGAGAAAATCAAAAATTTATTTTAATTTTATTAGTATTTTTATTTTAAATTCTGTAAATGAAATTATTTTAATATGACGGAAGCTTTGTAAAAATGTGTTCTGAATAAAACTTTTTCATGGCTATGGCTACTGGCTAATGCCAAAACAAAAACAAACAAAATTTAAATAAGTGGATTAAAGAACATCACACCCAGCCGGAGTACATGTAATGGTACATTGAAAAGTTAGGCTCGAAAATTCATTTGAAAAGCCCATTTGCAGCAAATTGTTGGCGTTAAGAATCAAAATTTGAAGTTTATTTTGAGTAAGAACTGACGGATTGGGCGACGAATTTCATGGATCCGCCGCTGCTGAAGTCATCCTGTAGTCAGCCCTATTTAGCGTCAGTTATAAATCATAAGTCCGATTAGCGCCAGCTGCGTTGTGATTGCCTTCCGAATGTGAAACCAGAGCAGGAGAGATAATTCCGGGGATAACGCCGGAGCCGGCACGAGGGACGAGACAGACCGTGATTGATGGAAGTCGAAGCCGGCGTCCAGTTTCCATCAGTGTCATCAGCGAGTGTCATTATCAGGACGTGGGCGTAAATGAGAACAAAGCTGGAGGCTTTGAAAGCCAGGTTTCCTGCATTTATCCTGGATTTTCCAGGATGTCCCAACTTTTCCGGGACTTCCATCCTGGAAAAGCCAGGAAAAATGTTTGGGGATGACGTAAAAATGCGTCAAAAATGGGGAAGTTTGTGTTTCAGTCTCAGGAGGATCAAGTGATCGTCCAGATCCGCAATGATGGGACGAGCAGCTTGAATGTAGTAGGCGTCACGAAATTACTGCAAGCGTGACATGGAGTGGATGCAAGACCCGCCGAGCATCGCCTATCCGACAAATGAAACGGTCAATTCACTAATAAAGTTCCAGTCATGCAGCATGGCTATATGAAATAATTTTCATAGACAATTTTGTACTATTATGTAAAAAGATGAATATAGCGAGAAACCGCGCCACTTTTCGTAAAATATATAATTTGTTTCGTGATTTTAGCCATTTTTACAGATTTTTGACCCCTGAGTCAACATTTGACCCACTTTTTTGAGAAAAATATTTTCATCATCGAAATAGAACGGTGAATTTTTGGAGATTTCACAGACCAGGGTTCTTTTATCGGCGTTAAAAAGATTTTGAAACATTTTGATATCGTGTGCAGTAGCATCATAATCTGATTGATTTTTAAAGCACCCCAAAGCTTCAGTTGAGAATATATCGTAAGTGATCTCGGTTTGCTGATGAAGGTGTGGCATGTATCAAAATGCGTGAAACAAAACAGTTTTTGGTGAAATACATTCAATCTACATAATTATGATTGTATACCTACTATAAAAATAGATGATGTATTTATTTTCCAGCTTAACTTCCGGACGCCTGGAACAAATTTAACAAAATGTTATGCGTATATTCATATTAGTACTTGGAGACAAATCTAAAGGGGGTATGACACCCCTTAGCATCCCTTGGGAGGGGGTTTGAAGAAAAATAATCGGAAAAATACGGTCTTAGTGTTGAATCAGTAGTTGGGGGGTTTTAGTGACATTTTCAAATTTGACATCCTTAAGGGTGGGGGGGGGGGGGGGTTCCATTTAAAAAAAAAGTAATTGAAAGCGATTACTGTTAGCCTCGAGCCCATAGTTTTGGGGAGCCTTGAGGTGGTTGGTGTTCAGCCAACAGGCAGAAGCTGGTTTTCTCCTTGTAGTTTTAAGATAAAGTCATTCATAATATGAATTCAATTTTTCTCTACTCCTCTTATTGGAGAAGGTTGTCAAGGCATAACACGATTTTTTAAAAATCAGAAAGACAACTTTAACTAGGAACTAAACGTTTTTTGCTCTCCTGAAAATTTGGAAATTTTTTGATACGTGGTTTCAGAATGAGGGTATCGATGTATTTCAGTGAATTCAACAGAAAGAAGAAGAAGAAGCAGAAAAATAATTTTATTTAAAGAAAATACAACCTTCATTTAAAAAATATGTACATATATATGATGTCCTGGGGTTCGGGATCTGATATTTCCCCTTCTTCATACTCAGATGCCATGGGGAGACACAAGCAAAACACTCGCGATATGATTAAAAGTAATTTATTTTGATTCGGACTGTTAAAATGGGAAAACTCGATAGCACACTCCCCCTCGAAGGTACTCACAGTGGTACTTGTAACGTAAACTGATCGTAATACTTTGCGGTTATTAAATGCGACTAACAGAGCAACTACTCTCAACAGACTGCGGAGTGGGGCCTCAGGGTGAGCGCTCCCCTCCAGTTTTCTGTAGTTTGTTAAAGTACCTCGAGGGGATTTACGAGAGAAGAGTCTGGAGTTACACCCGGAGGCCGCTTCACCAGCGCTATCTAGCGAACGTTGTGCTAACCTTCCTATCGCGCTACAATTTTTCTTGTTTACCGCTTTTTTTCAAACAGCTTGACGTGACTACTTGACAGATGACACAATCATGTGATGCTTTATACTCGTATTTAGGAATGCCTATGTACCCTTTGGGTTTAGGTAAGGTACTAAGTAAAAAGAATTGATGGAAGTTAGAATAGGTTTCCACAGAATGATGACATCGGAGTAGTGATCAACACACCATTTTCGGAAAGTCGTCTTATAACACCCGATCAAGAACTCGGTTTTCTGCATTGGTTTGGATGTACCACCCACAATTTGGTCAATTGTGATCGAATACTACCCCAACATTTTCAATTTGGTAATGCTACCTTATAGTAAATACATACCCATCTTATAATCCAGAGAATGTAATTTCGTTCAGTGAAAATATAATTTAGCTTGAACTCTTGTTTAAACCAGCATTGTGCTTTCTAAAATTATTACAAAAAAAAGTAGGTAAGTTAAGTACTTACCTACCAAGGTATTTGTACCTGTCCGTATTAGCACTTTTAATATTGTTCCGGCCCCTAGATACTGCTCAAAAATAAGGGATAAAATATGGTGGGGAGGGGGGGGGGGGATCACGAAATTAATCCAACCTCGAACGCATTGACGATCAGTCTAGTACATAAATGAAATGGGTGGACCATGTTTGGCCACCAATGAGAATCGGAAATCTCGCTCTGATTTTGGACCCGTCGCTATAATACTTCTCTTATACTTTGGGTGCAGGTAAGGAATGTAAAAACGCTGCAAATCCCTGCACAACGGTTTATTATTTTGTATAGAATACCCTTCTGTTACAGATCACAGCTCTATGTATAGATAACCCGTCTATATAATATAATATGTACTATTCTATGCATATTTATGTAGATCGCAGACCCTCCGTAGGTTAGTACCTAACCCCGTACTCGTTACTAGGTACCTACCTAAATCACGAGTTAAATGTTGCTAAAATAATTCTGCCGATGACAAACAGTACCTAACAAAAAGAAACACACATAATGAAGTTCTGAAAAGAAATTGTTGATTAGGAGTGAAAAAAGTTGCAAAAGTACCTACCAACAAACTCCAGCCCCTTCTACGTAGATGGTATAATGAACCGTTGTGTAATAATTTACCGTTGAGTAATGATTTACCGTTGTAATAATTTACCCATCAATAATACTTCAACGTTTGTTCAAGTTCCACTACCTACCAACAAACTCCAAAAGAGCCATCATTTTTCAAATTAAATAATATCA
Source organism: Leptopterna dolabrata (assembly GCA_954871275.1). Lineage (NCBI taxonomy): Eukaryota > Metazoa > Arthropoda > Insecta > Hemiptera > Miridae > Leptopterna > Leptopterna dolabrata. The sequence continues at coordinate 37,472,722 of OX940984.1, read as the reverse complement.
CAGAACAACCAACTCGACTTCATACTCCGCCAATATAATCAGGTGATCCCTACCAATGATTGGCCGTATTCACAAATTCCTATTGTGGGCGCGTCTCTGGTTACGAGATTTGGTTTGAATAAATTGTATACAATTTCATTCACACTGGAGTCGAAAATGCCTGTCGGTGCAAACTTCGGGGCCTTACTGTGAACGAACGGCTGGACGTACGATGCTCCGGATGGTCTTAAAAAACTCGCAAGTTCAAGAACTATTTAAAACCGTAAAAATATTTACGTAAAAAAAATGGTATAGGCGTTTTGAAAATTTCAACCCCTATTTTGAACCCCTTAGAGATGACTCACAGTAACGTCGAGCTTCGAGGACCAACTAGACGCCGAACGGAACCTATAACCCGAATTTCATCAATTTTTTTTCATGGTAACTAAGAAAAGTGGCCCGTACGGCGTACGGCGTACGGCGGACAGACAGAAATATTTTTATTGCAGTTTTGGATTCTACATACCTTGAAACGTAAACCATCAAATTTTGAGGGGGGGTAAGAATTTTTTTTTTCATGCTCGATTCCAATGGTTCATTATTGAAAATAATAAACCAAAATTAAAGCTCAAAAATCGGACAGAATGCAAATTTTCAAAAATCGTTAATGGGATTTGGGTGAGGTAAGATACGTTAATGCAGAAGGAAATGAGAATGATAACCATTATTATTCTTTATAATATAAACAATTAATCGCCAGTCGCAGTAAAAATTATTCATCAGCCTTCATACAAATCAGATCAAAACTACAGGTTGACTAAAGAAAAGATGAATAAAGTTGCAGACTTCGTAGGTAGGTATATTTGCTTGCCACTTAAAAACTAGAAATACTAATATCACATCTTGTATTATTACACAGGTACCATTATTACCTACCAAAAATTTTGCTATTAAGTACAGTGACTCAGCTCAGAACTATACAGGTTGTCAAAAGAAGAGATCAGCAAAGTTGCAGTTCGTAGGCTTGTGATATCTATAATAAAATCTTGTAAAAGCTAATAATATCACATCAAGTATTATTACATGACTTATAGTGTATAGGTAGGTACCCGACATTTTTATTATTATTACCTAATAGTACTTAGCTTAAAACTGCAGACTGTCAAAAGAAGAGATCAATAAAGTTGCCGAGTTTGTAGGTATACATCACAGAACCTATCTTTTAAGTTGGCATGTGTTCCGTGGTATACATGCTTAACACATAACAACTAGAAAAGCTACTATCACAGAAGTATTATTACTAGCACTCAGCTCAAAAACAAATTGCCAAATGAAGAGATCAATAAAATTGGAGAGTTCGAAGGTATACTGTGGTTATTATACATAACAACTAGAAACGGTATCACATCATGTAACAGTATTATTACGAAAAATAATACTTAGGAACTTTAAAATCTTCGATGAACCATGTTTACGAACGGACGATAAACAACAAACTGATAGGTAGTGATAAGTGCAGTCTTGATAGGAAGGTTAGCACAACGTTCGCTAGATAGCGCTGGTGAAGCGGCCTCCGGGTGTAACTCCAGACTCTTCTATTTACGAGCGGCTAGTGGCGACACAATTGGTGTTTTCGAGTACTACGTTCCAGAAGCTCAGACAGTAGGCAGGCTCATTTCTCCATCACACGGCGATCCTGACATTGCTGCCGCCCTCGGGAGCACAAGTCACCTGAATACCATTCTCCATCACACGGCGATCCTGACCGTGCTGCCGTCCTCAGGAGCATAGAGAACCTGAAAGGCCAAACGCAACGCATTAGGCCTTACCAAAAACCCACCCCCGCCGCCAACAATGCGCGGAAAGGCAGGGTACGCAAACAAAATCAAAAGTATGGAACCCAACAAACAACTGAGGCACAGAGGAGAGGCACCAAAAGTTCAGCCCTAAAATGTAAAATTTACAACCAACAAACGTATTGCGCAAGGGAACGGAAAAATTCACAAATCACAAAACTAGCCAGAGGCGCGTCCAGTGGCATAGCAGAGACGTGCAAATCACGTAGGAGATTTGCCCTACTCCCCTAAAAGAAGGTACAACTGTGACAACATAGTATGACACTCAAATAATAAAGAATCGTCTGACCAGCCGCGCAGGCTGAAGCCGAACCAACCGGGAGGATCCACAGTCAATTGGGGCAGAGTCCTCCATAAACAATAAGTCATACTTCACACAGAAATGTCCCCATTATCAGGGAGAGGGCTTGTCCCATCAAAAATAGGAGCCTTGCGCAAACGTTCATGAGGGTATTTTAAATAGTTCTTTGTTCCGCCAGAAACAGACTGCAGTAAATAGCGGTCATTAGGCAACACTTTCACAATCTTATAGGGGCCTCTGTAGGCATCGTCCAATTTAACTCTGTTCCTCACCTCTGTCTGCGCAAAAACCAAATCGTTTACCTGGAATCGTTTAACAGTAGCTTTTCCACTGTCAAATCTAGTTTTACTAGTCTCAGCCTGTTTAGCAATCAATAGTGGGGCAGTGTCACGCAACTTTTGGAGGTCTGTGGAAGGTTGCTCAGTAAGGTGGTCAGTTACAGAAATTAACGGCAAGGATCTAGAAACTCGTCCAAACATCAGCTGCATCTCCTTTTAGGGCTTGGCTCAAAGCTACTATCAATCTTCTGCCTTGTTGATCATCAGAGGTCAAGCAGCATTCAGCTGTGTTACACCATGATTTAGGTTCGACGTGTTTATTTTTTGTGTCAAATTCGGGAAGAGTTAGCCTCATTGAATCTCTAAAAGTACTTTGGTCTTGTCCAGTTGTAAGTTTATCAGCCATAGCTCTCATGCGAGCTTGCTCAAATAAAAAGTCTTGAAGGGGGAACGAAAAGTCATGAGAGGGTCTGGTAGCGGAAGGAAGAGGGGTGGAAGAAACAGGTGGCGGGCGCCTGGCGTCATTCGGGTGTTCTCGCGGAAATTCGGCTCTGTAGGGACCACGTTCGGAGGGGCGCTCGGGATCCCGAAGGGTACCTCCCCCAGAAAAGGTTTCCCCTTGCCATCCGTCTGCACGAAACCTTGGCGAACCCCCTCGACCGGCCCTCCAACTGATGGAAGAGTTTTCTCGCACATAATGGATATTCGAAACATTTTCGTTCAACTCAGGATTTTCACGTCGACTGTCACTGAATCCGGCACGTAGATTTTGATATCCCACTTCTGATATGATGTCCTGGGGTTCGGGATCTGATATTTCCCCTTCTTCATACTCAGATGCCATGGGGAGACACAAGCAAAACACTCGCGATATGATTAAAAGTAATTTATTTTGATTCGGACTGTTAAAATGGGAAAACTCGATAGCACACTCCCCCTCGAAGGTACTCACAGTGGTACTTGTAACGTAAACTGATCGTAATACTTTGCGGTTATTAAATGCGACTAACAGAGCAACTACTCTCAACAGACTGCGGAGTGGGGCCTCAGGGTGAGCGCTCCCCTCCAGTTTTCAGTAGTTTGTTAAAGTACCTCGAGGGGATTTACGAGCGGCTAGTGGCGACACAATAGTTGGTGTTTTCGAGTACTACGTTCCAGAAGCTCAGACAGTAGGCAGGCTCATTTCTCCATCACATATAAAACAAATAGGATTGGGCGATTTCGCCATGAATCCGGGTCTACCGGTACAAAAAGAAATTTATATTTATCGGAAGCCTATTTATTTAATTTTCTCCTCAATGCTAATAACGAAAAAGACAAAAAATATAAAAAGAAAAACTAGCAATTAAATTCGGCAACTAATGCATTTCTGTAGGACCTAGCGGCCCTCACAAATTTATAAATTATTTGGGTTGACCCATTTATTATATCCGTTAATTCTGGACCAACAAAAAAATCTCTTATTAAAATATCTATATCTAAATTCTGATAAGGTCGGGCATTTGCAAAGGAAGTGGTAAATGTCCTCGTTTTGGCCTGTGTTGCACATTGAGCGTTTTGCCTCTTGAGTACCTCGATTCCATATCTTGCAGTTCAAGTCTGATTGCTCACAGCGAATCTTAACAACTTAGCAGGTACTGGTTTAAATCCTTATGCTTCACAACAAATGGAGTCCCGACACATTTGTACAGTAAATAGTTGTTCGAGCTCAATGCTAAATTTTTCCATTCAAGATTTTCCATTGAGTTCAATAGGACATAATTGGTTTGTATTTCATAGAAGTGGGTAAGCAAAGTCCGGCGTGGACATTGCCACACAGTATTTCCATGTTCTTCATAATAGTATGGATACAAGTTTGGAGGAATAAGACAAGACTGGCCGCCCATTTCTGCCTGACAGGCCTATCTACAGAATGTTCTACGTGCCTATATTGGGCATGGAAATATAATATGCTTGATGGAAACCTCACTTTCTGACACCATACACCAACGTCATTTAGTTAGTAAACCTAGAAAATGTTGGACTCATTGACATATTGACATGTCAATTCTACGTACTCTTGGTTTACAATTCAATTTTCAGAAGGAAAATCGGACGAGCGGTATGTATGCATCAGTATTCTCATCAGTTTTAGCTCATTTTGAAGCACAACGTGGTGGCAGCTTTAGGGACTAAACCGGGGACATTTAGCCTTAAACTAAATTTTTCTTTAATGCATCTATATTCAATAATTCTAGTTGGTCGAACAGCGGTTGGGAGTGCTCTCTTCTATTTTTATTCAGCATCGCTGTCTCATTGCTTTTCTGCACGAGCACTACAGGTTGCAGGTTTGTTTGGTAGGCAGTTAGTACCCCATACGGGGAGACAGTATACCAACAATAATTGGACTGGGGCGCAGTAAATAGATTTGAATAGTTTTACCTTTTTAGTACTTGAAAAAAAATTAAATGCCATTTATTTACAACAATGTATACATAAGTAATACAAAAAGAAGCATTTGATACTTCAGTGAAAACAAAAATAAGGTACTCGTCATGAGTAAAACAAATAGGCAGTAAAACCCTTAAGCAGCTTTTCCGTCGAAAATCTCGTCTTTTTCCGTAATAATACTTCTCTCCTTTTTCCTAATGGTAGATACTTTTGTCACAGGTTTTTGTTGGACGAACATAGATTCCATCAAATAATCGCTGCAACCTCCCCATCCGCTAACTCCATAGATCATTACTTCATTAGTGATTGGGCCAGCATACGAATTTTATTTTTTCGTACTATTTTTCTCGTTGATATTTCAACACAAAATGTAAATTCGCTCACTCCTTAGATCATTAGTAATATTGGGCCAGCTGGTATAAGAATTTTATTTTTCTTACTATTTTGCTCGTTGATATTCCAACACAAAATGTAAATTCGCTCACTCATTAGATCATTAGTGATTGGGCCAGCTCGTATGAGAATTTTATTTTTCTTACTATTTTGCTCGTTGATATTTCAACACAAAATGTAAATTCGCTCACTCCTTAGATCATTAGTAATATTGGGCCAGCTTGTATAAGAATTTTATTTTTCTTACTATTAGCGAATTTTCAAAGAAAATGAAGCTATTGCAATGGCTTCGAAATTTAAATAATATAAATTTTTGGAAATTTTCTTCATAGAAATCCGTTTCAGACCATTCTAAAACGATTCCTGAAATTTAACACTTTTTTATATGTATATATATATATATGTGTCACTCCAGACGATAACTCTCGATAGAATTGAGATAAACAGCTCAAATTTGCACAAAAAATCTATCTTGGCAATCGAAAGGCTAAGTTCGAAGATGGGCGAAATTGGCCTACTCTAAGGAGGGTTTTGGCGCATTTAAAGTGCGCAAAAATTACCCAAAAATCCCCAAAATGTTATTTTCCAACAAGTGACCCCTCATTTTAAAGGTTTTTGCACGCTGAACACGATGGTGGAATCGGATTTTAGATATCTTGATCCGTTCTCAAATTAGAGCATTTAAAGTGCGCAAAAATTACCCAAAAATCCCCAAAATGTTATTTTCTAACAAGTGACCCCTCATTTTAAAGGTTTTTGCACGCTGAACACGATGGTGAAATCGGATTTTAGATATCTAAATCCGTTCTTAAATTAGAGCATTTAAAGTGCGCAAAAATTACCCAAAACTAGGATAATCTTTAAACTCTTACCCCCCCCCCCCCCACCCCCTTAGAGTGGTCAGCGTAGCACCCACATGTTCTTCCAAGTGATCCTTCCAGAAACCACATCCTTCCTTCATAGTTTATTTCAAGATTGAGCCTGCATGAAAAACAACCTGCACTTGAAGCACTCATGATTTTCTATAACAACTCCTTTACCTACTGCACTCTCTTGAGTAGGTAAGTCAAAAGTCCTAACTACCCTATCCTACCTAATATGAACCCACAGCGATCAAATAAATAAGCACTTAGTACAATTACGTAATAAACAAACGGTAGAATCAGGATGGACAAAACGTACAAATTAAAATAAATACGAAGAGAATATACATAGAAAACCAAATTTTAGACCGAAGTTTTCCTTTATTCAAAACCATAGCCATTAATTCGAATATTTCTTTGAAAATTCGCTCATTAAGTCATGCTGCATGACTGGTTTTTTTTTCTCGTTGATATTCCTACACAAAATGTAAATTCGCTCACTCCTTAGATCATTAGTAATATTGGGCCAGCTTGTATAAGAATTTTATTTTTCTTACTATTTTGCTCGTTGATATTCCAACTCAAAATGTAAATTCGCTCACTCCTTAGATCATTAGTGATTGGGCCAGCTTGTATAAGAATTTTATTTTTCTTACTATTTTGCTCGTTGATATTCCAACACAAAATGTAAATTGTATGATGCTCAAAGACAGTTGAATGTGTCATCGTGTTATTGTCGAGTAGAATAACCGATTCTGTAATTCGACTGTCCAAGCCCTCGTAGGCGAAGATCCGGTTCGACTCCCCGAAGGTGGGAAACACGTTGGGTACATGAGAACTCCGCTGTTGTCGGGGAAACCTCGAAAATCGGGTTTCACAATCGGTTTCCGGGCAAGTCCCCGTCTTCCGAGCCCGAGCTCCGGACTTCCGGGAGGAAGACGGCAACAGTCGAGAACCGGCAACACAATGCTTGATCCTTCCACCTTATTCGTTCTCCCCCGCTTTCGCGCTCTCACTTGTTGTTTGTTTCTCATCCTTCGACTGTATCCACCCTCAATGAAGAAACTTCCATTCATTTTAATGGTCAACGTTCATTTCATAGAGACATTAGAGAGTTTTTTTTCTTCCCGTTCTTCTCTTCGCGTGTCCGTGAAGAGTCTTTCGTTACCCGTACCTGTGGAATCAGCTTTCGTAATTACGGGAGAAAACATGGCCTTACAAGTCGATAACCTCACCGTACCAGACGACCATGGAGCTAAACAACCTCTTAGATCCATGCAGACAACCCATGGAAGAAAGAATATTCTCTTCCTACTTCCATGAGACGACCCAACCGTTCGACACCCACTTGCTATGTGGATACTATAAGTTGAATGAGAAAAACACACACACCCCACGAGCAGTGCTTCAGCCTTCAGATTCTTCAGATATTATCTCATTTTTCAGAGATTTTTATATTTCATACCGTTATAACCCACCTACCGTATATATATTCCGAGTTTCGGTCCTCCTACGCTGTTTGTAGTGACAAATCGAACACGTGAAAGAAGGAAAACCACAACCACTAACCACAAGAATAAGAAGGAAAATGTTCATGGAGAGAGTTTTTATAATTCCATGTGCAGGTTATTATTGAGAGAAACATGTTAAAGTTACTATAGGAGTTTGCTTTTCACATGTTTCGAAAAACGAAAAACGCTGCAAAGTCCTTGTCACATGGGTTTATTAGGTATTCTATTGGACATACCTACTGAAATGGTGTTCATTTATTGTTGCTTTCATGTAAAATAATTGAAATAGCTATTTCTGATGGTTTCCACCAATTTTGGCCCCCAAAACTTAAATTAGGTGGTACGCTCCTTTTTTTTTTTTTTTTAATTATCGTTGATCATTGGTAGTGCCATTTAATCGTCTTGATCCACGTTTTGACACTTTTCCTAGTGTTATTCTACAAATTGATGGTGATTTCAGACGATTTCGCAGGATTTTGACTCATAAAAAATCAATTTTGGGAGCTGAACATCTGGTACAACCTCAGTTTTCCACTCGTTGTTCAAAATCGACTTCATATTCGGTCTTCTCGTCCAAAAAAACATGGAAACCGATACCTCAAAAGCTCATGTTACCAACATGTTGATAAAACGCAAAAAGTACCTATTTTTACACACATTTTCACTCATAACACCCCTGGATGTATTCCGATCGGGCTGAAAAGTTTCGGGACACAACTAGGGCCCAAATGGAGCATGTGTGCGAAAACGACTTTTTTAGACCGAAAATGAAGACTGTACACGTGATACGGCGGACGCCGGGCGGCGTACTACGGACATTGCATTTTTGGAATCTACGCACCTTGAAACGGAAAAGAGAAAAGTTTGAGGGGGTGTTATAACATTTTTTTGCTGAGCGATTACATAGGTGTATTATTCACAGAATAATAAACCAAAAGCCAGTGCTATCATCTGCCCCTGCCCGCTCTAGCTGCTCTTTTACAGTTTCCGTGAAAAGAAATAGGGGAAGTACAAAAGCTTACAGGCGTCTGGCCGGCGAGCTCTCCTTTAGTTCCTCTCAGGTCCGCCAACTCTCTTAAGCGCTCGTGTGCATGGAATTATAAACCCTTCCAGGTCCATGCTCCTGTGTCATGTTATCGAAGTTATCAGCCATGGTTGCTGTCCCCCGTCTTGTCTATTTGCCGCTTGCCTTTCCTTTGCTGTTATAAAATCCCGTTTTCATTAGTCAGTAGTTATTTTCCTCTCATGGTTAGCAAAAACATAGTAGAGCTGTTATGTAATTCCTGGTCTACCAATTATTTAGGTATTTATTTCGTAGGCATTAGTTACATTGATTTGTACTTTATCTAAAAATGTTACCGCTACTTTCGTCAACAATGACCACTGATTTTGAGCAACCATTAACATTTTACTTGCCTTCTCCTGTTTTTCATGCTTGGAATGGTTGTGTCCCGAACTTTTCAGCCCGTTTGGAAATTTTTTTTATCTTTTTTTAATCCAACGCCCGTCTCATTCATTCGACGTCTTGCTGCCCAATATCTTTCACACGCTGTTTCCTCTGGCGTGGACCCGCATATGCCTACCAGTGAAGGGCACTCCATGATATGTCGGGCGTCCATGGCTTCCAGGTTGCACAATGGACAGATTGGCGTCTCGACTACCCCTATCCTGAATAAATGCCTTTGGAGGTAGTCATGGCTAGTGGTCATCCTAAACAGGGCCACTGAGATTCGCCTAGGGAGAAAAGGGGAAATCTTGCCTTCCTCTGTGGTGAGGAGCTCTCAGTCCTTTCCAGCGCTCGCCGCCTCTATTGCTTCCTTGTTACGAAATTTCATTGCAGCCGATATCTCCCGCTTGGCCGAGTACAGTGTTCTAGGTGGATCAGGCTGGGCTTTTCTAGTACCTTCCTTTGCCAACCGGTCTTTCTTCTCGTTCCCCCTGACTCCACAGTGGCTCGGAATCCTCCGAAGGTGACAGACACCGCCGTACTCTCGGACGGACTTGAGCGACCTCAGAGAGTCAGAGTCGTCTACCGCTAGTGATCTTGCTGAGGGTTGTGGGGTACCAAGTGCAAGTATGGCGGCCTGGGAGTCCACGAATATAACAACCCGTGCCACCCTTCATCGTTGTACCTCGTGCATGGCTAACAATATAGCCATGATTTCGCCGTCAAAGTTAGAGGGACTCGATCCAACAGGCTCGCTGATCTCGAACATCTCCGAGTAGATGCCAGCTCCCCCATTCCTTATGGCTCCATCCGCAGACCCATCGGTGTAGACGTGCGGCCACTCTCCTCGGGGGTGTCGTTCATGAATCGTCTCTTAGGCGGCTGCTTTCAATTCCGATGGAGTGGCGTTGCTCTTGGAGATGTTCCCGATCAGATTGAGATCATGTGTGAAGGGTTGGCGACTGGAATCCTGTGGGAAAGGTTCAGGATCTCCCAAGTTCAGGTTCAGCTCCCTTACCTTATTCTCCACGACACAGGAGAAATTGAGTTGAGATGTGAGTCGGGCTTTGCGGTGCACTGTAGTGTCTCCAATAGGGCATACCAGTTCTCTTCAGCTTCTCACTCAGCATCATAGCTGTGGCATCCATCTTAGCGTTTGGAATCTACTCAGGGGTGTTATGAGTGAAAAATGGGTGTAAAAATAGGTATTTTTGTGTTTTATTAACATGAGCTTTTGAGATATAGTTTTCCTTGTTTTTTTAGGACGAGAAGATCGAATATGAAGTCGATTTTGACCAAAGAGTGGAACATTGAGGTTCTAACGAAGTTTCAGCCTTAAATTTATGCGTACCTAATTTTGGTCTAAAATCTTCGTTCTTCCTCACACAGTTTGTGTCCCCATTTGGGAACAATTTTGGGTCCTAGTTGTGCTCCGAAGCTCGGCAGCCCGATCCGTATATACCCAGGGGTTTTATGGGAGAAAAGTAGGGTTTTTCGAGGGATTTTTGAGGTTTTAGTCAACGTGACCTTCTGATGTATCGTTTTCCATGTTTTTTAGGGCGAGAAGACCGAATATGAAGTTGATTTTGACCAAAGAGTGAAGAATTGATGTTGTAACGAACGTTCAGTTCCAAAAATTCATTTTTTATGAGTCAAAAACCTGGGAAATTGTCTGAAATCACCATAAATTTGTATGATAACACTAGGTGTAGTATTAGGAGGTGGATCAAGACAATTGAATGGCACTATCAATGATCACATATAATCTGTTTAAAAAAAAATAATTGCACATGAAAGAAACAAAAAAAATTTCAATCATTGCGCATGAAAGATCAATTTCAAAGATTGCAATCAGTTTCACTCATTTCAATCATTGCGCATGAAAGAAAAAATGTCAATCATTGCGCAGAAATGAACAGCCAACATTTCTGTAGGTATGTCCAGTAGAATAATAAACCCAAGTGACAAGGACTTCGCAGCGTTTTTCTGTTCCGATTTGTGCCCAAACTTGGCGAGTAGCGAGTGTTTTCATTCAAGTTTATTCATGGTTTCGACATGCAAGTGGATGATTCGGATTCCTCCGACGGAGAAATGAACGTGTGCCTGCCTTGGATGGGTACGAAAATCCCACTTGCTACTTGGTTCGGCAGGGGATACCGTATTTTGAATTTCGAAAATGGGAGGGTTGTGGAGGGGCGAGTGGTGCGTTACGGGTGATGAGGGCGGTGGAAAAATGCATGAAATACATGAAATTTTGCGTAGAGTCCGAATCTGAAATAAAACTTTGGGGTTCCTATTATGCATGAACGAATTTAGTCGCCAAATAAATAGACTATTGGCTAGATAGATTAAGGATAGATAATTAAAGACTAAGGGGGTTTACTTCGGAATTTTTTTGATTAGGCTCGAAATGAGCCAAAAAGTGGGGTGGTGCACCTTGGATGCACCCTGCCATTACAGACAAGAAAATAACTGTTGTGTAATCAGTTGAAGTAATCAATTTTTTAACGGATTTGGTTTAAGAACGATTTAAAACTGATTTGTGTGTGGTGATTTTATTTCTTGGCATTAGGTGGCCCGCCTCCCAAAAATTGAAAACAACAGGGGCAACCCCTTCATACGAAAGCCGTCCCTAAAGATGCAGCGACAATGAAACAGGTTGAACGCCGGAACAGTTGAGCTGTCGCACCCATCCGGAAGGTACGTCCGAGTTGACGAGGGGCCAAAGCCATTCACTGAATTCGCTTTTCTTTCGCGATTGTTACGTCACGAGAGGCGATGCCGAGTGAAATTGGCAGACTGAATACGAGGGATGTAACTGGAACAGGCCTGACTTTGATAGGAGCTGATGGGGAATTGTTACAAGGAAAACTCTGCAATTCTCCCACAACGGTTCGCTATTTTTATTTCCTATGCGGAGCTGTGTAGAAGAGCGTTTTGAAATGCCATCCCCCTATTTTCCAACCCCTTTTGGCTTATTATTCTGTGAATAATACACCTGTGTATTCGCTGAGCAAAATATTTTTCGAGCATCCCCTCATAATTTTTTCTCTTACGTTTCAAGGTGTGTAGATACCAAAAATTATATATCTGTACACAGTATCATCCATGTCTACTTCATTTTCGGTCTAAAAAATGCATTCTCCCGCACACAGGCTTCATTTGGACCCTAGTTGTATCCTGACACGTTACAGCCCGATCGCAATATACCCAGGGTTGTTATGGTTAAGAAATGGGTGTAAAAATAGGGTTTTTGATGTTTTAGTAACATGAGCTTTTGAGGTACCTTTGTCTATGTTTTTTAGGACAAAGAGACCGAATATTAAGTCGATTTTGGTCAAAGAGTGATTAGTTGAGGTTGTAACGAAGGTTCAGCTTCCAAAATTAATTTTTCATGATTAACCCAGAAGTTTTATGGGAGAAAAAATCATGTAAAAATAGGTTTTTTTGAGGTTTAAGGGAACACGAGCTTGTGAGGTATCGTTTTCCATATTTTTCAGGGCTAAAGACCGAATATGAAGTTGATTTTGGCCAAAGAGTGAAGAACTGAGGTTGTAACGAAGGTTCAGCTACCAAAATTCCTTTTGTATGAGCCAAAAACCTGGGAAATTGTCTGAAATCACCACCAGTATTTGTATAACAACACTAGAAAAGTGTCAACAGGTGAATCAAGACAATTAAATTTCACTAACAATGATCAAAGCTAATTATTTAAAAAAAGAGCGTAATTCGTGTTTTTTGGGGGCCAAAATTGGTGGAAACAGTCAGAAATAGCTATTTCAATTATTGCACATGAAAGAAACAATAAATGAACATCCAACATTTCTGTAGGTATGTCCAGAAGATACTAAAGAGTAGGTATGTACAGAAGATAATAAACCCACGTGAAAAGGAGTTTGCAGCTTTTATGGAATCTGCGCACTTTGAACGTAAAAGAAAAAGTTGGGGGGGGGGGGGGGGTGTTATAAAACATTTTATGCTGAGCGAAAAAATAGTTGTATTATTTACGGAATAGTAAACCAAAAGAACTAATCATCGTAGGAGAGTTCGGTTGGTATCAAGGGACGCAGTAAATTGCGGACGTAAGTTGTTAATCCCTGAAAGTAAACATTAAAAAGCGTACGGTGTTTTTGAAACATGTACGTTAAAATGCGGACGAGTCTGTCCTGTCAGTTTCCCACACTTATGGCGCGATCGCGCTAGATCTTTGCGTAGATCGAGCATCCAGATCGCTTGACAATGCATTCCACTAATCTATTCAGAAGTCCCAAACAACCTGCTCATTCACGGGATAGTTTCTGGGATTGTATATCTTTTGGTTTATTATTCTGTGAATAATACACCTATGTAATCGCTCAGCAAAAAATTTTTATAACACCCCTCAAACTTTTTTCTTTTCCGTTTCAAGGTGTGTAGATTCCAAAACGCTGCAATGTCCTTGTCACATGGGTTTATTATTCTATTGGACATACCTACAGAAAGGTTGGCTGTTCATTAATTGTTTCTTTCATGCGTAATAATCGAAATAGCTACTTCTGATGGTTTCCATTAATTTTGGCCCCCAAAACACAAATTAGGTACGCTCTTTTTTTTCTTTTTTTTAAACTATCTTTGATCATTGGTAGTGCCATTTAATCGTCCTGAACCACGTCTTGACTCTTTTTCCAGTGTTATTATACAAACTGATGGTGATTTCAGACGATTTCCCAGGTTTTTCACTAATACAAAATCAATTCTGGGAGCTGAACACTTGGTAGAACTCAATTTTCCACTCTTTGGTCAAAATCGACTTCATATTCGGTCTTCTCGTCCCCAAAAACATAGAAAACGATATCTCAGAAGCTCATGTTACCAATATGTTGCTAAAACGTAAAAAGTACCTATTTTTACACACATTTTCACTCATAACACCCCTGGGTATATTCCGATCGGGCTGAAAAGTTTCGGGACACAACTAGGGCCCAAATGGAGCATGTGTGCGAAAGAACGATTTTTTTAGACCGAAAATGAAGACTGTACACGTGATACGGCGGACGGCGGACGGCGTACGGCGGACGGACATTGCATTTTTGGAATCTATGCACCTTGAAACGTAAAAGAAAAAAGTTTGAGGGGGTGTTATAAAAATTTTTTGCTGAGCGAATACATAGGTGTATTATTCACAGAATAATAAACCAAAATGCAATGTCCGTCCGCCGTACGCCGTATCACGTGTACAGGCTTCATTTTCGATCTAAAAAAGTCGTTCTTTCGCACACATGCTCCATTTGGGCCCTAGTTGTGTCCCGAAACTTTTCAGCCCGATCGGAATATACCCAGGGGTGTTATGAGTGAAAATGTGTGTAAAAATAGGTACTTTTTGCGTTTTAGCAACATTTTGGTAACATGAGCTTTTGAGGTATCGTTTTCCATGTTTTTGGGGACGAGAAGATCGAATATGAAGTCGATTTTGGACAAGGAGTGGAAAATTGAGGTTGTACCAGATGTTCAGCTCCCAAAATTGATTTTTTATGAGTCAAATACCTGCGAAATCACCATCAATTTGTAGAATAACACTAGAAAAAGTGTCAACACGTTGATCAAGACGATTAAATGGCACTACCAATGATCAAAGATAATTTGAAAAAAAAAAAAGATCGTACCTACCTAATTTGTGTTTTGGGGGCCAAAATTGGTGGAAACCATCAGAAATAGCTATTTCAATTATTTCACATGAAACAAACAATAAATGTACTTACAGCCAACATTTCTGTAGAATAATAAACCCCATGTGACAAGGACTTTGCAGCGTTTTTGAGATGCGAGCGCCAGCGAGCATCCAGATCGCTTGACAATGCATTCCACTAATCTATTCAGAAGTCCCAAACAACCTGCTCATTCACGGGATAGTTTCTGAGATTGTTTATCTTTTTTGAGATGCGAGCGCCAGCGAGCATCCAGATCGCTTGACAATGCGAGCGGCGGAATGGGAACTAAACTTCTTGCCACGTTCTGCGTATCATTTCATTCCTTGTGCATAAATGCATCTGAACATTATACATCCTTGCCCACCTTTTCTGAAACATTTTCTGTCCGCATTTTACTAGTACAGAATTGTCCGCATTTCACCTATGCGAAACCAACCTCCAGCGAGCTCAACGGATTAACTTGTCCGCATTTTACCTACGCTCGGTATCAAGATTCTTTAAATGGGACTTAATTTTATTTAAAAATATAAACAGAAGCACTCCTCATTTGCCAAAGGAAATAGCGTAAACTGCTGTCTCCCGTCACAGACGTCAGGTAGGTGTACCTATATTTTTAAAATGAGTATAGCCTCGGCACCAACTGCAAACAATGAAGATTTCTTTATAAAGCCACCATGAGGAACTGAGAAGAGAAGCAATCTACTTTCGAATGATTATTCATAAAAATAACGTTCAACTATGTGAATGGCACGAGGAGGGGTTTGATGCGATGTGGTTGCCTTAGACACGTTCAAACAAATAGCAAATAGGGAAAGGTGGAATGAATTAGAATGAGTTAGGTTGACTGCATATATAACTAGTTGTTTTCAAGCCTCATTGCTCCATTGTTTACCGCTATCCATGGTCCAGGGCTTACCGCTAAATAGGGATGGGCGTTTCTGTTCTTTTTGAGAAACGAAACGGTTAGTCTATTGTATGAAACAGTTTCGGGAAAGCTGTTTCAAAATAACAGAATTACGCTTCAAGAAATTTTGGCTCTCGTCCAAAACAACCTAGGGGGTCTATTCACTAAAAGAGATAGTGGATTATCTATTTTGAAAATCTCCCTGGGGGAGATTTTCAAGTGTCTCCCAGGTTCGTCTATTTTACTGAATAGCTCTCAAACCGTACCTACTCAGACGTTTTTACTCATGAATCGATAATATGTATATATTTTTAATGAAAAATCGACTTACCTTTAAGAGATGAAAAAACATACATCAAAATGACCAGTAGTACCTATGGTAGCCGATGAACGAAGGATGATACAAACTCAATATCAAACAAACGAGAAAGAGAAAGGACACCTAATTAGGTGTCTCCTCTGAAAGAGATAGAAAATGCCAAGATGGCCGCCAACTCTCTTTTAGAATTTACTGAATAATCCTATCATGAATACTATAAAAATCTCTTCTGCCAAAAGAGAGAGTCTGACCGAAACGAGATCTCTCTTTGGCTTACTGACGGCCCCCAGAAACGCAAAACTCTTCGTTTTTCCTGCTGCGAAGCTGTCTCCAATGGAAACGGTTTCGATACACCCGCTTTTAGCGAATTTTCGAAGAAAAGGAAGCTATTGTTCTCGGTCCAAAATTTTTAAAACTCTTATTTCCGAAAGATTTTTATACCAAAATCCGTTTCAGACCATCCTGAATTCACTGCCGAAAGACACCAAAAATTATATGTATATATATATATATATATATATATATATATATATTTATATATATATATATATATATTTATATATTGGTTTATTATTTTCAATAATGAACCATTGGAATCGAGCATGAAAAAAAAAATTCTTACCCCCCCCTCAAAATTTGATGGTTTACGTTTCAAGGTATGTAGAATCCAAAACTGCAATAAAAATATTTCTGTCTGTCCGCCGTACGCCGTACACCGTACGCCGTACGGGCCACTTTTCTTAGTTACCATGAAAAAAACGCTGCAAATCCCTGCACAACGGTTTATTATTTTGTATAGAATACCCTCCTGTTACAGATCACAGCTCTATGTATAGATAACCCTTCTATATAATATGATATGTACTATTCTATTATATACATATTATGTAGATCGCAGACCCTCCGTAGGTTAGTACCTAACCCCGTACTCGTTACTAGGTACCTACCTAAATCACGAGTTAAATGTTGCTAAAATAATTCTGCCGATGACAAACAGTACCTAACAAAAAGAAACGCACATAATGAAGTTCTGAAAAGAAATTGTTGATGAGGAGTGAAAAAAGTTGCAAAAGTACCTACCAACAAACTCCAGCCCCTTCTACGTAGATGGTATACTGAACCGTTGTGTAATAATTTACCGTTGAGTAATGATTTACCGTAGTAATAATTTACCCATCAATAATACTTCAACGTTTGTTCAAGTTTCACTACCTACCAACAAACTCCAAAAGAGCCATCATTTTTCAAGCGAAATAATATCACAGAACAACCAACTCGACTTCATACTCCGCCAATATAATCAGGTGATCCCTACCAATGATTGGCCGTATTCACAAATTCCTATTGTGGGCGCGTCTCTGGTTACGAGATTTGGTTTGAATTGTATACAATTTCATTCACACTGGAGTCGAAAATGCCTGTCGGTGCAAACTTCGGGGCCTTACTGTGAACGAACGGCTGGACGTACGATGCTCCGGATGGTCTTAAAAAACTCGCAAGTTCAAGAACTATTTAAAACCGTAAAAATATTTACGTAAAAAAATGGTATAGGCGTTTTGAAAATTTCAACCCCTATTTTGAACCCCTTAGAGATGACTCACAGTAACGTCGAGCTTCGAGGACCAACTAGACGCCGAACGGAACCTATAACCCGAATTTCATCAATTTTTTTTCATGGTAACTAAGAAAAGTGGCCCGTACGGCGTACGGCGTACGGCGTACGGCGGACAGACAGAAATATTTTTATTGCAGTTTTGGATTCTACATATCTTGAAACGTAAACCATCAAATTTTGAGGGGGGGTAAGAATTTTTTTTTTCATGCTCGATTCCAATGGTTCATTATTGAAAATAATAAACCAAAAAATGATGAAATTCGAGTTATATGTTCCGTTCGGCGTCTAGTTGGTCCTCGAAGCTCGACGTTACTGTGAGTCATCTCTAAGGGGTTCAAAATAGGGGTTGAAATTTTCAAAACGCCTATACCATTTTTTTACGTAAATATTTTTACGGTTTTAAATAGTTCTTGAACTTGCGAGTTTTTTAAGACCATCCGGAGCATCGTACGTCCAGCCGTTCGTTCACAGTAAGGCCCCGAAGTTTGCACCGACAGGCATTTTCGACTCCAGTGTGAATGAAATTGTATACAATTCAAATCAAATCTCGTAACCAGAGACGCGCCCACAATAGGAATTTGTGAATACGGCCAATCATTGGTAGGGATCACCTGATTATATTGGCGGAGTATGAAGTCGAGTTGGTTGTTCTGTGATATTATTTAATTTGAAAAATGATGGCTCTTTTGGAGTTTGTTGGTAGGTAGTGAAACTTGAACAAACGTTGAAGTATTATTGATGGGTAAATTATTACACAATGGTAAATTATTACGCCACGGCAAATTATTACACAACGGTAAATTATTTTTAACGGTAAATTATTTCACAAAGGTAAATTATTACACAACGGTTCATTATACCATCTACGTAGAAGGGGCTGGAGTTTGTTGGTAGGTACTTTTGCAACTTTTTTCACTCCTCATCAACAATTTCTTTTCAGAACTTCATTATGTGTGTTTCTTTTTGTTAGGTACTGTTTGTCATCGGCAGAATTATTTTAGCAACATTTAACTCGTGATTTAGGTAGGTACCTAGTAACGAGTACGGGGTTAGGTACTAACCTACGGAGGGTCTGCGATCTACATAATATGTATAGAATAGAATAGTACATATCATATTATATAGAAGGGTTATCTATACATAGAGCTGTGATCTGTAACAGGAGGGTATTCTATACAAAATAATAAACCGTTGTGCAGGGATTTGCAGCGTTTTTATATATTTATATATGTATGTGTCATTCCAGACGATAACTCTCGAAAGAATTGAGATAAAAAGTTCAAATTTGCACGAAAAATCTGTCTTGGCAATCGACAGGCTAAGTTCGTAGATGGGCAGAATCGGGTCACTCTAAGGGGGAGTTTTGGGGAGTTTTAGGGGGGAACAATTACCCATAAATTCCCAAAATGCAACAGTCTGACAAGTGACACCTCATTTTAAAGGTTTTTGTACGCTGAACACGATGGTGAAATCAGAATTGCGATATCTCATTTCGTCCTCAAACTGGCGCACTTTGAAGATGAAGGAACGTGGTTATTTCTTGAGATGTTCTTCCTGGTTCGTCTGCTCTAATGTGATAACGGAATGGGATATCGCAATTCTGACTTCACCATCGTGTTCAGCGTTGGAAAATCTACAAACCGAGGAGTTACTCGGCAAAAAATGGAACAAAAAATTTGTTACGTATCCAATACCTAGTACTCTGTATTGGATACGTAACATACGTACTGTACGTATGTTGGATACGTAACTTTTCGTATATTGTAGTCCAATACTACAATATACGTACATACTTGAATACCTATAATTACCCAATAAGTTTAAGATTGCCCATATTTGAATGGGATATCCCAAACATCACATTTTACATAAAATCAGTTATTTCTTCGAAAATTCGCTCTTATAGCCATGCTGCATGACTGTGGTTTTTTTTTTCCTTATTTTTTTTCCACAACAGAATTTTTGTTTTTTGGTTTATTATTTTCAATAGGTAACGGACCTTTTGATTAGATTATCATAATAACTATTGGCCTATTTGACTATTGGCAACCTTGGGACCCCAAATCTATTCAAGACTGTAACACTATTTCGTCTATGGCCGTTCTTTTGAAACAGTTGTTTCAGGTTTTGAGAAACTGTTTCGTCGTTTCTTTTCACGTTCTTTCCCCATCCCTACCGCTTAAGCAGAAAGTCCGCTGGGGCCATTGTTTACGCCTAAGATGTTTCAAAACTTTCCTCACACCGCAAAGCTTTCCAACAACGCTAAAACTTCAGGCCGCATTGCATACCACACAGGACTCGTTTATTACAATAATTTAGGTTGAACATGGCTATCAGATGGGCGACAGTATGAGGAATACTTGTAAGAAATGCAAAAGCCCGGCATCAATTTGGAAGTGCGTTGCCGTGCTCCGTCTGCCTTCAGGAATAAGTTCCACTGGGTTGTGAGGAATGCCTGCGGAGTCCCATAAGGTAGTTAGACCGTCATGTTCGCCAGCTGCATGTGAAACCCCAGGCACAAGATCTTCAAGCGAATCTTTATTGCCACAAATTTTGTACATCTCCGCACCGTTCGCAACCCCTACAGGGCCATAGAGGCAGTTCAGGGCTTTGTATTGAAAATCTCCGGATTTCCACGCGGTGTATCCGCAGCCGATGTACAGAGTCTCCTTCCAGATCATCAGAGCTGCTGAATCCCAACTGCCTTGCTTATATGTTTGGGGCAGTGACTGCAAACCACCCGTTAGATCTGATGGAAAACAAAAATTACCAGTCTTGTGGACTGATGCCTTGTCGAACTAACGTATCAGCTAATGATTTCGGACATTTTCGAAGGTATTGCACATCAGTTCAATCTGCTGTCTGCTTGAAAACTAACTTTTCCTCAAACCCTAGAGAAGATTCCCAACAACACTAAAAACGCTGCATATACCTACACAACGGTTTATTATTTTGTACAGAACACCCTTCTGTTACAGATCACAGCTCTGTATGTAGATAATCCGTCTATAAATATAATATATATCTACTGTTCGTTACATATTATGTAGATCGCATACCCTGTGTAGCTTAATACCAAATCACGTGTTAAATGTTGCTAAAATAATTCTGCCGATGACAAAAACAGTAGCTAAAATGGCAAAAACAAACAGAAATAATATGGTTGTGAAGGGAAATTGTTGATGTGGAGCGAAAAAATATTCAGTCTCTGTAGGGTTTCGATCGCGGGAACTTTAGAGTATCAGTCCAATAGGTAGATCTCTGCTCTATATCGCCCAGTAAGTCGGCAGACCAGTGATGTGCGCTCTCAACACAGCTTGATGCCTGCATACACCCTGCTCTTTACTGCAAATTGTATTGCAAATTGCATGGCAACATCTTAGTGGGGTCGTCCACTGGGAGCGTACTCGAGCGGCGCGGCGCTTTTAGGGGTCCCAATCCGCACGGATTTTCAGTCCTGCAGGATCCGCACCTCGAACTTGCCAATCCTGCAGGATCCTGCATCTGCCCAACAGCGCAAATTAATTATTTATTTAATTACCTAATTAACTGGTAATTTATAATGCTACGTCATGATAAAATACCTAAGAGGTAGGTAGGTTAAATTAAAAGATTTAGGTCGTCAATAAGAGTATATAATGACAGAATATAATTATTATGATTTTTACAAACGGTATGAATTGAATACCTACTGGATGTTTTTACTTAGTAAGAACGACCGAAGCATGCACAATGCGTTCAGAGTGTCACTGTTGAGTCCACGTGATTAGCATACTTCATTACCATGGACCGTATGGTAGTTGCGGAAGAGGGAAGCTTAAACCCACATCACAAAAAACAATTTCAAGTCATCAGAAGTAACAAAGCTTTGAAAAGAAATACCATCCTTGGCAGTCATACGAGCGAGAACGGCCTCCAGACTGGTATCCGACGACGAACCACTGCTGAAGTAAGTAGTAATTTTGCCTTTCTTCGGCGCTGTTTCAGAGTCATCTTTTTCTGGAGAGGAAGGCGGAATCGTGAATGGATGGACGGCATTCAGATGGGCACGAAGACCTTTTATTGATCTATTGCTTAACTTCAAGGTCTTTTTGCAAATATTACATGTAACACTCACCCCATCGTTAGATTTCGAGAAATTATCCCAAACGGCCGTGTAATCCATAGCTTTAAATCAGCTCACAAGTTAATAATACCATCATGTTGCAAAAAGATGATAAATGAAAATGGTAAAAGACTGGTGGCGCCTAAATGGGGGAAAACTGTGAATCATAGAAGGAAATTGTGATTCACGCAGAAGATCGGAGAAGGAGGGGGCTGGAGCGCTGGAGTGGTGGGGAATGCGTTCCCTCCATTTTTGACTCCCGCCAAGAGTGGAAACTGTTTTTCACATTTTTGCAGGATTGCAGGATCCACGCACGAATCCTGCTGGATCCGCACCTCCCAAAGAGCGGCAGGATCGTGCAATTGCAGGATTCAAGATTGGGATCCCTAGGCGCTTTGCGCTACACAAGCGGCAACGAGCGACACGCGCTACAGATCCAACTACATTGAGTTATATGTGGTATCGTCCACTGGAAGCGTGTTCGAACAGGCGGCTACGGGGGTACACGAGCGGCAACGCGCTACAAGCGGCAGACCCAAAAAAAGTTGGATCTGCCGCTCGTAGCTCGTTCAATACCATTGTTTTCAGTATCACTTTCCTACCGGTTTTGGTAGGAATTCCACGTAAATAAACATTGGAATCGCTAACGGACGGTTCATCGGAACGCCTACCTACCATTTCACTCGTATCCATGGTCATTTCGAGCCAGTTCACGCGCAGGCCCCGTTTTGAGTAGGTGAAAATTACCCTCTGGGCAGAAAATGGATCATAACACTAATAAAACGGATAATAAGCGAAAAATTTGTTAGGGTCAGCCTCAAGTTAATGGTGAAGGTGGTGAAACTCCCCGAAAGATTCCCTTTTGGAGAGGATCGGGTCCACCCAACATGCTCTTTGATCCAACATCCGTCATCGCAAATGGTTGCTGCTTTCAAGGAAATGAAATTCCTCTGGGTCCATCACGAATTAAAAGGAATAGTCCCCACTTTTATCGAATACACTTGAAAACAAACTGAAGCCCGACGCGCGAAGGCGCTTGCAGTGGACGACCCCTGTCGCTCGTAGCCGCTTGTTAGGTTGCCGCTTGTGTCGCGTGTAGCGCCGCGACGAAATACGCTTCCAGTGGACGGCCACCCTTAGAATGCTCCGAATGGTCTCAAAAATTCAGAAAAATCAAACCATTTAAAAATGCAAGAAAACCCACACCTCAAAATACAATTTTCCGAAGGGATACTCCGGACATTTTAGCCCCTATTTTTCACCCCTTGGAGTTGAGAGACAGTAACGCCGAGCTTTGAGGGCCAACTAGACCCCAAATCGGGACCCATATACCAAATTTCGTGAATTTTGGTTCATTGGAACTGAAGAGAAAGCCGCGGACGGCGTACGGACGGATTTTTTGTTTTTTGATTCGATATTAGTTTTCTGC
The DNA here is from genome assembly GCA_954871275.1 of Leptopterna dolabrata. Lineage (NCBI taxonomy): Eukaryota > Metazoa > Arthropoda > Insecta > Hemiptera > Miridae > Leptopterna > Leptopterna dolabrata. The sequence continues at coordinate 37,449,605 of OX940984.1, read as the reverse complement.
GTCCGTTGAAACGTTTATTCCAAAGGTTCATTATTGAAAATAATAAACCAAAATGTTTCCCACACTGAATGGTGGTAATGTGACCACCAGTTGACAAAGCCCAACTGCCCTCAAATTTCGGTTCGTCTTTTGTCCTAACATCCAATGCGGCGCAAGGATGTGCATTGTGTACCAGCAGCAAGCCGCATCATCTTCCACCAGTAGCCAACAATCGTCTTGATCGAATTCCTCGGCTCTTGGGGACCTCTGAACCATCTCATAAGTTGCATGTTCTTCCCGACAGTCCAATAATGTCCTTGTTCCACAATGTTGCAACAAGGGTCGACAACGTTGGAGCATCGCATCACCCAGTTTGTCGCGACTTCCGCAAACGCTGTGTTCCATTCCAAAGGCCTGAGAAGGAACAGGGTGGATCAGAACCGGAACCGAATTGAAATAACCTAATCAACATTGATAAGCAAGCTGTATGACGTAGGCACTGAAGGAGGGCCAATCCTGAGAGAGTGGAGAGTTTTGTAGAAGATAGTGGAAGGTGGGGTAAGATGACGAAGCTAAGCTTCTGCGATTATTCCTGGCCTCAATAAATGGATTAAATGCTGAAATTTGTATGAGAACTTCTTCCAAACTTGATTCCCCCCCCCCCCCCCCTCTTATTCTTCTTCTTCTTCTTCTTCTCTTCAGTCGCCTAATTCCATATTCAAGGGGTGATAACAGATGATTTTCCAAAAAAAAAAAAATCATTTTGGTCTATTTGTCATCTTGCCTCTCAACCTTGGGGTAAGATGACGAATGGTTTGGGGTGAGATGACGAACAAAATATCAAAACACAAAAACTCCACGTTCACGCTTTATGAAACAAGAGACCCACCTTTATCCATGTCCTGAACTCCTCACTGCAGACATGTAAATGTAAAACTAAACAGCAAGTGTCATATTGACATAACTTTAGTAATAGTTTAATGCTCATCAGCCATATTAAGTTGAACGTACCAAACTTCATTGAATAGCTTAATATGGTTAAGTTAGCGATCGAGGTAGGTACGCTGCAAATTATTACACAATGGTTTATTATTTACCTGTATAGATGACCCTTCTGCATAGATCACTGTTTCCTTGGTCAACACCTGCTCTCGATCTCCCTCCGGGAAAGCCCTAAATCGTGTATTGGAGCTGTCCGGGGAAATGCGCGGGGTTCAATAATTCAGTAGTTAATTATTTGTTGTTATTCATGAAGCATAAGGTAAATAATAAACCGTTGTGTAATAATTTACCAGTATAGATGCCCCTTCAGCGTAGATAATTGTTTTCTGCGGTCAATACCCTCGTGCTCCCCCACGAAAGCCCTAAATCGAGTACTGGAGCCAGCCTGTGAATTACAGTTTCATAAAAATCCGCGGTATTCAAGAATTCAATCATTAATTTTTTTTGTAGTTATTCATGAGGCATAAGGTAAATAATAAACCGCTGTATAATAATTTACCTGTATAGATGCCGCTTCTACGTAAATAGTATAATTTACCGTTGTGTAAAAATTTACCCAATAATATTTTTGTTTATGTTAATAATATGTTTGTTCAAGTTGCAAAAGTACTACCTATCAAAACAATCGAAAAGAGCCATCATTTTTCAAACGAAATAAAATAATATCTCAGAACAACCAACTCGACGTCATACAGCCATCCATGATTATAATCAGGTGTTCCGTAACGATGATATCTGGGCCGAACTTATACCGTTTGATTCAGGATCATGTTGACGAAGCTTTTCGGTCAAACGAATGGCTGGAGGTACAATGCTCCGGGTAGTCGCAAAAAATTCTTTAATATTCAAGATCAGTTTAAAAACGTAAAAAAACCATACCCTTCTATGGAGAGTTTTCGAGCTACGGCGTTCTGAAAATTTCAACCCCTATTTTTCACCCCTTAGAGATGACTCACAGTAACGTCGAGCTTCGAGGACCAACTAGACCCCAAACGGGACCTATTAATCAAATGTCATTAATTTTGGTTAACGGTAACTAAGAAAAGTGCATACGGCGGACAGACAGAAATTTTTTTATTCGATTTTCAGATTCCACGTAGACCTTGAAACGTGAACCATCAAATTTTGAGGGTGTGTTTTTTTTTTCATGCTCGATTCCAAAGGTTCATAATAATTGAAAATAATAAACCAAAAGAACTGAACTGAATGTTCAAAATAGCTTGTGGAGCAAGATGGTGAATTGAAAATTCATTCGTCATCTTACCCCAGTCACCTTTCGTCAACTTGCCCAATGTTATCATTATTATGAAACCCTTGTTAGGAGGTATCCAATACCATCGTATACGAAATGGTAGGTTTTGAGTTCTACTTTCGGAATATTTGAGTGAGGAAGTTGAAGAACTCGCCGTAGAATGGTGAATTCTTAGGATTTGAGTGCCGAAAATTACATGGAGGCTCACTAAAAACACATTTGGGCTCCTAGCTCCTCAGATAATGTGGGGACGCGGATTTCTTGCAGTGAGTGTCAAGGGCGGCCGGCAGAGGCCTCTGATGCTAAACTGCAGGTGCTGCTCGCTGTGAGCTACTAGGAGAAATACTGAATTCGTAGTCTTGCCCCTAGATACTAGATTAAGGGGTAGGGGTTTCCTGCTGAGGCTTTCGAGGTGATGACGTCAGAGGGCACTACTTCCCCTAGTGCTTCCACCCCGACCGTTTGTAATGTTTGTTTTTTAATTCAGTTATTATTCAGTATCTGTGGTGGATGCATAGGTGAGGGGCGAGGTAGGAAGAGGTAGCGAACCTGACACCCCTGGTTACCACCTAGAAGGTGTCCACCACTAAAGCGTCAGGTGTTACCACCTGGAGGGTGTCCACCATGAGACGTTAGGAGGAATATGCCCAGTGGTTACAACCGAGAAGGTATATACCACTCTGGGATCTTTTATGAGAAGGAGAGAGGAGGAGCGAGGTGAGAGAGAGAAGTCAACGACTTGAGGAGAGCGTAGAATGAATTGGAAGGCGAAGGAGCCGAGTTTTTATAGTCCCTGGGACTACCTCCCTCCATCCTCCATACTGGTGGAGGATGGTGGGGATCCCCACCAGGTCCTTTGGGTCTCCTGCGTCTCGCGCTCTATTCCCTGGTTTATTGCGAGATGTTATGAGAATATACAGGAAGTGGTTCTGGGAGGATACCACAACAGTATCAGTATTTTGTTCTGTCGTAATTCAGATAACCATCGATCAGGACAGTGAGGGTACAAATAATACGAAGTAGTTGAAAGCAAACATAAAATAGACTCATTTATTTAAAAGAAAAATTTAAATATATATATATATATATATATATATATATATATATATATATAAGTAGTAAGTGGGCACCTTGAGCACACTTTCACTTGACTCTCTGATGTTTTTTATTTTCACTTGAATCTCTGATGTTTTTATTTTCACTTGAATCTCTGATGTTTTTATTTTCACTTGAATCCTTGATGTTTTTTATTTTCACTTGAATCTCTGATGTTTTTATTTTCACTTGAATCTCTGATAAAACTTTTTTAACACAAAACATCAGAACCAGTGACTTTTTCATTTAGCGACTTAAATCTCTGATAAAATTTTTTTAAACACAAAACATCAGAACCAGCGACTTTATTTAGACAGTGACTTTTTTAAAAAAATATTTTTTATCAGAAACTCTAGTGAAACTCTAAACATTTTTCAATCGTAAATAAAAATGCAAATTTAGGACTATTTAGGGGTCGATATTTTCGAAATTTAGCTCCCTCTGATGTTTTCACTAGAAAAAATGAGAGGGGTTAGTTAAAAGGATCTCTCCAATAAAATAAAAATGTCTCATCCATTTTTACAATTTTCACTTAAGCATATCGAATTCATTGAATGTTTCGCATATATCGATAGAAATAAAGATATGAAAGTGTACAGGTTTATAGAACAACTGTTATACGGAGAAATTCCCAACGATAAAATACTCAGTTTTAAATCGTTGCTTAAAACCGAGGGAGTTGAAAAATTCGTAAACACTGTTAAGAAAACAATACCCGTATCTCCCAATAAAGACTTGAAATATAAAAGGAAAAATATCAAAGAAAATATGTTGGAGAATTATGTCATTCGTAATAAACGAGATAAGAAATTTCTACAAGAGTTGAACGTAAAGATTTTTTTAAACATGATCCCTACTAAAAATATAATTGTGGACGATGGTAATATTGTCGATATAAAATTACCTTGATCTAATTGTTCGTTTTAATGAGGAATCCTCATTAAAACACATTGAAAATAAAATCTCCTTCATATTCCAAACATCCTGAGCTTTTAGCAACAGTATCGAAACTGAAACTCAAAATCCTTCTTCAGTTTGGCTTTACTCTCACTATAAAGCAATTTTCTAAGTTGATATTCAGAAGCATTTTTAGGAACCTTAATCTTTGTTTCTTTAAGCATTACCTTTACATCCTCCTTTGTACGGAGCGGTGGTTTACCATCAACACCCAAAAAACGTTCTTTCAACAACCCTTTAGAATATCTATACTCCCTCAATGCACGTTGAATCTCGTCTAGTGCGTCACAGTTTCTATCATAAAATCGAAATTCAGGTTTCTTTACAAACTCCCAGAAACCTCCATGTTCATCACATATATCTAATGCCTCATCGCTTAAAACCATATCTCTTTATTTATTATAGAAAATATTTTTTTTTTTAGACCCGGTAAATTACCGGGTCTAAAAGTTTTCAACAGTACGAAAATAATTTAAAACCCAATATATTTAAAGGTGGGGGCGAATCGACGCCACCTTTTTAAATTAAAAAACTCTTAGGATTTCTAGAGCCTCATGCTATCTAGCTTGTTGCGTGTGAACTAAAGGAAATGATAAATAATGCGAGATTAATATTCCGTACACTATCTCAAAGGAGGCCAGCTAGTTGACCTTGCATTCCCATTTCAGATAGTTCGCTTTCAATTCCTATATCCATATTCACAATCAGTTTCTCCTCAACTGTTCAACATGGCACAACCTCCTGAATATTTAAAGTTAGCTTATTGTGATGATTATGATTTCTGTGAAGAAATTTTAAAAGTGGAACAATATCACCAGGAATGTTTGAGTTTCGTGCAGAAAGTGAAAAATTGTGTTAGTGCAAGTGAAGTCAGAGATCTAATCACGAAAAACAATGTGAGTCTACCAGGTAGTAGAAAATGTGATTTTCAAAAGCTTTTGAAAATCCCAAAAGTGTCTAATATATCAAGAACTCCAGATCAAATGCATCAGTACCTACAAAAATTTGTTGTATTTGACCATGAAATGGAAAAGGTGAAACTTCCTAATCAAAATAACATTATGGAAGTAGAGAATTACCTTATTAAATCTGGTGATTTGATAAAGAAGCAAACATCAAGACTTTTTTATACTACTGCTGTTTATGGATACTACTTGGAAGTGTATTTTCAACATATGAAGATCACAGGAGAGGATTGGAATCTCTGTTTAAAAGAAAAGCTACATGTGTCCTTGAGTTATAGTAAGAAGTTGAGAAGAGTTGGAGTGATTGTGAAAGACCATCAAAAACTTAAAATGTTGAGTATTTCATTTTTGGGCTCAACTACAGTGATAGTGAATGTTAACCTTGAGGGGGCTCACGCGTGAGCTCCTAGAAGGTCATTCCAGAGAACATTCTGAGCTGAAATATTCTGGACTCAACTACAGTAATATTAAGATCAGCCTGTAACCTTGAGAGGGCTCACGCGTGAGCCTCTTGAAGGATATCTGAGGAAATATTACCAGTTGGAGTTGAAGCAAAATAATGTGTCTGATATATTTTTTATTGAGAATGTTCCCAATAAAAAAATTGTTATTTATATTGTTTATCCTTTTTTTCCCCCCTTTTCTTATCAAGGTAAGTTTTAGATTTCCTCTTTTATAATATTTTTAAGTGGCATATAGTTGAGAGTGACTTCTGAAACCAAAATTACGTAAGCAAAAGTGTTTTCTGGCACATTCTTTTCAAAATCTGCTCGTAAAATTATATTACTTTTTTGTCCAGATATGGACTGTGGTTGTCTAGTCATATTCACACTGAATATTGGATAGTTCTCTTTGAAGGACTGAGGCTCATGATATGGAAGGGATGAGTCTTGGCATACTATTCTTTTGAAATCTGTGTACATGGTGTAAGCTAAACTAAAATCCCCTGAACTCCAATCTAAATTCAAATGTTCTTCAGGATAACTTTTTCCTGCTACTTCAAAACTAATATTTTTAACATTCAAATGATCAAATTTGGAATTATTTTTCTTTTGATCATTTTTTCTGGCAGTTTGGAAGGCAACAAATCCCCAGATCGGATTCTGTACATTTCTATAAATATTGGTAATATTGAAATTCAAGGTTTTCCCAGTGACATTCTGTTCAATACATTGCAATTTTTTAAAGTGAAACAAATAAGGAGCGGTACTAAGTTCAGCAATTAATTTAGCTTTGGATTCACTTTCATATTCAATTATTGGGACTCGCAGGTAGAAAGTTTTAATTTCCACTTTTCCCGCCACACCTTCAGGAGAGGTACTGTAACGGAAGAGTACATTATCATCAGAATTTCTAATGAATGTAATTTCAAATCCTCCCTTATAAATTGGTGCAATATCGCTGAAGAATCCAAGACCTAAATCAGCCAAGTTACCATTCGCGTTGAAATTTCCACCACCATTCACTTTAGAATTGAAACCAGAATTCATTAATTTACCATTATAGTTTGATGGTCCTGAGAAAGAAGCTATGCCCATCACCGTACTAGCAATACCTGGTTCTTCAATTTCATCAATAACCGTATTGTGCTTTTTTACTTCAATTTTGGAAAAAAGGTGTGCAACAAAATTGTCAACCATCATTATTGTATCACTGATTCCATATGTTTTTGTTGCATCTTTAGGAATGTATTTTCCAGCAATGTAATATTGAATATTGCTGCTAAGAAACTCATCATCTAGTAGCAATTTGAAAACCGTTCGTTTATTCTCAGAGTTTAATTCTAAATTAGATTCAGGATTAAAGTTTCGATATTGAAGCCTTGTGATTTCAGAATCGTATTTTGAGTAGATTGATTTAATTTGATTCATTTTTATTATAGAATACATTCTTTTAACTAACCTCCCAAAAGAAAAAGTCACTGGTTCTGATATATTTTAGGTAGTTTCAGTTTATTGTCTCCTTTGATCTCGTATTAAATTTTTAAAGCCGCGGCTCACATGTGAGCTGCGGCTTTTGATATCAGTTAAAACTTTTTATCAGAGATCTAAGTCAGTAGCACATGATTAGTATTCCGATAATACTAACACCTTTTAAATCGTCGTTCTCGGATGATTAACTATGAAGTCGAATACAAGTCGAGAACATTTAAAAATTTCTTTTAAAACTCTTAAAAAAGTTTTTTTATAGAATCGAAATTCTATAAAAAATATCAAGATAGCGGAATAGAAAATATTAAAATCCAGTTCTGAAAACTTCCCCATGTTTCAAAAGTGATAGTTTGATAGGATCCACACTTTTAACTTCTTTCTTATTTTTATTATATTCATTTAGAATAGTACTTTTCATATTTATATAATTTTTTATTTCTTGTTCAATATCATTGAACTCTTCATCAGATATTTTACCGTCTTTAATTGCTTTTCTGAACTTTTCTTCAATCGAATCTAATTTAGCTTTTGCCAAAAGCTCAATTTCTTTGTGTTTATTAATTTTTTTATTGAAAAATCCGCTTGAAGTCCTTAATATTATCGATAAGGTTGTCAATCCTACAGAAATTGGAGCACTGAATGGAATTATTATTGGTAATGCTATAGAAGTATTAACCAGGCCGAGTTCTGAGAGGGCGAATAAAAATTCAGTACCGTAAAGAGTACTGGATATTTTTCCATATTTTTTTTTCAAACCATTTCTCATTTTCACTTCATCTTCTAAAAATTTGTATTGATTGATAATTCGATTGATTCTATAATTGTTCTCATTAAACTCGGGAAAAATTATTTTTGGATATAATCTAGGATGAGTTATTGGAGTAAATTCTTCAGGGGCTGAAGGTGTTTCATTATTATTTGTGTACATCATTTTATTATAGAAAAAATTTTTTTTATAGAATCGAAATTCTATAAAAATATCAAGACTATAAAATTTAATAAAAGAAATTAAGATTTTCCTTCAATGTTCTCATGCTATTTACAAAATCGTGTCCTTCTGATAGCTTTTTCAAAATTAATAAACATAAATGTCCACAGATAGGTGGATCATATTGGTTTTGGATTTGCTCCTCATTATAAAATAAATTTTCTGAACCTAAATATTGAACAAGTTCTCTTGGTGGTGGTGCATTTCCATACGAGTCAAAATAATATTTTAAATTGTTATTTTTATGAAATGCAGTCCAGTGGCTTCCAGCCTCATCAGAATTTTCTAGATTTATAATACCACATTCCGTGTGGTTCACTTTCTCTGGTAAATCATCCTTCATGAAAACTCCTCTGAAGTTTTTAATTTTCATTTCTTTCGATAATCTTTCAATATCAAAATTGGTAAGAGGCTGGAAGCTATTTAGTTTTTTGATTTGGTAGGTTTCTTTTTAGGTTTCTTTTGGTTTATTATTTTCAATAATGAACCATTGGAATCGAGCATGAAAAAAAAAATTCTTACCCCCCCTCAAAATTTGATGGTTTACGTTTCAAGGTATGTAGAATCCAAAACTGCAATAAAAATATTTCTGTCTGTCCGCCGTACGCCGTACGGGCCACTTTTCTTAGTTACCATGAAACAAAATTGATGAAATTCGGGTTATAGGTTCCGTTCGGCGTCTAGTTGGTCCTCGAAGCTCGACGTTACTGTGAGTCATCTCTAAGGGGTTCAAAATAGGGGTTGAAATTTTCAAAACGCCTATACCATTTTTTAACGTAAATATTTTTACGGTTTTAAATAGTTCTTGAACTTGCGAGTTTTTTAAGACCATCCGGAGCATCGTACGTCCAGCCGTTCGTTCACAGTAAGGCCCCGAAGTTTGCACCGGCAGGCATTTTCGACTCCAGTGTGAATGAAATTGTATACAATTCAAACCAAATCTCGTAACCAGAGACGCGCCCACAATAGGAATTTGTGAATACGGCCAATCATTGGTAGGGATCACCTGATTATATTGGCGGAGTATGAAGTCGAGTTGGTTGTTCTGTGATATTATTTCGCTTGAAAAATGATGGCTCTTTTGGAGTTTGTTGGTAGGTAGTGAAACTTGAACAAACGTTGAAGTATTATAGATGGGTAAATTATTACTACGGTAAATCATTACTCAACGGTAAATTATTACACAACGGTTCATTATACCATCTACGTAGAAGGGGCTGGAGTTTACATCTACATAATATGTATCTGGGATCTACATAATATGTATAGAATAACACATATCATATTATATAGACGGGTTATCTATACATAGAGCGGTGATCTGTAACAGAAGGGTATTCTATACAAAATAATAAACCGTTGTGCAGGGATTTGCAGCGTTTTTAGGTTTTGAAATAGTTTTTTTCTTCTTCATTCCAGAGCCAATACTTAAACTTTTTACATTTTTTGCTAGTCTCTCCATTTCTAAATTGTGGCGTTTGATTTCTGCTTCTTCAGCAGATTTATGCTTAGAATCAATAACGCTGGAAGCTACTGCAGCTCCACCACCCAATAATGCCCCAAGAGCACCAATTCCTGCAAAAAGTAAGGGTAAAAACCCACCTGAATGATTTATTTGCAACTGATCATAATTCATTTCCAATTCCAACCCTTTTTTGTTTTTGATACATTTATCTAGCTTTTTTTTCTGAGTTTCATTTAACAGGATTTTATGATTTCCATTTCCACTAATATCTGCAAAAGCCAGTCGTACTTTTACTGGAACACGTTTTTTATAAGCAGATCTTATTTTTTTCATTTGTATTTCTGACAAATTTATTTGATGTGTAATCATTTTATTATAGGAAAAAAAGTTTTTTTTATAAGATGTGAATCTTATAAAAAATTAATATACACACATCCCAAAGTGTCTTTTGACTTTCATACCAGTTTTTACTATAGCAGCTCCCAATATTTCACTGATATTTGTTGAACTTTTCATAATTTTATCAGCTTCTACTTCCAATTTTTTATCAGCAAGATGCCTATCACTAGTTTTCTCATGATCTCTGTAAAAAATGTCATGTTGTTTACAGGCTTTATCAAGACTATTTATACCTTCATCACCTCTATTTAATCTCTTATCCAATTTAGTAAATGGTCCACAATATTGATAACCACCTGGGAGATGCATTTCTGGAATAACAGGCCCAAGTTTATTAAGAATAGTATTGAAAATACCAGAACCATTTTTTATCATATTTTTGGGTAAATTATTAATAATTTTAATCAAGTATTCAGTTCCTTTGGGTTTATCAATATCTTTCTCCAGTTGATCTTTAATGAAATTTATAATTCCCAATTTTTCATTGTGAAAATTATTATTTCCTGCCTGCTCTTGCGCATACAAATAGTATAGTCTTTGTGTAAGTTGATTCAAATTATCTATATATTTAAATTCTACAGGATTTTCAGTATATTTAATCAACCCAGTGCCAATCTTTTTCTTTTTACTATACTCCCAGATAGGTTTTATGATTTCTTTCCATTTTTTACTAACACTTGATTTTGGTTGTTTAGATTCGGGATTATTATTTTGAAACATGCTATCTGTTTGAATGAGGATTTTTGTATAAGCTTTAAAGTCTTCATTAGTGTATTCATCTTTGGATGGAATATCAGAAGCTATGGGTTTTGTTAAGAGCTTCCATAAGCCTTCAGTACCGGAATATTTAATTTTTTCTATTTCAATATCATTTCCATTTACCCGTATCTGTTTATTTCCAATAAAGATATGATTTTTTAAAGGGTATATTCCAAATTGTCTATCAGGATGAAGAATATATAATTCTGCAATTGGTCCAATACCTAAAGGACCTACAGAAGAGTTTGGTAATTTAACACTTTTTTGTAAAATTGTTTCCATTTCATCATCCCTATCTGCATTGTCACTTGAAAAGCTTTGATTTAAAGTATCTTCAGTATCATTATCAATACTTTTAACCTCGTCATCAACATCTTTAAAAGTAACTTTTTTAGGCGAACTGATAGCCAAGGGGTTAATTGTTTTTATTACAGGAATGAGTTCTAATTTTTTACCAAGATCTTCATCAGTCTGTTTCACTGCTTTTTCTACCTTATCTAATCGTGAAGTTATAGGTTCATAAGCCTTTTCTCTTGTTTCCTTATCAGATGCTTGGTTAACCCTTTCTTGTTTTGCTAATTTCTGTAAATTTTTCTTGAGTTTAATCGATTTATTAGCTTCAGCCACAGTCATGGGCTTACGTTTTGGTTTTGTGAAAATTATTTGTTCATCTTCAGAGGGTTGATCAATCTTTTTGATTTCTCTAAGTTTCGCTTCTTTTTCTTTCATCACTTCATTTTGCGCTTCTTTGAATTTCTGTCTAAGCGCTTGTTGTACAGTAATTTTTGTTGTCATGTTTTTATTATAGGAAAAATTTTTTTTTAAAATCGGTCAAACGTTAAAACGTTAAAACGTTCAAACGCTCAAACGCTTAGGAACGCTATTTTTGCGTTTTTAAGCGTTTCCCAAGGCGATGTTTTAAGCGTTTCCCAAGGCGATTTTTGAAGTTATCCATGTAGCGTTTTTATAGGGAATCCCTATAAAAAACAAACTTAAAATCTATATTTTTTATCTAAAATATTTCACCAAATTTCTTTCGGTAACGTCCGTTACTGCGTTTCTTTGTTAGGTCAATCGTTAGAAAACCAAAGTCCTCATCCCAACTAGAATAGCATAATTCTTTGAATTGATCATAAGTGAAATCACTTCCCACATATTCATCATAAATATCTCGCATGTATCTTGGTCCTTGTCTAAATACACATAAAAAATTAATATTGTTTCTAATGAGTTGTTTATCAACTTTTGACCATGATTGTGTCAAGTAAACACACGAGATTTTCTTATGACGCCCTCTCACGTAATAATCTTTAATAACTTGTTGCTGTTGAACATTAACACAATCATCAAAAACTACCAAACTGTTCGACTGGCAATCATCTAGGGGTATAATCTCGTCACAATTACTGAAAAACTGTGCTATTTCCACACCATCTTTTACAGAAATTATTTCATAAGCGCTTCTCAAAAACTCATATGCATTCTGATCCATAGATTTTGAAAAAATATATAGATAATGAAAGGGGATTCCCCATGATTTTGTGATGAGATTATAGAGAAGTGTTGTTTTCCCACAACCAGAAGTTCCTACTATTAATGCTCTTAAAGGTAATGGTAAAATTCCTTTTCTAGCCTCTTTTTTATCAAACGGAATTGGTTCAATCTCGTATTTACTCATCTTTATTATACGAAAAAAAACTTTAAAGGTTAAAGAGGGGGGGTGATTCGCCCCCCCTCTTTAAGAGTTTTGAAAATATTCTTTAAATGTTCTCGACTTGTATTCGTCTTTTCATCGGACCCGTCTGGCAGACGGGTCCGATGTATTTACTGTTAAAAATCAAATTGACTTGTATTCGACTTTACCAAAAAACATCAGAACCAGTGACTTTTTCTTTTGGAGGGGTTAGTTAAAAGAATGTATTCTATAATAAAAATAATAAAAGCATGACTCTAATAAAGATTTCTGATAAACACCAAGATCTAAAAATAACTTTTGCTCAAAAAATTGTTCTAAATCCCAATAAAAATTATAAACTTGGAATAGTAAAGTTATTATTTACTTCACCTTCTCTTTCATTTCAAGTAAAAGATGTATTGATATCATTAAAATTGCTTATTACAGATGTATGGTATCATCACGAGTATGTGTTAGATGGCACATTTACTGTTGAGACGTTTAGAAGAGAATTATATTTAAAAATAAAAAGTTATATAACTGAACTCATGGAGGGTTTTGAAAAGAATAAAACATTATATAAATCACAAATTGACACATTAAAAAAAATAAAACCTGAAAGTTTGGTTTTTAAAGTAGACTACACTACAAATCGTAATAGATTTTTTCTTAAATCTCCTGTTTTAATTGAAATTTTACGTTTTGGAAATTTCTGTGAACTATTTGATTTTAAACAATGTAAAACACCTGGGGATTATTTTGAAGTTAATAAGGACTACTATTCTGAAGACAACCCAAAGTTAATCAAACCTATTTCGTTAATTGAATGGCATTGTAATATTATTGATTATAGTTTTGCTAATCATGATGAGCATTCCCATCTTCATAGCGAACATGAATTACTGCATGTATCTTTGATAGAGAAACTGATTCTCCCCAATACTATTTATATGGAAACAAATAAAAAGATTCTTTACAGACCTATACGAGAAGGAATGAGAGATATTAAAGAGATTAAACTATCATGTAGAAATGAAAATGGAGATGAGCTGCAATTTGAAAATGTTACAGTTTATTTGCATTTGATTGAAGAGTGAGTGAGGAGCTTCTTTTTTATGAGATATTTCTCATAAAAAACCTTTTTTCCTATAATAAAATGGATAATGATTTAACTGATCCTATTTATTGCCATAAATGTAAGAAGAGAACCAATAATATTGATGCAGAAAGAGTGCAAACTATCAACGGGAGATGGAGAGTGGCTGCTAAATGCTCAAAATGTAAAACCAAAAAGAGTAAATTTATCACTTCACCTGAGAAAGAAAATTCTGAAGAACCTGTAGTAGAAGATCTGAATGATGATGAAAAATTATCTCTTGCTAAAGAATTACACAAGCCAATAAGAAATAAATTTCAAAAAAGGACAATATTTACTAAAGGTATTGATGATTTGTGGGCTGCTGATTTGATAATCATGAAAAATTATGAAAAAGAGAATGATGGATACGGCTATATGCTTAATGTTATCGATACATTTTCAAAATTTGCATGGGCCTTACCCTTGAAGAAAAAGGATGGAAAAAATGTTGTTAAAGCTTTTGAGAAAATAATAGAAAAAGCAAAATCTCAAAATCATAATGTCCCCAATTTGCTTCATACGGATAAAGGATTGGAGTTTGAAAATAAACTTTTCAAAGATTTTCTGAAAAATCACCAAATAAAAATGTATCATACACAGAATGAAGAAAAATCTGCCATTATTGAAAGATTTAATCGTACATTGAATGGTAAAATGAAAATTCTTTTTGAAGTTGAGAATGATAAAAAATGGGTTGATTTTCTACAGGATTTAATTAATGAATACAATTATAAAGATTTTCATAGATCTATTGGTATGAAACCATCAGAAGTCACAAAATTAAATCAAAATGACGTTACAGTACGATTATTTGGAAACAAAAAAAATTTACAGAAAGTTAAATTCAGTGTTGGTGATAGGGTTCGCATCAAAAGATTTAAAAAAACTTTTGTAAATAAATATGAAGCAAATTGGACCAGAGAAATTTTTGTGGTTTCTGATATTCTCTCTACTAATCCAATAACATACAAAATCAAAGATTTAAATGATGAAGATATTGAAGGATCTTTCTATGCTCAAGAACTACAAAAAACAGAATTCTAGAATTATGAATAAAATGATTTATATAAAAGATTTCTTTTATATAAATAAAATGAACACAACGAGCTCATGTTGCTAACTGGTTCATTATCCATCCTATGATAAGTAGTATCCATACAAGAATAGACAAAAAGAAAAAGTGGGTGGATAAAAAAAATGAGGGGTTAGTTAAAGGAATCTCTTTTCTAATAAAAATGAACGATACGAAAAAAAATTATATATCCTATAATACAATGGATAATTAAAAAACATTGTGAAAAGTGCGATGTTAACATCACCTATAAAAATTGGGCTAGACACCTAAAGTCTAAGAGCCATGAGAAAAACGACCCTGACCGAACTCTTAAACCTCGACAAAGAACCATTGAGAAAGGATTCAGAGTTAAAGATTTGAGAAATGAAGCGAAAGATTACAATTTAAAAGGTATTTATACAATGAAGAAAAATAATCTTATTACAGCTTTAAATGATATTAAAAATGTATTCTTTAAGAAAAGTGATCTAGAAAAACTAACTGTTAAAGAACTACGCGAAATAGCTAAAGAAAAACATATTAAAATTAAAAAACCGAATAAAAAAATCAATATCATCGAACATCTAATGCACCCACAAGGGCATGCATTTAAAGTAAAAACAGTAAAAATGTTCAATTTCGACGATGACTTGATTAATGAAAACAAAGAAAAACGAAAATCTCCTTTTACTATTATAGAAACTAAATCTCGATTCATTAAAAAATTTAAAACTACAGAAATCGATTATACTATAAAATTATCTAATATCATACAAGTCGAAAAAGCTGTATTTGCTATGTTAAATTTGGCTAAAGAAAAATCTAATTTCCAAACCGGGGATAAAATTATGATCGTTGCCCAAAACCCCCATTTTCACCATGATATATCGAAAGATTTAAGTAGTAAATCAAATGTTTTATCTCGTATACAAGCTAAAGAATTTATCCAACACGTAAGCAACATTATTAGTTCCAACGAATACGTTGACATAACAAATACTACGTTTCACATTAAAATCATTAATTTACCGAGAGGAGCAAAAGGCACCAAAATATTGAACTTAGCCAAAAGTAAACATACGAAACAATGTATTACTCAAATAAAAAATTCCGATAATCTGTGTTGTCCAAGAGCCATAATTACCGCGTTAACTTATCATACTAATAAAATTTTCGGTAGAGAACTTACAAAAAACGATATAAAAGTTTTAAGAATGGGCCGAAAAATTCAAACAAAATTAGCCAAAGAACTTTGCGAAAAAATGGGTTCATACACCGAGGAAGGTTTCACATTGCAAGATATCAAAGTTGTTGAAGAATTATTAGACATTCAAGTTAAAGTTATCTGCGCCGAAAATTTCAATACCGTTATTTACGAAGGAGAAAAGAAAGATACTATAATTTATCTTTATAAAGACGGAAATCATTTTGACGTGATTAATAGTGTAGCAGCCTTTTACGCTTTATCTTATTACTGTAAAAAATGTGATACTCCTTATAATAACAATAACAAACACGAATGCAAAATGACTAGAAATAAAAATGTCTGTACACTCTGTAAACAAATACAACACGATGAAAAAGATAAAAATAAAATATTCTGTAACGATTGTAACCGTTATTGTTATAATGATAATTGCTTTAAAAATCATAAAGAAGTTTGTAAAATAACCTATAAATGTTTAAACTGCGGGAAAATTTGCAAAAGAACCGACGAACATAGATGTGGTTCTGGAAAATGTCGAAACTGTCAAGAAATATTCGACGATATAGGTAATCATGAATGTTTTATGTTAGCAAGACGGTCAAACGGCGGGTATTGTACTGGGCCTTGCGTTTGTAATAAGCAATCCAGTAAGAAACTCGAAAGTTGTACTTACACCGAAAAATACATAACATTTGATTACGAAGCAATGCAGGAAACCGGTGTTCACGTGCCGAATGTAATTGTTCAAAATTATTTCGATGGAACCAAAATGAATTTCAAAACTAACGAAGAATTTTGCAAGTGGCTAATTTCTAAAGAACACAAAGGATACACTGCCATAGCACATTATGCAAAAGGATATGATTCTCAGTTCATTTTGAAATACTGCGTCGAAAATACTCTGAAACCTTACACTATTTATAATGGAACTAAACTAATGTTATTAGAAATTAAAGGAATAATAAGAATAATCGATAGTTCTAACTTCGTTGCATCTCCGTTATCTGCTTTTCCAAAAACGTTCGGATTAACAGAACTAAAAAAAGGATATTTTCCCCATTATTTCAATACTCGAGATAATCAAAATTACGTTGGGCCAATTCCTGATACTAAATTTTATGGGCCTGATTCAATGAAACCCGAAGTAAGAAAAGCATTTTTGAAATGGCACGCTGAAAAAGTAAAGGAAAATTATATATTCGACTTTCAGAAAGAAATATTAGAATATTGTGAATCAGATGTCGATATTTTGCGAAGGGGTTGTATTGAATTTAGGAAGCAATTTTTAGACATAGCTAATATCGATCCTTTCCAATATTTAACTATAGCGAGTGTTTGCATGGCCATTTTTCGGTCAATGCATCTCAAAGAAAATACTATCGCTGTGAATAAAGAAATTAGAAAAGAAACATTTAGTAAAGGTTCAATAGCTTGGCTTAGTAATTTTAAAAATGTACAACATGCTTTAAACGGTGGAGAAGTTACAATTTGTGGAGCAAAGGTTGATGGCTACGATAAAATAACAAATACCGTGTACCAGTATCATGGTTGTTTTTGGCATGGATGTCAAAAATGTTTCCACGAAGATACTATTAATAATGTAAACAATGAAACTATGGGCGATTTGTTAGAAAAAACTAATCAAAGGAGTAATCAAATAAAAAATGCCGGTTTTAAATTGATAGAAAAGTGGGAATGTATTTGGTTAAAATCGGAAGCTTATAAATCATCATTAAATAAAAATATAAGGGTTATTGAACCATTAAATCCTAGAGATGCGTTCTATGGCGGTAGAACCAATGCTAGTAAATTGAAAGTCGTAAATAAAAAATTAAGATATATCGATGTTTGTAGTTTGTATCCAACAGTTCAATATTTCGATTATTATCCCTTAGGCCATCCAACAAAAATTCATAAACCTGAGAAATATGATGAAAATTGGTACGGTTTAATCAAATGTAAAATATTACCTCCTAAAAAATTATATCACCCAGTTCTCCCGATCAAAAGAGATAAACTTCTATTTATTTTATGCGAAAAATGTTTTGAAGATAAATGTAATACTTGTTCACACGATGAAAATGAAAGAGCTCTGGTTGATACTTGGACTACAGATGAAGTAAATAAAGCTATTGAAAAAGGTTATAAGATTCAAGAAATTTACGAAGTATGGCATTTCAAAGAAAAAAGTAATGAATTGTTCAAAGAATATGTAAAAAAATTTATGAAAATAAAACTAGAGACTAGCCCGTGGGAAAGCGACTTTGAAACTATTGAAGAATATATAAAAAGCATTAAAGAAAGTCTCGATATAGATTTAGAAAAAGAAAGAATTCAACCAAATCCTGGACGAAGAGCAGTAGCAAAGATTTGTTTGAATTCTTTGTGGGGGAAGTTTGGACAAAGATTGAACATGTCACAATCTGAATACATTATAGATGTAAAAAGATGGTACGATATACTTTTAGATGACAGACTAGAAATTGGCTCATGCCATTTTCTGAATGACAACATCGTACAAATATCTTATAAATTTTTGAATCAATACATCGAAGATAGTTTTTCAACAAATGTTTTCGTTGCGGCTTTTACTACATCAAATGCAAGATTGAGACTATATGATATGCTTGATAAATTGGGAGATAATGTCACGTATTATGATACTGATAGTATTGTTTACATTGATGATGGAAAAACTCTTGTAAAAACAGGTTGTATGTTAGGTGAGTGGACTGATGAATTGGGAAAAAATAATCACATCGTAGAATGGCTTAGTACTGGTCCAAAGAGTTACTCTTATATAACCAATCAAGGGAAAGAAACTATTAAAATTAAAGGATTTACTTTAAATTACCAAAACGGCAAATCATTAAATAGAGAAACTATGAACAAAGTTTTAACGAAAGAAATAAACAACGTTAAGCTTAAATTTAACATGATTACGCGAAATGTAAAAGATAAAACATTAGTAAACAAAGAAGTGGAAAAAGAGTTTAGATTTCTGTATGATAAACGAAATATAATTGAAAACAAAGAAACCGATATTATTGATACTTTACCTTGGGGATATTAAACGTAAACATTTAAGAAGCTCTTTATATAAAAATCAGTAGTAAGTGGGCACCTTGAGCACACATTCTTGTTTTTTCACTTGAAAAAAAAAATGAACGCCTTAAATTAAAATATTTTAACAACTTAGTATAATATTATTGTTTTAGTGGAAAAATTCCAATAAAACATTTTTTTTTATTAAAATTAATAATTAAACAAACTTGATGTTATGCATGTCATTCTACGAATTTTAAAGCATGCATATCTTTTCCGTTATATTTTTTCATACCATTATAAACGATTTTAACTTGGTCCTTAACCATTTTAGTTAAATCGTTTTTAGTTAACATATCGTTGTATCGAGATGGTAAATAAACATTAAAATCGTTCTCCAAGTTGAGGAGAATAGCTCCACCGTTTTTTGTTTTCTTAAATTCTCCACCGAGAATCTGGTAAGACTTTCCCTCAACCAAATCCGAGAGTTTGTTGTATGTTTGTTCAAAATTAAGTTTTTGTAATAATGCGCTTTTACTCATTTTTATTATAGAATACATTCTTTTAACTAACCCCCCAAAAGAAAAAGTCGCTGGTTCTGATGTTTTGTGTTTAAAAAAATTTTATCAGAGATTTAAGTCGCTAAATGAAAAAGTCACTGGTTCTGATGTTTTGTGTTAAAAAAGTTTTATCAGAGATTCAAGTGAAAATAAAAACATCAGAGATTCAAGTGAAAATAAAAAACATCAAGGATTCAAGTGAAAATAAAAACATCAGAGATTCAAGTGAAAATAAAAACATCAGAGATTCAAGTGAAAATAAAAAACATCAGAGAGTCAAGTGAAAGTGTGCTCAAGGTGCCCACTTACTACTTATATATATATATATATATATATATTGGCAATTGGTTGACTAGTGGGTGATGTAAAGTGTTGGGTGTAGAATGACCAAGTCCAGTCGTGGTTTTTAACTTTTAATCCCGACGTTTCTACACTATGAGGACTAACTACACCATGTAACCTCCTTGCCTTTGAACGCCTTATTATAATACTTCTTCCCATGATTAGGGCGCAATTCAGGCGCCGAAACGTCGGGATTAAAAGTTAAAAACCACGACTAGACTTGGTCATTCTACACCCAACACTATATACATATATATATATACTCGGCGCTCCGCGCCTCGCCAGGGGGCAAGCCCCCTGGACCCCCAATCTCTTATCTTCTATACTTTGTATAGAACGAGGAATTTGCAACGCAATTAGCTTCAGGAGCCACTCAGCTGATTCGGGGCCTGGGCAATGTCAAAGTCCTAAGGAGGCTAAATACCAAATTACAGCTTCATAGCGTGAATAGCATAGAGATTAGCTTCAGGGGCCACTCAGCTGATTCGGGGCCTGGGCAATGTCAAGTTAAAGTCCTAAGGAGGCTAAATACCAAATTACAGCTTCATAGCGTGAATAGCATAGAGATTAGCTTCAGGGGCCACTCAGCTGATTCGGGGCCTGGGCAATGTCAAGTTAAAGTCCTAAGGAGGCTAAATACCAAATTACAGCTTCATAGCGTGAATAGCATAGAAATTAGCTTCAGGGGCCACTCAGCTGATTCGGGGCCTGGGAAATGTCAAGTTAAAGTCCTAAGGAGGCTAAATACCTCCTTAGGACTTTAATGTAATGAATGTAATGTAATGAATAGCATAGAAATTAGCTTCCCTAGCGACGGTATCGCGGGACAAAAAAGTGTGACATGTGACAAAAAAACTAGTTGGGGGTCGGGCTAAGAATTGCGTTGCAATTAATATTTATATTAAGTATGTAGTTGTAGGAGTATTCAGTAGGTAAAAAACTATTACATTTTACTTAGAAAGTTACAACAGGTACATAACAGAATGGTACACCAAATAAACTGGAATACATAATTTGTTTGTAAGTATGCAAATTAATTACTTAATCTGACTGAGAAAGTTTCAATGGATATTGTTTAGTACATCACGTAACACCAGTAGGTATACCTATCTAATAATAAAGTATAACAATATTTTTCAAGCATAATAGTATATTTTAGTGTACCTAATGTAGATTGAAAATGATATCGCAAAAAAATGTAAATGTTAGGAAAGTGGAATAGAAAACATCAGGAACCTAAAACTGGTTTACGATTTTTTCTTCATATTTTGCTGATTTTTTTAAATCATATTTTTACGTTTTTTTGTGAGTTTTATTTCGAATGCTCTCTTCTTGATACTTTGCGGATAAGGTTTCGTTTGTTAGGTAATAAGAAATTACAAAATCATCAAGTTCGGGAAATTTACTCTTAATCTTGCCTATCAACCTTGTAAAAACTCCTGGATCGATTAAAATCATTGCCGTGACCGCGGTTACCTTTAAATTCCTCCTCCACCTTTTTCACTGGGTTTGCAAACTCCTCATTCGGTGTACGAACCTCAGGTGATGGATCGTTGGGAACTTCTTCATTGTTATATCATGGCAGTACTCTTAGGAGTTCTTTCCTACTGTCTCGTTTTTCTGCTGTAGCTTTTCCGTAACTGGATATCGCTGTTGTTGATGTCGTTGTTGGTAAACAAAGCTGCAGAACTCCGTGAGGCTCTTCTTTTATGGGGGAAATTCTACAGCTCTTCTTTTAAACCTCGTTCGTAGTCTGAGTTGTCAAAATGGCTTGAGCAAACTCGCAGAACTAACTGTGACAGAGTTTGACAGTGGACCTTCAAGTCCCCCCAGACCAGCGAGATTATGACCAGTTCAGAAGGTATATCGGTTAGGCTTCCACCAAACGACCCCATCGTCACCGGAACAACAGACGACTCAATAACTGCCACTGTCACACTACTGAGAAGGAATCAGCACGTTTACACGCATTTATCCATTTCTTCCTTGTTTAATAAATTTTCCTAAGGAAACATAATAGGAAATGATTACGAGATCCCTTTGTTTCATTTTCCTTAGGAAACATATGGGAAATGATTACGAGACCCCTCTGCCGTCGTTGGTTATTACTGCAGCAACAGCACAACCCACCATTATAACTTGAAAAACAATAGAGAGTTTTTGCAGCACTCTCACGCCGAAACGAAAACAGTGCTGCGCATGCGCACTTAAGACACCGAAAAGTTTGACGAACTGTGATGACGAATAATACCGGGATCTCACGGCGTCAGCTTTCATTCGAGAGTTTTTGCAGCACCGTCACGCCAAAACGAAACGGAAAACGACACCGAAACGGAAATGGCGCATAGGGCGACCGAAGTTAGATGCTCACCTTTTTCGATTCAGTTTTCGTTCCGCTTTGGCATCTACGGGCTGGTAAAGTCACACTAACGTTATGCTAACCTCTCTTTCGTCCATTTTACTCCGTGGTGAATAAAAATCTATGTCCTCACATGGCGTCAAGTCTGGATAAACATAGAAAGACGCGAGGAACCAGCTTAAAGTATGACGCTCGACGTTTATTTTCCAAAGAAAACAGAAGAAGGTAGGTAGCGTTATACAGATGTAAGGTTACATTACGTTTCGTCATCTCAACATGACGAAAGCTGACACCGTGAGATCCCGGTATTTTTCGTCGCCACGGTTTGTCAAACTTTTCGGTGTCTTAAGTGGGCATGCGCAGCGCTCGTTTCGTTCGTTTCGGCGTGAGGGTGCTGCAAAAACTCTCTATTGTGTTGAGATGACGTAACGTAATGTAACCTTACATCTGTATAACACTACCTACCTTCTTCTGTTTTCCTTGGAAAATAAAATGTCGAGCGTAGTATTCACAGCTGCTTCATCGCGTCTTTCCATGTTAATGCAGACTTGACGCCATGTGAGGACATGGATTTTTATTCACCACAGAGTAAAATGGACGAAAGAGAGGTTAGCATAACGTTAGCGTGACTTCACCAGCCGGTAGATGCCAAAGCTGAACGAAAACTGAAACGAAAATGGTTAGCATTAGCATCTGAATTCGGTCGCCCTGTCCGCCATTTCCGTTTCGGTGTCGTTTTCTGTTTCCTTTCGGCTAGAGTCGACTAGATGGAACTATCACATAGAACACGTGACTTGTAACTGAGCGAAAGGCCTGGAGTGGGTGGATCTGGGTTTTCCTTGCCCGATTCGTCATCTTACCCCACCTTCCCCTACCGACCTGGTGGGAAGATGATAAAGCGGGATCGGAGCTAGCGTGACGCTGTCTGTACGAAAATGATGTCTTTTGGCACACGTTGCAAGCTGTACCTAAATACATATTCACAGCAGTTTACTTCACCTTAATTCGCAAGCATTAGGCATTCCGTAGGGAGGCGTTTCAGCCTTTTCCATGGCGTGTCGCAAATCATTGTGAAGTCTCAGAATCTCTTGTTTGACCTTATCATCCATCAAGTTTCTAGCGGAGCAGTCGGATACGTGTTTATACTTGCACATCGAATGCTTGATGGCAATGCCGTTCACGAGACATTCAAAATCCTTTCCACACCAATCTGTATCGCCGATGGCCTCGTCAACGAGAGCCGACAAAGGCAGAACAAACAACATAATATGGTATGAGAACATAGTGTTACAAATTCTTGAATCAAAATCTAGAAAGCCCAGGTATACCATCAACAATCACACATGCAGTAATGTGAATATTATTAACTGATATTTAGCAATAATATGTATAACTATAGTAGGGTACCTAGTGTACAACTTTTTTTGACATTTTCATGTCTTTGCCCTGGCACATAGCACAAAAAACTGTCACGAAATTGCGTAACGAAATTGTGTTACAGTGCCTTTATAATGATTTCCGCTTACAACGACCCCGTTGTTAGGTTTGTTCATTTTCTACACTTTTTAACCCACAAAAATCGTTCACCACTCGTTGGAAAGCTCTCGATTTAACGAACATTTTCATGTTCTCCATAACATATTGACTATACGAATAGCGGAGCTATGGGCATAACTGTTCTCATATTTTGTTTACAAACTAATGATCATGAGTGTAGAAGATAATTAATCCGGAATCGTCTATTTTATTGAAATTAGGTACCTACCTCTTAATATTAATAATGTCAAAAGCAATAGGTAAAGACATGAAAATGTCCCAATGCGTTGCAGACTCGTATGCAAGCGTTTTTGTAGTTTCCTGGCTTTCGAACTTCCACTTGATTTTGATTCGCATTCGTTATAGTAAGAGTATTTAACTATAATGTTTCAACTGATACTGGCCAACATTTGAAGTAACTCTGACCATTGAAAACAGAAGAATCTTACAGGAAATTTAACGTTCTTTCAACCGGTGTAATTGGATTTGATGTAGTCTCAATTTTACCAACTGATTCTACACGTCCCCACCCAACTTGGCAGACGTTTTTTTGTTTGGTTAGACATTTTGATTGGCATTATCTGATATTAGCTCCCAACAACCGAGGGCTATTAGAGTTTTTAAATAAACATTGAAGTGGTTATCATTGGGATCAACTTCAGAATGACATGATAGGCTTCCAAAACCTCTAATAAAATCTGTATTAATGAAATCTTGGTTGTTTTGATGACGATCGTCTCAATTATGTTAATTTCTCTATACCTAAGTACCTGCATAAAAATCGATAAGACATCAGGTTCTCTTTAGGGTTAATAAACTTATGAGTGGGGGGGGGGGGGGGAGATTCGGTATCTGGGTATATTACAGGTAACAACCTTAATGTAAAAATGCTGCAAATCCCTACACAACGTTTTATTATTTTGAACGGAATACCCTTCTGTTACAGATCACAGCTCTCTGTATAGATAACCCGTCTATATAATATAATATGTACTATTCTATACGTATTTATGTAGATCGCAGACCTTCCGTCGAACGAAAAACGAACATCGCTAATCGGTAGAGAAGTGCGGCCTGGGCAGAGCACACAAGATTTTGTGGCACACACACACACACGCACGCACCTTTGGCTTTTTGGTACAATATTTTCAATAATAAACCTTTGGAATCGACCATGAAACAAGTTTTACCCCCCCCCCCCCCCCCCCCTCAAAATTTCATGGTTTACGTTTCAACGAACGTAGAATACGAATACCGAATAAAAAAATTCCCGTCCGTCAGCCGCACTCCGTCCGTGGCTTTTTCTCAGTTCCCATGAACCAAAATTCACAAAATTTCCGGATCCAAAGGGTCCGTTTGGGGTCTAGTTGGCCCTCGAAGCTCGGCGTTACTGCCACTCAACTCTTAAGGGGTGAAAAATAGGGGTTGAAATATCCAGAGTATCCCTGTCTCGGAAAATTTTATGTTGAAGTGTGGGTTTTCTTGCATTTTTAAATAGTTTGATTTTTTTCTCAATTTTTGAGACCATCCGGAGAATTTTGCGATGTTGCCATACAATTTGCTGTACGGATTTGCCTTAAAGAGCAGGGTGTCAAGCTGTGTTGAGAGCGCAGATCACTGGTCTCCTTGGATGATAGAGCGCAGTGGTCTAACTGACGAACTGATAGGCCATTTCTAGCATTTTAAAATAGTTTGATTTTTTTCTCAATTTTTGAGACCATCCGGAGAATTTTGCGATGTTGCCATACAATTTGCTATTACGGATTTGCCTTAAAGCAGTGTGTCAAGCTGTGTTGAGAGCGCAGATCACTGGTCTCCTTGGATGATAGAGCGCAGTGGTCTAACTGACGAACTGATAGGCCATTTCTAGCATTTTAAAATAGTTTGATTTTTTTCTCAATTTTTGAGACCATCCGGAGAATTTTGCGATGTTGCCATACAATTTGCTATTACGGATTTGCCTTAGAGCAGTGTGTCAAGCTGTGTTGAGAGCGCAGATCACTGGTCTCCTTGGATGATAGAGCGCAGTGGTCTAACTGACGAACTGATACGCCAACGTTCCCAAGATCGAAACCCTACCGGGGCTGAATATTTTTTCACTTCTCATCAACAATTTCCCTTCAGAACTTCATTACTTGTGTTTCTTTTTGCCATTTTAGATACTGTTTTTCTCACGGATTTGGATTCAAGATGGTCCGAAACGGATTTGAATGTGGTTATTTGCATTCTCGGCTTAGATTTGCCCACTTCTGACCTGATCAAATACTCATAAGGACGGCTCTTACTACTGAGGGACGTCCTGAGAAACCGACGGTGAGCGATGGGATGAAACGCTTCAAATTACAACGGGAATAATTAAATGAGTATCCGATTGGAAGCGAAAAATGATGATAAACTGACAAGAGACGCGTTGGCGGTGGAGGTGGTGGTAACTCGAAAATGAGAAGGATAGTTGAAAGTTGAACACAGAAGTGCCATTTATTGTAATAATCAGAGCAGAGCCCCGTTTTCTCGCCGCTGTAGCGTTTACCAGTACTAATTCCTTCATAATACAGGCGGGGTACGGGAGGACTGAATAACAAGTGAGTTCTCTTGTCGGGTATTGCGGTTTCTGTTTGTTAAACAGCGAAATTCGTGGTTAAATTTTAGTTATCGACGTTAGTGCTTTACTGAATGAACCTGCTTATCAGCACTTACCAGTAATAAATAATTTTACTAGTGATTAATTCATTTATTTATTCACGGGCATGCTGCTCGGTTTATAACATACTTACTGCAAATATAATTTATTTATTTATTTAGAAAATATACGGGCAGAGCCCAATTACATATGTGTGTATATTACTCAACACTAATAATTACATAGAAATGATACCATTATCAAGATACATAAGATATAAATATCAACTTACAATGTAAATAATTTTACGGAAAAAAGCAGTTACGGACTTTATCGACTTACTGGACTTAATAGGGAACAAATTTATTGTTTACCTATATATATATATATACAACAATAGCATTACGGATAAAAAAACAATAGAATCCTGCATTAATAAAATTTGTTTTAAATGCCTTTTGTAGAGGCCTTTTGTAGGCTTAGTTTCCATCGGTCCAAGGAATTACCAATAAATCCGGCAAACGATTGAAGAATAGGCTTACATAATAAAATAACGAAGTAATATGGAGCAAAGCATCGTAAGGTTCCGGTATGGAAATTGCCACACAATACTTCACTGTTATTAACAATAAAATGGATACAAGTTATCCAAACTTGGCGAACAAAATCCAGGAGGTTGCCCAGAAACCTCAATTTCAACCACATCCTGACACCACATCAATGTCATTTGGCTAGTAACCCTAGAACATGTTAGGCCCATTGACTTTTGGATTATTATTTTCAATAATGAACCATTGGAATCGAGCATGAAAAAAAAATTCTTACCCCCCCTCAAAATTTGATGGTTTACGTTTCAAGCTATGTAGAATCCAAAACTGCAATAAAAATATTTCTGTATGTACGCCGTACTTAGCACTTTTCTTAGTTACCATGAAACAAAATGGATGAAATTCGGGTTATAGGTTCCATTCGGGATCTAGTTGGTCCTCGAAGCTCGGCGTTACTGTCAGTCATCTCTAAGGGGTTCAAAATAGGGGTTGAAATTTTCAGAACGCCGTATCTCAAAAACTTTCGATTGAAGGGTATGGTTTATTTTACGTTATTAAATTTGTCCTGAGCTAAATAATTTTTTGAGACCACCCGGAGCATTGTACGTCCAGCCGTTCGTGTGCACCAAAAAGCTTCGTCAACACGATCCTGAATCAAACGGTATAAATCCGGCCCGGATATCATCACTAGGGAGCACCTGATTATAATCAAGGATCGCTGTATGAAGTCGAGTTGGTTGTTCTGCGATATTATTTCATTTGACAAGTGATGCTATTGGATTTTGTTGGTAGGTACTTCTGAATCTTGAACAAACGTTGAAGTATTATTGATGGGCAAATTATTGCACAACGGTAAATTATTACACAACGGTAAATTATTACACGGTAAATTATTACACAACGGTTCATCTACCCAGAAGGGGCTGGATTTTGTTGATAGGTACTTTTGCAACTTGAACAACCGTTGAAGTATTATTGATGGGTAAATTATTACACAACGGTTTAGGTAGGTACCTAGTAACGAGTACGGGGTTAGGTACTAACCTACGGTGGGTCCGCGATCTACATAATATGTGTAGAATAGTACATATGTTATGTAGAAGGGTTATCCATACGGAGACCTGTGATCTGTGACAGAAGGGTATTCTGTACAAAATAATGAACGGTTGTGCAGGGATTTGCAGCGTTTTTTTCTGTCAGTTAGTCAACTCGAATGCGATCGATTTAAAAATGATTCGGCATGATCCAAACATCACAACGGACATTTTGGCACCAACCGCATCTATTTTGATCAGTTTTACGGCAGTTATAGTTGAAAATCGTAAAATTAGAAACATCATCATGAGAGTTACTCCCCTATTTTTTCAACCTTGAAAACTCATTCCCATTAAAATTGAAGGATTTATCGAGCTGAACGAAACTGAATAAGAAAATCTGAAAGAGCCCGTATTTTGAGGAAGTTATGACCATTTGAAATTCCATCATACGCACGTACGGAGCGACATCAAGCGGAACGTCGTCCAGAAACTTGTTTTGAGCACTTCTGATCAAGCGTTGTTTTCTCGAACACCTATTTTTGACGGTATCTCCATTCCATTCCTGTAATATAGCAGGAACATGTAAGTGAAATAGAAAGTTCCAGCTATGCAGCAGCAAGGCTATAAGAGCGGATTTTCAAAGATACATTCGTGCTATTGTGTAAATAGGTGATGTAGCGCGAGACCATACCACTTTTCGTAACATTCCTATCATTTTTCGTGATTTTAGCCATTTTTACCAATTTTTGACTCTTATAAAGTCAAATTTGACCCACTCTTTTTTGAGGAAAATATATTTATTTTCAAAATTGTTCCTGTTTCTGTCGTGAAAACACCACACAACGTCATGTGAATTAATATTGCTTTTAGCCCTTAATACAAATGTTTGACCTCCCAAAAATCCAAATTTGACTCCTATTCTGTATGAAAAACAACTGAAATGTTATTTTTCTGTCTTCTACCCTTCCATATCACTTTGTATTGTGATACGTTGTTCGCAATTTAAGCAGTTTTCAGCCATTTTTGACCTCTAAAACTCAAATTGAGCCCCTTAGACTTTTTGAAAATTTCTTGTCTTTGAACTCACCCTTTTGTTTGGCAATACAAACGTTCTGGCCAAATTTGGTATTTTTATCATGTAGCTCTGGTCACTTATCGTCTGCAGTGACGCATACATAAATAAGTAAATAATCACTTATTTATCTATTAATCGCATATTTAGTTATTTATTTATTATGATTGTGTCACTGTATACGATATACAGCACACATAAATGTTTGTCAAAGTCTAGAGATGAATTAAGGATGCTCGTAACGGATAAATCCGCAAATAAATTGGACCTGCAGCAATAGGTATATTGTAAAAAAAATCAATTAGAGAACAGATAAAAATAAATTGCCAACGGATCGAGAGGCCACGCGACACGTAAAGCGAATACCTGTATGGGAAATGTACGTGTAAAAACGTTGTATGTAAGCAGCGAGTCGAAAGTTAATTCATATGACAGATATTAGTCCGATACAACCAAAAGCATCAAACCGAAATGAAACCCAATGAAATCCGCTTTCTATATTCGGTTGATTAAAAATATCAACGATACATTCGCGTTTCCCCTTGGGTAGCGCGCTCTCAGTCAAATATTTAATTCAAATACTCGAAGAGCTATTCGGGTCGTTCAGCGGAATGGTTTTTATGGCGAGCGGAGGTGGAAATCATGCAGATCGAGGTTTATTATGCAGATCGAGGTTTATTATGTTCCACGGTGGTTCCTTCCTAAAGGGAAAAGCCCATTTTGACCTTTAAATAAATAAATTCGCTTGGGTAGTGTTGTGACTCCTTTTGGTTGGGTAGGCTTGGGTATAGGATGAAGAGATTGGATGAGAAGAGGATGAGGAAGGATTTGCTCAGTAGGAGTGTTTTACTAACGCCCCACGGCTTAACCAAAGCAGGCGCCTGGGAAGTGGGAGCTAGTACCCCGCGGTTTTCACCACAGCAGACACCGGGAAGGTAGCGGATAGCTCCCCCACGGCTTTCACCACAGCAGGATCTGGAGGAGAAGGGAGTGTCCCGTGGTTTTCACGACAGCAGACACTGGAGGAAAGAGCACCCCGCGGTTTTCACCACAGCACGCGCAGAGAGGAAGAGAGCGAGAGGAGGTGAGGGTCGATTGAGAGAGAGAGAAGTCATGGGTAAGAGCGAGATCAGTCGAATGACGAGCTGGGCCAGAAGGTCTCTTTATCCCCGTTTCCACCCGTCCCTGGTCCACAATCGGCTGTTATGACCGTTGAAGAGCGATGGCGGTTGGTGGAAGGGGCCCTTCTCCCTTGGCTTTACCCGGCTCGTCGTTCTGTTCGTTTATTTGGTTAAGTCTTTCTATATTACATAGGAGTGGTACGTGTAGAGAGGGCTGAGGAGAACCACGGCAGGTAGTATGAACGGTTAGTTGATATTAATTGGTAGTTGACTGTTACGAACCCGATAGCCTCAGTGGTCTGGACACCTTTTTACACAGCTCACAAGCACTAGATATTCACAGATTTTACTTCCATGTTCCAGTTTTATTGCAGGAATGGACCGGTGATACCGTCAAAAACCGTGGAATCTTGTTGAGAAGTGCTCAACACGAGATTTTGACTGTACGAAAGAAATCACAATGAAATCGTGAAAACATATTTCAAAGAATGTAAACCTGCGAAGTCCTTCTCACATGGGTTTCTTTTCTTATTCTATTGGACTTTCAGACAATTTCCCAGGTGTTTGTTTCCAAAAAATGAATTTTGAGAGCTGAACCTTCGTTTCAAAAAAAATAATTTTTGGAGCTGACTTCGTTACAACTGAGTGTGTTCCATTGTTGTTTCCATTGTGTGTTCCATTGTTGTTTCCAAAAAATGAACCTTCGTTGTTTCCTTGTTGTTCCATTGTTGTTTCGGTGTTCCATTGTTGTTTCGGTGTTCCATTGTTGTTTCGGTGTTCCATTGTTGTTTCGGTGTTCCATTGTTGTTTCTAAAAACTGAATTTTGGGAGCTGAATCTTTGTTTCCAAAAAATGAACTTTGAAGCTTCGTTAAAACATTGAGTGTGTTCCATTGTGGCAATGAGTTACACCACTATGAGACCCGCTGGCGCAATAATTTGTAAATATATTATTTGATTAATAAACATATTATTATTGATTAATTTATGTGATGAATTTTAAATTGGTGTATTTCATCACGAGCGGTGTGAGGATATGCCCAGGGGGGTTATGAGCGAATCACCACCTCAACACCTGGGATCTTTTTGGATTGGTGTGGCTGGGGGTTATGAGCGAATCACCACCTCAACACAGCATCTTTTTTGGATATGCCCAGGGGGGTTATGAGCGAATCACCACCTCAACACAGCATCTTTTAGGTGAGGAGAGAGGGATGAGGTAAGGAGGAGAGAGAGTAGTCAGCGACTAGAGGAGAGCGTAGAATGGAGAAAAAGAGGCAGGCGCCGCGCCAGGGTTTTATAGACCCCAGTGGCTGTCTCTCTCCATCCCCTAGTTTGTAGGGGATGGTGGGGAATCAGGCTGGGCCTCTACCTCCTGCGTCTCTCGTCCCCACTCTTACAGTTTATTGGCGAGAACTAAAGTAGGTTTGTACAAGGTTTGCGAGAACTTAAGTATGCTAGTGTTGTAGTTCTGGAAGGAACTCACGACAATTAATATATTAATAAGGATATTAATATATATTAAATATATTATTAAAATTACCGCCATTAATAAATAATATATTATTACCTATGTCGAATATAATTGATTTTTTTAAATATGTTTATTGTAATTTATTTGCTTAATGTAACTATAACTGACCACTTTTTACTAGAATATCTACCTGTTGGCTGTCATAATTTATTGCGCACTGTAAAACGAATATCCCGCTGACGGTTTTTGTGAAATATGTCTAATATAATTGATTATTTAAAAAAAAAGTTTATTGTAATTTAATTGCCTAATGTAAATATAACGAACCATTTAATTTATTAGAATATCTACCTGCTGGCTGTCATAGTTTATTGTAGACTGTAAAACACTCCCGCTGACGGTTGTTGTGAAATATATATTATGTCTAATATAATTGATTTAAAAAAAAAGTTTATTGTAATTTATTAGAATATCTACCTGTTGGCTGTCGTAGTTTATTGTAGACTTTAAAGCAATCTCCCGCTGACGGTTTTTGTGAAATATATATTATGACTAATATACCTAATTGATTTAAAAAAAATTTATTGTGATTTAATATTTGCTCAATGTGAATATAATTAGCCACTCAATTTATTAGAATATCTACCTGTTGGCTGTCATAGTTTATTGTAGACTGTAAAACAATCTCCCGCTGACGGTTTTTGTGAAATGTATATTATGACTAATATACCTAATTGATTTAAAAAAAAAATTATTGTGATTTAATATTTGCTTAATGTAAATATAACTAACCACTTAATTTATTAGAATATCTACCTGTTGCCTGTCATAGTTTATTGTAGACTGTAAAACAATCTCCCGCTGACGGTTTTTGTGAATTATATATTATGTCTAATATAATTGATTTAAAAAAAGTTTATTGTAATTTAATTGCTTAATGTAAATATAACGAATGAACCATTTAATTTATTAGAATATCTATCTGTTGGCTGTGATAATTTATTGTAGACTGTAAAACAATCTCCCGCTGACGGTTTTTGTGAAATATAATATATTATGTCTAATATAACTGATTTAAACAAAAATATGTTTATTGTAATTTAATTGCCTAATGTAAATATAACGAACCATTTAATTTATTAGAATATCTGCCTGTTGGCTGTCATAATTTATTGTGCTCTGTAAAACGGATCTCCAAAGCGGTTCACGTTTCTGTGCCTTGCAATGTACCAATATTATTATAAATAAAACGTGTTGTTGATTGATTGATTTATCAGTGTAGTATTTTTGTTGGATACTAACGTGTCTCCCGAACGGACGCTGCCCGCGTCCCCTCCATCAAACTATACCGCTATAGTTTGGTAGTGGGATATAATTATATGGTCCCCTCGCTTCTTTCCCCATCCGACTCACGTGTCATCCCCACGTGTCACGCATACCCACACGTGCACTTGGCGACGAGGGCACGCGACGGCCTTTGGCTCCGATGGATCGCCTTTAATATCCTTCGCATCCTTCAGGTGAAGGGTCGAGGCAGATGCGAGCCTGAGTCTCCCAGGTCGCCCTTTTCATCAAACACCCAGCGAGTTATTTCCTTTCGTATTTTCTCGTTGTCGAGGGATCGTGTCATGGGACACCTTTTACCTCCATCCGCCTTCTTTGCCTGAGACCATCAAATTTGACAAGCAGCTGAACAAATTAATACTTCCTCTTTTGCGCTCCTGACGTGCAGCAAATACTGTTATGTACTTATTACCTACATAACGATTTTTAACCCCCCAAAACTTGAGTTTGACCCACTTTTTTTTGCGGAAAAATAGTTTTTGAATTTCTAGGTAGACTTTAACATCTCGAATTGCGATTCTGTTCCATTTTGCGTAATTATTTCATCTACTTTGTTTCGCAAATCGCCCTTCTTCGAACTGCTCCTTTCTTTCCAAACGAAGAACATTCCAGCGAATTGACATTGACAGTAAATTCCTGCCATAATGGTTATTTTTTGTTACTGTCGATGGTTTGATCACCGAAACTTGTATAACAGTTCATCAAACTTATTCCTACCGTTTTTTCAACATCGGTTCAGCAACCTCCCGTTTTTTTAAAAACGGAACAACAACAACAAAAAACGGAAGGAACAACGGCAACAACTAAACAGCTACAACAACATCAGCAACAAAAAAAACAGCAACAACAGCAGCAACAAAACAGCAAATACGGCAACAACAAAAAACGGAACAAAACAAACAACTACAAAAAGCGGGACAACTACAACAGTTCAAAGGAGCAACAACAAAAAACGGAAAAATAACAGCTCAACATCCTTCCGTTTTTTTTAACGGAAAATGGGTCGAATTTGATCGTCTCTGCGCCAATAATTATAGCCAAAACTCCATAAGAAAAGCCCTAATAACCATAAAACATGGATATTTAACCACCAAAAGTGGTTTAATGGAAACTCGTCACCAGCTGCACGTACTTAGCTGCACATTTTGGTTTATTATTTTCACTAATGAGCGTTTGGAATCGAGCATAAAAAACGCTGCAAGTTATTACACAAAGGTTTATTATTTACCTGTATGGATGCCCCCTTCTGCGTAGATCACTGTTTTATGTGGTCAGTACCGTCGAGCCCCCCCCCCCCAGGAAAAGCCTAAATCGAGTACTCGAGCCGGTCCCGGACTTGAGTTTTATACAGATGCGCGGGATTCAATAATACAATATTATTTTAATTATTTTTAGTTATTCATGAAGCATAAGGCAAACAATAAACCGTTTTACCTGTGTAGGTTCCCCTCCTACGTAGATAGTATAATGAACCGTTGTGTAATAATTTACCGTGGTGTGATAATTTACCATTATGTAATGATTTACCCTATAATACTTCTACGTTTGTTCAGTTGCAAAAGTACCTATCAGCAAAATCCAAAAGATCCATCATTTTTCAAATGAAATAATATCACAGGACAACCAACTCGACTTCATACAGCCATCCTTGATTATAATCAGGTGCTCCCTAGCGATGATATCCGGGGCGGATTTATACCGTTTGATTCACGATCGTGTTGACGAAGCTTTTTGGTGCAAACGAACGGCTGGTCGTACAGTGCTCCGGGTGGTCTCAAAAAATTCTTTAGTTCTTGATTAATTTAAAAACGTAAACCCTTCCATTACAAGTTTTCGAGCTACGGCGTTCTGAAAATTTCAACACCTATATTTCACCCCGTAGAGATGACTGACAGCAGCCCCGAGCTTCGAGGACCAACTAGACCCCAAACGGGACCTACAAACCAAATTTGATTAATTTTGGTTCATAGTAACAAAGAAAAGTGCGAAGTACGGTGAACGGCGGACAGGCAGAAATTGTTTTACTGCATTTTTGGATTCTACATACCTTGAAACCAAATTTGGTGGTTGTGGTGGGGGGGGGGGGGGGATTTTGTTCTTCATGCTCGATTCCAAAAGTTCGTTATTGAAAATAATAAACCAAAAATTTCTGTCTGTCCGCCGCACGCTGTACTTCGCACTTTTCTTAGTTACCATGAACCAAAATTGATGAAATTAGGTTTGTAGGTCCCGTTTGGGGTCTAGTTGGTCCGCGAAGCTCGACGTTACGGTCAGTCATCTCTAAGGGTTTCAAAATAGGAGTTGAAATCTCCAGGACGCCTTATCTCGAATTTTTTTCCAGCCGTTCGTTCACCGTAAGGCCCCGAAGTTTGCGCCGACAGGCTTCGCCAACAGGAGGGTGAACCAAATTTTATAAGTTCAGCCAAGATATCATTGTTAGGGACGCCGCAACAATCTTGCAGCCAAAAATCTGTTAAAAAGCTAGAACTACAAACAATTCTAAGTGGGCCAAAAATCGGTTAAAACGGCTGAAATCAGGATCAGCTCTAAGGGGCCAAAAATTTGTTAAATCGGCTAAAATCACGATACATTTTAAGGGGGCAAAAAATCGGTTAAAACGGCTTTGATCACGAACAATTTTAAGGGGGCCAAAATTCGGTTAGAACGGCTAAAATAACGAACAGTTCTGAGGGGGCCAAAAATCGGTTAGAACGGCGAAAATCACAAACAATTTTAAGGGGGCGAAAAATCGTTTAAAACGGCGAAAATCACAAACAATTCTAAGGTGGCCAAAAATCGGTTGAAGCGGCTAAAATCACGATCAATTTTAAGGGGCTCAAAAATCAGTTAAAACGGCTAAAATCACGATCAATTCTAAGTGGGCCAAAAATCTGTTAGAAAGGCTAAAATCACAATCAATTTTTGGGGTCAAAAGTCTGTTGAATTGGCTAAAATCACGAACAACTGTCATAAAACCACTGAAAGTGGTATCGAAGAGTGAGTGTAGATAGAAAAACGCCGTTTAAGTTGTTTTTCGTACAGAATAGGGGTCAAATTTGATTTCTAGTGGGTCAAACATTTATTTGTATTAAGGGCTAAAATCGATATAATTCACCTGACGTTGTGTGAGATGGTGATTCACGGCAATAAGAGGGAAAATTTTTATAGTAAAAATATTTTTCTCTCTCTCAAAAAAAGAGTCGGTCAATTGACAATATGATAGTCAGCAAATGTGGCCAAAATCACGAAAAAAATCATGTAATTCTGCGCAGTTATGGTCGTCTCGTGCTATATCATCTTTTTCCACGATAGCACGAATATTTCTTCGGAAATTCGCTCTAGTAGCCATGCTGCGTGACTGGAACTTCCGTTTATTATTTTCAATAAAATTGGAAAATAGTTTATTAAATTTGGAAATGCAATAGTTAATTTGTGTTTAACATCTGGCATCTTTCCATTCGTCATAGAAAGTAATCGTTGGATGATTTATGGAGCATTTTCATTGGATGCCTCGTATTATATTGATATGGGATAAAGTACAGTTCCGTAAGAAAACCCGAGCCTGTTTTTCAGTCTCCCACATGTTTGTGAGGTGAAGTTTTCTCGTCTTGGAACCGGGTTTTTTTTTCTCTCCCTTTTTCTCCCCATTCAGCAAAGGGAGAGAAAAGTTTAGGAACACGGGATAGGATGAGTGCGAGTTGTGTGGCGAGGCGGGGGGTGAAGGGGGGTAAAAGATAAGTTGGAAGCGATAGATGGAGATGAGTCACTTTGGGGGGGGGGGGGGGGGGGGTATGAGGCCGCTTATCAAAACGATTTATTGCGCTCGGATTAAACTTTGAGCTTCGATCTAGGAACGAGACGGTTGTAACGGCAGTGGTGGTGTGAGGAGGGGGGTCCTGCCCCCCCCCCCCCCCACCAACACAACTTCTTTGTCCATCAAATGAAAAATCTCGGGAATAAAACTCTCGAGAAAACTACGAGAAACGAATGAGCGGGAAGAGCCTGAGGTTATGTCATGTTATGGGGGGGGGGGGTGGAGGGACTTCTCCGTAGTTTTCTCAGTTGTAAAGATAGGGGAAAAAAGGGAGAAAATTTGTCAAATTCCACAAGACAAAATAACAGGTTTTGGTTTATTATTTTCAGTAATAAACCTTCGGATCGTACCATGAAAAAAAATTGTCTAACCCCCTCCCCATCCCCTCACAATTTCATGGTTTACGTTTCAATTGACGTAGAATACGAATACCGAATAAAAACGCTGCAAATTTGTGGTAGTTTGCTAAGAGAGAGAATGATATAGACATAAGGTATCGAACACAACGCCTCTGGTTAACACCATTGACGGAAGTCAGGGAGGTTTCCACCACTAAGACACTAGGAGGATATGCCCAGTGGTTGCCACTCGTGGATAGTTGTACCTATCCAGTTCCACCATTCTGTGATCTTTTAGATATAAGGTAAGGAGGCGTGAGAGGAGAGAGAAAAGTCATCCACTTGGTTTGAGCGTGGAATGAAGTAACAGGCGAGAAAGGCGAGTTTTTATAGGACCTAGTCCACTCCCCCCTTCCGTCCATCAATGTCAATTGAGGGATGGTGGGAGACCCCTTTAGGACTACCTGGGCCAAGTCACCTATGCCACCTCATTCTTTGGTTTATTTGCGAGATCTTAATATTGTACATGAAGTGCGATGTTCTGGGAGGATATCAGGACAGAATTATTACGTAAAGGTTTATTATTTACCTGTATGGATGCTCCTTCTCCGTAGATCACTATTTTCCGTGGTCCCCCCAGGAAAGCCGTAAATCGAGTCCCGGAATTAAATCTTCCTACAAATGCGCGGGATTCATAATTCAATCATTAACTATTTGTAGTTATTCATGAAGGGTAAGGCAAATAATAAACCGTTGTTTAATAATTTACCTGTATAGGTGCCCCTTGTACGGAAATGGTACAATGAACCGTTGTGTTCTACGTCTGTTGGGTTACGTTGGTTGCAGAAGTACCTATCAACAAAATCCAAAAGATCCATCATTTTTCAAATGAAATAATATCACAGAACAACCAACTCGACTTCATATGCCATCCTTGATTATAATCAGATGCTCCCTAGTGATGATATCTGGGGCGTATATTGAAAATAATAAACCAAAAATTTCTGTCTGTCCGCAGTACATCGTACTGAGCACTTTTCTTAGTTACCATGAAAAAAAAAATTTGATGACATTCGGGTTATAGGTTCCTTTCGGGGTCTAGTTGGTCCTCGAAGCTCGACGTTACTGTCAGTCATCTCTAAGGGGTTCAAAATAGGGGTTGAAATTTTAAGAACGCCGTAGCTCGAAAACTTTCGATAGAAGGGTATGGTTTTTTTTAACGTTATTAAATTTGTCTTGAGCTAAACAATTTTTTGAGACCACCCGGAGCTTTGTACGTCCAGTCGTTCGTGTGCACCAAAAAGCTTCGTCAACACGATCGTGAATCAAACGGTATAAATCCGGCCCGGATATCATCACTAGGGAGCACCTGATTATAATCAAGGATGGCTGTATGAAGTCGAGTTGTTTGTTCTGCGATATTATTTCATTTGACAAGTGATGGACTATTGAATTTTGTTGGGTGGTACTTTTGCAACTTGACCAACCGTTGAAGTATTATTGATGAGCAAGTTATTACACAACGGTTCATTATACTTGACCACGAGGGTAAAACAGTGATCTATGCAGAAGGGGCATCTATTTCACTCCACATCAACAATTTCCCTTCAGAACTTCATTATTTGCGTTTCTTTTAGCGAATTTTCAAAGAAAATGAAGCTATTGCAATGGCTTCGAAATTTGAATAATATAAATTTTTGGAAATTTTCTTCATAGAAATCCGTTTCAGACCATTCTAAAACGATTCCTGAAATTTAACACTTTTTTATATGTATATATATATTTATATATGTGTCACTCCAGACGATAACTCTCGATAGAATTGAGATAAACAGCTCAAATTTGCACAAAAAATCTATCTTGGCAATCGAAAGGCTAAGTTCGAAGATGGGCGAAATTGGCCTACTCTAAGGAGGGTTTTGGCGCATTTAAAGTGCGCAAAAATTACCCAAAAATCCCCAAAATGTTATTTTCCAACAAGTGACCCCTCATTTTAAAGGTTTTTGCACGCTGAACACGATGGTGGAATCGGATTTTAGATATCTTGATCCGTTCTCAAATTAGAGCATTTAAAGTGCGCAAAAATTACCCAAAAATCCCCAAAATGTTATTTTCTAACAAGTGACCCCTCATTTTAAAGGTTTTTGTACGCTGAACACGATGGTGAAATCGGATTTTAGATATCTAAATCCGTTCTTAAATTAGAGCATTTAAAGTGCGCAAAAATTACCCAAAACTAGGATAATCTTTAAACTCTTACCCCACCCCCTTAGAGTGGTCAGATTGAAAAATGTGAGAAGTATTAATTGAAGACGAGAGTTCGAAGCAAAAAAGGGGGAGGCAAACGATTAGTACAACTCCTTGAATTTCCCATTTGACATATAATTGTTATGATACCTTCATAGATAGACAAGTACCGGCCCACGTATTACTAGAAGGAAGACGAAAGAAAAAATCTATTTCAAATTATTCAATTTAGGTACTAACAGTAGGAGGAAGAAGGTTAGGTAGGTATCTTATCAATTTATTATCAGTATCATACGAATATTTGATATTCAAAGGTAGGTAGGTACTTAACATGATAAAAATAATATCAATGAAGAAGGAAGGATCTACCTACCTAGTAGAGCAAATCTTGAACTGGTTTTAGATACCAGGCCTGAAATCGTAGTCAAGAGGAAAGGCCATTCAGAAGGAACAAGGAATCTACTCATAACAAACGGTAGAATCAGGATGGACAAAACGTACAAATTAAAATAAATACGAAGAGAATATACATAGAAAACCAAATTTTAGACCGAAGTTTTCCTTTATTCAAAACCATAGCCATTAATTCGAATATTTCTTTGAAAATTCGCTCATTAAGTCATGCTGCATGACTGGTTTTTTGCCATTGTAGTTACCTACTGTTCATCATCGACAGAATTATTTTAGCAACATTTAACTCGTGGTTTAGGTAGGTACCTAGTAACGAGTACGGGGTTAGGTACTAACCTACGGAGAGTCTGCGATCTACATAATATGTATTGAATAGTACATATTATATAGACGGGTTATCTATACAGAGAGCTGTGATCTGTAACAGAACGGTACCGTTGTGCAGGGATTTGCACCGTTTTTTATTGCATTTTCGGATTCTACATACCTTGAAACGTAAACCATGAAATTTGGGGGGGGGGGGGGGGGGGGGTCCATGCTTGATTCCAAAGGTTCATTATTGAAAATAATAAACCAAAAAGTAGGTACCTATTTTTATACAGATTTTCACCCATAACACCCCTGGGTATATTCAGATCGGGCTGCAAAGTTTCGGGACACAACTAGGGCCCAAATGGAGCCTGTGTGCGAAAGAGCGAATTTTTTAGACATTGCATTTTTAGAATCTACGTTCCTTGAAACGTAAAAGAAAAAATTTTTAGGGGGTGTTATAAACATTTTTTGCTGAGCGATTACAAATGTGTATTATTCGCAGAATAATAAACCTAACCCAAGTGTGGCCAGAAGCGGACGGACAGAAATTTTTTTATTCCATTTTCGTATTCTACCTGATTGTGTTGTGGGGGGGGGGGGGGGGATAAACCAATATTTTTTTCATGCTCGATTCCAAAGGTTCATTATTGAAAATAATAAGCCAAAATTGAATCCGCTCCTTTTATTCTCCACGGTCTCTCAACCCCTAACTAACGTTATTTCCCGTTTAAACGGCCGAAACGATAATCCCCAACTTAATTTTATCCTCTCCGAACAAACTTCGTCGAATTCTCTCCGCCATTAATTTTTACGGGCTTTTTATACGAAGGCCTCCTCCACCAACACAAATCAACCGTTTCGAACCATTAACGATTTGGTGAATTGAGAGGGTTGCGCGGTGTTGCGGTTGGTGGGGGGGATCAATAGCCCTTTAAAACCTGGAGAAAATTTACCTGCAA
Source organism: Leptopterna dolabrata (assembly GCA_954871275.1). Classification (NCBI taxonomy): domain Eukaryota; kingdom Metazoa; phylum Arthropoda; class Insecta; order Hemiptera; family Miridae; genus Leptopterna; species Leptopterna dolabrata. The sequence continues at coordinate 37,408,601 of OX940984.1, read as the reverse complement.
GGTAAAACTATAGGATTAGAGGTTGATTGGTGTGGGGGTAAATTGTGCAGGGCCACTCGTTCCAGTACCTACTTTCTGAATTACGTACACTTCAACTTTTTTTCTCTGTCTTTTTTTGTTCTTCTAAAGTTGGTACTTTGGCTCACGAGAAAAGTTTTTCGGCACGCGTCGGAAGTTTGTAAATACGAGGAGCTTTAGCGGGGAAGGCAGAGGTGTAGAGAGGGAGTGAGGGTGAAGAGTACCTTGAACGAGTGATAGAGAGGAGTGGGGTGTTCTTGAGGAGTTTGGACGAATTTTCTCTAAGTTGCCGCGCAATCAGCATTCAGAGTTTGTGCATCTCTCAGTTTTCACAATGAGGCTCCGCACTGACTAGTGTTTCCGCTAGGAGCGCCCAAGTTGTATTTGCTTCCAAGGCCACCGTGCGGATCTCTGTTAGATCGAGCTCCTTACCTGAGATTACTTGCTTGTACTTTGCTGTCGAAACCGGTCTGACTGGAAATTTATTTTCTTCCTGTTTCCAACGACACCAGAATAATTTCTGTGTGATAAACCGTTCGTCCGCTATAAGAAAATGGTCGAATTATAGTCACTCGAAAAACTTTACCATAAAAAGTGTTGCGCTACTATTTTTATTTTTATTTTACTTATTTTATTTCATATAATGTACATGATTTTTTTTAACCCTCACACCGCAAGGTGAAGCGGAATCACATATATACAACAAGGTGGGGTCCGCCGACACCCCGGGTATTTTGAGGCTCATTTCGAATTAGTATAGCCCAACTATCACTTCTAAACTATTTGCTGACACTCAAGAATGTTCTTAAACACTTTTGTTCCAACTCTTTAAAACATTTTCATGTTTTGAAGTTTTTTTCGTTTCAGAAATAAAGTATCTCACAGGAAGTTTCAGGTAACAATATGTTTAATAAAATAAAATATGTCATGACGCAATACTTTTCAGTCATTGAATATATCAAATGAAGATTGTATTATGAACGTCAAACTAGATGAGACTATCAAAATTTTCAAAAGGAACTATAAAACCTTTGTAATACAATAAAATTGAACACAAACAATAGCTGGAGTCGCTAAATATCACAAATTTTGTTTGCATACACTCAAAAAACATTGTAGAATGAAAAGAAAAACATCAAAACATTCGAAAAGTTAATAATGGTAAAAAAGGTAATGATACACTTATACACTTGTACACAGGTACACTTGTAGCAAAACTTGGTAACTTTTTCATGCTCTCTACAAATTGGTTCATTGCACTTTGAGTCATCACATCAAAATCATCACATTCAGGCAAAATTTAGGATATCTTTCTCCCAGCATGGCTGCAATTCTCCAAAGCCAGGATAGAGTCTCCCGCATGATCCTCAGCGCCGGCGGCAATTTTCCAACCCCCGCCCTTACATAGCAACTACTTGGAGCAACAATACTTGTATGGCAACTGCACTTGGAGATGAAGTGAACCCGTACCAATCTCAACCAAAGTGAAGGCGAATTATAGTAGGTACGGGTACTATAGTAAAAACACTGCAAATCCCTGCACAACGGTTTATTATTTTGTACCGAATACCCTCCTGTCACAAATCACAGGTCTCCGTATAGATAACCCTTCTATATAACATGCAATATTCTATACATATTATGTAGATCGCGGACCCTCCGTAGGTTAGTACCTAACCCCGTACTCGTTACTAGGTACCTACCTATACCGTTGTGTAATAATTTACCTGTATAGGTTCCCCTTCTACGAGGATAGAATAATGAACCGTTGTGTAATAATTTTGCCCATCAATAATACTTCAACGGTTGTTCAAGTTGCAAAAGTTTCTATCAACAAAATCCAGCCCCTTCAGGATAGATGAGCCGTTGTGTAATAATTTACCGTTGTGTAATAATTTACCCATCAATAATACTTCAACGGTTGTTCAAGTTGCAAAAGTACCTATCAACAAAATCCAGCCCCTTCTGGGTAGATGAGCCGTTGTGTAATAATTTTCCCTTGTGTAATAATTTACCGTTGTGTAATAATTTGCCGGTGTGTAATAATTTGCCATTGTGTAATAATTTACCCATCAATAATACTTCAACGTTTGTTCAAGTTTCACAAGTACCTACCAACAAAATCCAATAGTCCATCACTTGTCAAATGAAATAATATCGCAGAACAAACAACTCGACTTCATACAGCCATCCTTGATTATAATCAGGTGCTCCCTAGTGATGATATCTGGGCCGGAGTTACACAGTTTGATTCACGATCGTGTTGACGAAGCTTTTCTGTGCTCACGAACGGCTGGACGTGCAATGCTCCGGGTGGTCTCAAAAAATTGTTTAGCTCAAGACAAATTGAATAACGTAAAAAAAAACCATACCCTTCTATCGAAAGTTTTTGAGATACGGCGTTCTTAAAATTGCAACCCCTATTTTGAACCCCTTAGAGATGACTGACAGTAACGCCGAGCTTCGAGGACCAACTAGACCCCGAACGGAACCTATAACCCGAATTTCATCAATTTTGTTTCATGGTAACTAAGAAAATTGGCCAGTACGGCGGACAGACAGAAATATTTTTATTGCATTTTCGGATTCTACATACCTTGAAACGTAAACCATCAAATTTTGAGGGGGGTAAGACTTTTTTTTTCATGCTCGATTCCAATGGTTCATTATTGAAAATAATAAACCAAAAGTAGTTGAATGTTCTGGCGCATTGTTGAATAGTTTATTCGAAAATTTGTTTTTTCCGGCTGCAACTCGCCGGATAACCGGCTGGTTGATTATAAAATTTACAACGAACCGCGAGTGAATTCCGAACATCACCCCGCTGTGAACCATTGCCTATCTAAGAAAAATCATACATTTTCATACCGCCTGTCTCGGGAAATAGGTAGAGAAATCCTATCTATAATTTCCTTTTCCATTCGTACCTACCAACCCCTCCATAAACAGGCATTTGGACACGTTGCCGTAATATCACTACCGCAGAAAAGGTGAGCATAACATTTATTTTTATTATTACCTATATTTCACCTGTATTTTGCTGTTCGGGGCAGTTGGTCCTTCGAGATAAATTGGTATTAGTAAGGTAGGAGGTTCCTGAGGTTCGGCCAGTGAAAACTATTATCTTTACGCCAACGTTTCGTCGAATTTATTCAACATCTTCAGGGCAGTAGATCCGGAAAGGTGGTGGATTCGCTGAAAGAGTGGTTCATGTTGTTGAGGTGATGAAGTTCGAGGGGACATTTTCTCATTGTTGATTAAACTATGATGAGGTTTTTGACCGCTGGAATAAGTAAGGTAGGATGTTCCTGATGTTCGGCCAGTGAAAACTATTATCTTTACGCCAACGTTTCGTCGAATTTATTCAACATCTTCAGTCCCCTCCACCTTCATCACCTCAACAACATGAACCACTCTTTCAGCGAATCCACCACCTTTCCGGATCTACTGCCCTGAAGATGTTGAATAAATTCGACGAAACGTTGGCGTAAAGATAATAGTTTTCACTGGCCGAACCTCAGGAACCTCCTACCTTACTTATTCCAGCGGTCAAGAACCTCATCATAGTTTAAATTGGTGTTGTCAGTTTGTATTTGCGCCGCACAAACAAGAACTGCGCCTGCAGTTCTCAGTCCAACTAAAGAAGCAACGCCCTCCAGCTATTGCAGAAAGTTGTCGGCTCAGTTTAGCCCTGGTCGACTGCGGTAGTTCTGTTCGCGCTGCGGTTTTCCTCGAGGCTTTACAGGCGCAGTTCGGATGCGCAGGGCGTTTTGAGGATTAGCTGGCGATATTACCGGCGTAAATGGTAACGAGGAACTAATTCCTATTCTCCGCGCCCCCCTCCCCACGGATTAATTACCTTTCGGGATTATTCGAGGGCGCGAACTTCCGAGTTCTGTTTCAACTACTGAAGTCCCCGAGCGTCCGTAATGATCAGGTGAGTGGTAAAACTTGTTGAAATCCATTACATGTAGAATAATCCTTTCTGCGGACCGCTCTCGCGTTGCCCTCCGAGCAAAATTGATTTAGTGGCTTCATAATAGAAGTGCAAATTCAATCTGCCTGAATGATGGACGTCAGTTGTTTCCATTCTAGTTATTCTACATCGTACAACAAAGTAGAGTAAATTAGCTGCGTAGCTGATATTGCAGTTACAAAAAACGCGTAGAATTGTAGGGAAACATACCTACAGTTCTGTTTCCTGAAGAATGTTCGGTAGTCGCTACACGTCTTTTCTTGTGGACGTTTGGCTATCCCCTCCTACAACCCGGAAAACTCAGGTTTTTCGACTTATCGAACCAAAAAAAACTTCTTTTTATTGGGGATTGCTGACAATCCTGGTTATCTATATTATACATGAACAGTGGGACAGTGAAATTCTGCATTTAACGGGACTATTCTCTGTTCTGCAGCAGTGTAACGATGAATTGTGACAATTTTTAAAGTTACCCTGAGCTCTTAGGTTTTACCAAAAACAAAAATGTTCCACTACTGCCTCGCGTTTAAGAAAGAAAGTTGGTTCCGTACCCGTCCAGATGAAATTCCTCGTAACCCTCATTATCATGGAATTGTGATTCCCTCTCAGAAACCATTCCTGAAAATATCATGCGATTTTACCAGATAAACGTGGAGAAAGCCGAGCTGGGGTTTCCCCAACCGCCATCGGCCTCAGCTGACTTTAGTGGTCGATTTTGGACCGGGGACGGGTGGAAAAGTCCCTATAAATACTCGCCCTTTTGGCCCAGCTCAGCATTCGACGATCCTACCCCCGACTTGCGACTTCTGTCGCGAACCTCTCTCTCGTCCTCTCTCCCACGTACTAAAAGATCTCCTGCTGTTGGTGAAAACCGCGGGGAGCATGCCATCAAAAGATCTCCTGCTGGAATTCCGACATATTTATAAAGAGCTCCAACGTGATGAATGTTAAGCATCATCCGCTACCCAGTGATTTTCATGGTAGACTCTACAAGGCAATATAATATTCTCCGTGTAAACTTGGTTGTTTCTGGGGCTGTGGGGGGGGGGGGGGGGGGGAAGCGAGGGGAGCTTTTAATCTGCAATCAGATTCAGAGTTCGGTGGAGCTTGAATAAATAACTACCACAGGTAGGTGAAAATAATTGGACTGTGAGGTACCTAATAATAGGCCAGTTGGTGCAACGAGGAATGGACGTGCATTTTGGTTTATTATTCTGTGAATAATAAACCTGTGTTCGCTCAGCAGTAAATTTTTATAACACCTCCTCAAAATTTTTCCTTTTACGTTTCAAGGTGCGTAGATTCCAAAAATGCAATTTCCGTACGCCGTCCGTTGTATCACGCATATCTACTTCACTTGCGGTCCAGAAAATTCTTTATTAAACACACGCTCCATTTGGGCCCTAGTTGTGTCCCGAAACTTTGCAGCCCGATCGGAATATACCCAGGGGTGTTATGTGTGAAAAACGCTGCAAAGTCCTTGTCACATGGGGTTTATTATTCTACAGAAATGTTGGCTGTACATTTATTGTTTGTTTCATGTGAAATAATTGAAATAGCTATTTCTGATGGTTTCCACCAATTTTGGCCCCCAAAACACAAAACGCTGCAAAGTCCTTGTCACATGGGTTTATTATTCTATTGGAGTTCTAGAGATTCTTCTTGGCTGTTAAATTTATTATTTCTTACATGTGGAATGATTGAAATAGATATTTATGATGATTTCCACCAATTTTGGCCCCCAAAACATGAAATAGGTACGCTTTTTTTTCCAGATCATCTTTGATCATTGGTAATGCCATTTAATAGTCTTGATTCACATGTTTACACATTTTCTAATGTTATTATACACATTGATGGTGATTTCAGACAGTTTTCCAGGTTTTTGACTCATAAAAAAACCATTTTGGGAGCTGAACCTTTGGTGAAACCTCAATTTCCGCGTCTTTGGTCAAAATCGACTTCATATTCGGTCTTCTCGTCCCCAAAAACATGGAAAAGGATACCTCAAAACCTCATGTTACCAATATGTTGCTAAGACGCAAAAAGTACCTATTTTTACACACATTTTCACTCATAACACCCCTGGGTATATTCCGATCGGGTTGAAAAGTTTCGGGACACAACTAGGGCCCAAATGGAGCATGTGTGCGAAAGAACGATTTTTTTAGACCGAAAATGAAGCCTGTACACGTGATACGGCGTACGGCGGACGGACATTGCATTTTTGGAATCTACGTACCTTGAAACGGAAAAGAAAAAAGTTTGAGGGGGTATTATAAAAATTTTTTGCTGAGCGATTACATAGGTGTATTATTCAGAGAATAATAAACCAAAATGGGTGTAAAAATTGAATTTTTTGATGTTCTAGTAACATTAGCTTGTGAGGTACCCATAGTTTTCCATGTTTTTTGGGCGAGGAGACCGAATATGAAGTTGATTTTGGCCAGAGTAGAAAATTTAGAGGCAGTTTTGGCCAATTTACGTTATATTTTGGTATGTATAGAACGTTTAACGTTAGTATGTATTACGGAAAATTTAACGGTAATAGGAATGGAAGTTAAACGTAGGTAAGTATGGCACGTTTAACGTTAGTATGTATAGAAAGTTTAACTTAAGTAGGTATGGAAGTTAAACGTTACTATGTATGGAACGTTTAATTTAGTAGGTATGTTAGTTATACGTTAGTAGCGTGGAACGTTTAACGTTAGTATGTATAGAATTCTAACGTTAGTAAGTATGGAAAGTTTATCTTTAGTAGGTACTAGCTGTGTTGCCCGTTGCTGACGGGTAGAACTCGGGGTGGGTCCATCTGACTTTGTTACCTCTCGCTTTACAGATTATATCTCTTACATGTCCCTTTAGAAACTGTTATAATGTTAAAGACAAAAAGGTAATTATCATAGGTAGGAACCAACCATCTGAATACGGGAGATGGCTTTGATCCATTCAGCCGTTTTTGCGTGATGGATCATAAACCCCCACCCCTATCCATCGGATCGGGAAGTAAACCTCCCTATGTCCTTCCCCGGCCATAGAAACATTCAAATACGCGAGATGGGTTCGATCCATTGAGCCGTTTTGGCGTGATTGAAAGACAAACAGACAGACACCACGATCACCAGTAAATTTAGTTATATAGATGGAAGTTAAACGTTAGTATGTATGGAACGTTTAACCTATTAGATATGTAAGTTAAACATTAGTATGTATGGAAAATTTAATGGTAGTAGGACTGGAAGTTAAACCTCGGTATGTATGGAACGTTTAACGTATAGTAGGCATGGAAGTTAATCGTAGGTAGGTATGGTACGTTTAAAGTTAGTATGTATAGAAAGTTTAACTTTAGTAGGTATGGAAGTTAAACGTTACTATGTATGGCACGTTTAATTTAGTAGGTATGTTAGTTAAACGTTAGTAGCGTGGAACGTTTAACATTAGGTTGTGTAGAATTCTAACGTTAGTAAGTATGGAAAGTTTAACTTTAGTAGGTATGGAAGTTAAACGTTAGTGTGCACCTATGGAACGTTTAACCTATTAGATAGGTATGTAAGTTAACCTTTAGTACCTATGTATTGTGGAAAATTTAATGGTAGTAGGATTGGAAGTTGAACGTCAGTATGTATGGGAGGTTCAACGTATAGTAGGCATGGAAGTTTAACGTAGGCAGGTATGGCAGGTTTAACATAATATAGTAGATATGGAAGTTAAACGTAGGTAGGTATGGCACCTTAAACAGTTTCCTAGGTACTAAGTAGTTGAAACTTTAGTAAGTATCGAACGTTTAACGTTAGTATGTGTGGAAAGATTAACGTTTAGTAGGTATGTAAGTTAAACGTGTAGGTATGGAACGTTTAACATTAGTATGTTTGGAATGTTTAACTTTAGTATGTTGAGAAAGTTTAACTTTAGTAGGTATGGAAGTTGAACGTTAGTATCTATGTAACGTTTAGCATTAAGTATGAAGCATGAAGGATGAGCATGTAGTTGAAGGTTGAACTGAGGGCAATCAAGGTAAACAGAGGACGAAGCCTAGTTAACAGAGTTTGGCCTAACTCCATGTTTACTAGTTAGGAGATGTTTGATATGGATCAACATATCTGTAATTTCTGCTTGGAGGGCAAATCAAGTTGAATGGAGGACGTAGCTTAGTTAAGAGATGTTTTCTAGTTAAGAGAGTTTGACGTACATCCATGTTTACTAGTTAGGAGATGTTTGATATCGATCAACATATCTATAATTTCTGCTTGGAGGGCAAATCAAGTTAAATGGAGGATGTAGCTTAGTTAAGAGATGTTTTCTAGTTAAGAGAGTTTGACGTACATCCATGTTTACTAGTTAGGAGATGTTTGATATCGATCAACATAATCTATAATTTCTGCTTGGAGGGCAAATCAAGTTAAATGGAGGACGTAGCTTAGTTAAGAGATGTTTTCTAGTTAAGAGAGTTTGACGTACATCCATGTTTACTAGTTAGGAGATGTTTGATATCGATCAACATAATCTATAATTTCTGCTTGGAGGGCAAATTAATCAAGTTAAATGGAGGACGTAGCTTAGTTAAGAGATGTTTTCTAGTTAAGAGAGTTTGACGTACATCCATGTTTACTAGTTAGGAGATGTTTGATATCGATCAACATATCTATAATTTCTGCTTGGAGGGCAAATCAAGTTAAATGGAGGACGTAGCTTAGTTAAGAGATGTTTTCTAGTTAAGAGAGTTTGACGTACATCCATGTTTACTAGTTAGGAGATGTTTGATATCGATCAACATATCTATAATTTCTGCTTGGAGGGCAAATCAAGTTAAATGGAGGACGTAGCTTAGTTAAGAGATGTTTTCTAGTTAAGAGAGTTTGACGTACATCCATGTTTACTAGTTAGGAGATGTTTGATATCGATCAACATAATCTATAATTTCTGCTTGGAGGGCAAATCAAGTTAAATGGAGGACGTAGCTTAGTTAAGAGATGTTTTCTAGTTAAGAGAGTTTGACGTACATCCATATTTACTAGTTAGGAGATGTTTGATATCGATCAACATAATCTATAATTTCTGCTTGGAGGGCAAATCAAGTTAAATGGAGGACGTAGCTTAGTTAAGAGATGTTTTCTAGTTAAGAGAGTTTGACGTACATCCATGTTTACTAGTTAGGAGATGTTTGATATCGATCAACATAATCTATAATTTCTGCTTGGAGGGCAAATCAAGTTGAATGGAGGACGTAGCTTAGTTAAGAGATGTTTTCTAGTTAAGAGAGTTTGACGTACATCCATGTTTACTAGTTAGGAGATGTTTGATATCGATCAACATATCTATAATTTCTGCTTGGAGGGCAAATCAAGTTAAATGGAGGACGTAGCTTAGTTAAGAGATGTTTTCTAGTTAAGAGAGTTTGACGTACATCCATGTTTACTAGTTAGGAGATGTTTGATATCGATCAACATATCTATAATTTCTGCTTGGAGGGCAAATCAAGTTAAATGGAGGACGTAGCTTAGTTAGGAGATGTTTTCTAGTTAAGAGAGTTTGACGTACATCCATGTTTACTAGTTAGGAGATGTTTGATATCGATCAACATAATCTATAATTTCTGCTTGGAGGGCAAATCAAGTTAAATGGAGGACGTAGCTTAGTTAAGAGATGTTTTCTAGTTAAGAGAGTTTGACGTACATCCATGTTTACTAGTTAGGAGATTTTTGATATCGATCAACATAATCTATAATTTCTGCTTGGAGGGCAAATCAAGTTAAATGGAGGACGTAGCTTAGTTAAGAGATGTTTTCTAGTTAAGAGAGTTTGACGTACATCCATGTTTACTAGTTAGGAGATGTTTGATATCGATTAACATATCTATAATTTCTGCTTGGAGGGCAAATCAAGTTAAATGGAGGACGTAGCTTAGTTAAGAGATGTTTTCTAGTTAAGAGAGTTTGACGTACATCCATGTTTACTAGTTAGGAGATGTTTGATATCGATCAACATATTCTATAATTTCTGCTTGGAGGGCAAATCAAGTTGAATGGAGGACGTAGCTTAGTTAAGAGATGTTTTCTAGTTATGAGAGTTTGACGTACATCCATGTTTACTAGTTAGGAGATGTTTGATATCGATCAACATATCTATAATTTCTGCTTGGAGGGCAAATCAAGTTAAATGGAGGACGTAGCTTAGTTAAGAGATGTTTTCTAATTAAGAGAGTTTGACCTACATCCATGTTTACTAGTTAAGAGAATTTGACATCCATTAACAGATCTGTAATTTCCGCTTGGAGGGCAAATCAAGTTAAACGGAGGACGTAGCTTAGTTAAGAGATGTTTTCTAGTTAAGAGAGTTTGACGTACATCCATGTTTACTAGTTAGGAGATGTTTGATATCGATCAACATATCTATAATTTCTGCTTGGAGGGCAAATCAAGTTGAATGGAGGACGTAGCTTAGTTAAGAGATGTTTTCTAGTTATGAGAGTTTGACGTACATCCATGTTTACTAGTTAGGAGATGTTTGATATCGATCAACATATCTATAATTTCCGCTTGGAGGGCAAATCAAGTTAAACGGAGGACGTAGCTTAGTTAAGAGATGTTTTCTAGTGAAGAGAGTTTGACGTACATCCATGTTTACTAGTTAGGAGATTTTTGATATCGATCAACATAATCTATAATTTCTGCTTGGAGGGCAAATCAAGTTAAACGGAGGACGTAGCTTAGTTAAGAGATGTTTTCTAGTGAAGAGAGTTTGACGTACATCCATATTTACTAGTTAGGAGATGTTTGATATCGATCAACATATCTATAATTTCTGCTTGGAGGGCAAATCAAGTTGAATGGAGGACGTAGCTTAGTTAAGAGATGTTTTCTAGTTATGAGAGTTTGACGTACATCCATGTTTACTAGTTAGGAGATGTTTGATATCGATCAACATATCTATAATTTCGGCTTGGAGGGCAAATCTAGTTAAATGGAGGACGTAGCTTAGTTAAGAGATGTTTTCTAATTAAGAGAGTTTGACCTACATCCATGTTTACTAGTTAAGAGAATTTGACATCCATTAACAGATCTGTAATTTCCGCTTGGAGGGCAAATCAAGTTAAACGGAGGACGTAGCTTAGTTAAGAGATGTTTTCTAGTGAAGAGAGTTTGACGTACATCCATGTTTACTAGTTAGGAGATGTTTGATATCGATCAACATAATCTATAATTTCTGCTTGGAGGGCAAATCAAGTTGAATGGAGGACGTAGCTTAGTTAAGAGATGTTTTCTAGTTATGAGAGTTTGACGTACATCCATGTTTACTAGTTAGGAGATGTTTGATATCGATCAACATAATCTATAATTTCTGCTTGGAGGGCAAATCAAGTTGAATGGAGGACGTAGCTTAGTTAAGAGATGTTTTCTAGTTATGAGAGTTTGACGTACATCCATGTTTACTAGTTAGGAGATGTTTGATATCGATCAACATATCTATAATTTCTGCTTGGAGGGCAAATCAAGTTAAATGGAGGACGTAGCTTAGTTAAGAGATGTTTTCTAATTAAGAGAGTTTGACCTACATCCATGTTTACTAGTTAAGAGAATTTGACATCCATTAACAGATCTGTAATTTCCGCTTCGAGGGCAAATCAAGTTAAACGGAGGACGTAGCTTAGTTAAGAGATGTTTTCTAGTGAAGAGAGTTTGACGTACATCCATGTTTACTAGTTAGGAGATGTTTGATATCGATCAACATAATCTATAATTTCTGCTTGGAGGGCAAATCAAGTTGAATGGAGGACGTAGCTTAGTTAAGAGATGTTTTCTAGTTATGAGAGTTTGACGTACATCCATGTTTACTAGTTAGGAGATGTTTGATATCGATCAACATAATCTATAATTTCTGCTTGGAGGGCAAATCAAGTTGAATGGAGGACGTAGCTTAGTTAAGAGATGTTTTCTAGTTATGAGAGTTTGACGTACATCCATGTTTACTAGTTAGGAGATGTTTGATATCGATCAACATATCTATAATTTCTGCTTGGAGGGCAAATCAAGTTAAATGGAGGACGTAGCTTAGTTAAGAGATGTTTTCTAATTAAGAGAGTTTGACCTACATCCATGTTTACTAGTTAAGAGAATTTGACATCCATTAACAGATCTGTAATTTCCGCTTGGAGGGCAAATCAAGTTAAACGGAGGACGTAGCTTAGTTAAGAGATGTTTTCTAGTGAAGAGAGTTTGACCTCCATCCATATTTACCTACTAGTTAAGGGATGTTTGATCTCGATCAACAGATCTGTTATTTCTCCTTGGAGGGCAAATCAAGTTAAACGTAGAAGATAAAAACATAGAAGAATCAAGTTGTGGGGGATGTAGGGTACTCACGTGTCCTCAAGGGTGCTCAGGGTATCGTGTGCCGGTTTGTGTAGTCTGTTCAAGTAAATGGGCCGTGAGAGGAGTTAAACGCGTCCGGCCTCACCAATGAGGTCTCATTAGTCCCTTGAGGCCTCCCCTCATTTGCAGAGGTCAACTCGTCCCTTTGTATTCTCCTGCGGGGCGGAGAGAAAAAATCAACGCAGAGAAAAAATTCAAAGCCGCTTTGAAAAGCTTTCGTTCCGCGGCTGTTGGGGCCAACGCTGTTGTGTTGATGAAACTGCTACCTGTGGCAATCAGTTGTGGGCAGCCAACTGGAAGTGAGCGTTTGACTTTTCGTTTATTATTTTCATTAATGAACCTTAGGAATCGAACATGAGAAAAAAAGTTTAACCCCCTCAAAATTTGATGGTTTCCGTTTCAAGGTGTGTAGAATCCGAAAATGGAATTAAAACGCTGCAAATTATTACACAATGGTTTTTTATTTACCTGTATGGATGCCCCTTCTCCGTAGATCACTGTTATCCGTGGTCAATACCCTCGAGCTCCCACCAGGAAAGCCCAACATTGAGTACTGGAGCCAGCCCAGGAATTACAGTTTCATCAAAATGCGCGGGATTCAATCATTCAATCATTTATAATTATTTACCGTTATTCATGAAGCATAACGTTTATTCAAGTTAAAAAAAAAGTTCCTATCAACAAAATCCCAAAGAGCCATCACTTATCAAATGAAATAATATCGCAGAACAACCAACTCGACTTCATACAGCCATCCTTGATTATAATCAGGTGCTCCCTAGTGATGATATCTGGGCCGGAATAATACCGTTTGATTCACGATCGTGTTGACGAAGATTTTCGGTGCAAACGAACGGTTGGACGTACAAAGCTCCGGGTGGTCTCAAAAAATTCTTTAGTTCAAGATCAGTTTAAAAACGTTAAAAAAACCATACCATTCTATTGAATGTTTTCGAGCTACGGCGTTCTGAAAATTTCAACCCCTATTTTTCACCTCACCGAATTTCATTAATTTTGGTTCATGGTAACAAAAAGCGCGAAGTACGGCGTAGGGCGGATAGACAGAATTTTTGGTTTATTATTTTCAATAATGAACCTGTGGAATCGAGCATGAAATGAAACGTTTTAGCCCCCCCCCCCCCCCCTCCTTTTCAAAATTGGATGGTTTACGTTTCAAGGTATGCGGAGTCCGAAAATGGAATAAAAACATTACTGTCCGTCCGCTGTATGCCGTACTTCGCACTTTTCTTAGTTACCATGTACAAAAATTGATGAAATTTGGCTTGAAGGTTCCGTTCGGGGTGTAGTTGATCCTCGAAGCTCGACGTCACTGGCAGTCATCTCTAAGGGGTGAAAAATAGGGGTTGAAATTTTCAGAACGCTGTAGCTCAAAAACTTTCAATACAAAGTGTGTTAAACGGTATTAATACGGATGATACGTTAATAAGTATGCTAACACCCTGCTTATCGCCACATGGTTATGGTTATCACTACTGGGAGTATCAGAAGAGAAAGCATCCCGCGGTTATCACCAGATGCGAGGAAGGGTAGGAGAGGGAGAGAGAAGTCGTAGGTAAGAGCGAGATCGGTCGAATGAAGGGCTGGGCGAGCCGGGCAGTATATATAGGTGCCTCCACCTCGTCCCTCGTCCACCAACGGCCGTTACGACCGTTGAGAAGCGTTGAGAGTTCAATGGAGGGGATCCCCTTTGGGCTGAGGCATCACACAGGTCGTCTTTCTCCTGGTTTATTTGGTTAAATCTATACATTACACAGGAGTGGTAAATGTGACATTTAAGGCTTACCTACCACGACACAAGGTATGGTTTTTTTTAACGTTTTTAAATTGGTCTTGAACTTTAGAACCACCCGGAGTGCTGTACGACCAGCCGTTCGTTTGCACAGAAAAGCTTTGTCAACACGATCGTGAATCAAACTGTATAACACCGGCCCAGATATCATCACTAGGGAGCACCTGATTATAATCAAGGATGGCTGTATGAAGTCGAGTTGGTTGTTCTGCGATATTATTTCATTTGGTAAGTGATGGACTGTTGGATTTTGTCGGTAGGTGCTTGTGAAACTTGAACAAACGTTGAAGTATTATTGATGGGTAAATTATTACACAATGGTTAATTATTACACAACGGTAAATTATTACACAACGGCTCATTATACCATCTACGAGAAGGGCTGGATTTTGTTGATAGGTACTTTTGGAACTTGAACTACCGGTATTATTGATGGGCAAATTCCGTTCATTATACTATCTACGTAGAAGGGGCACCCACACAAGTAAATTATTACACAACGGTTTATTATTTGCCTTATGATTAATGAATAACTACAAATAACTAATGATTGAATGAATTATTGAATCCCGAGCATTTTTATGAAACTGTAATTCCCGGGCCGCCTTCAATACTCGATTTAGGGTTTTCCTGGGGGAGCTCGCGTTATTCTTACTTGTCTGACCAACCCTCCACGTCATGCCGATCATCCCTTGTTCCATCATCCACACGAAACTGCAATCAAGTTTTAGGTAATTACAGTGATTAATGCCCCAATGAGCGCCGTACCCGCATGATATTGGAATTATCCGTAATTAACGGAGGGTCCAGTGTATCGATTTGAAGCGTCTACCAGCGTAACCTCTCCACTGATGTGCTTTATCATCAGGTTTGCATAATTTCACGTCCAATCCACACGTCAATTCAGTCACATCGTTGACGTTATCCTGTTCATTTTTGTTTTGTAAATGTACTAATCGCGGTTACGTTGACATCAAAATTTATATCAAAATTCACAAAGTCATGATTGTGTTTTTGGTTTATTATTTTCAATAATGAACCATTGGAATCGAGAATGAAAAAAAATAAAAATTCTATCCCCCCCCCCCCCCCCCCTCAAAATTTGATGGTTTACGTTTCAAGGTACGTAGAATCCGAAAATGAAATAAAAATATTTCTGTCTGTCCGCCATACGCCGTACTGGCCACTTTTCTTAGTTACCATGAAACAAAATTAATGAAATTCGGGTTATAGGTTCCGTTCGGGATCTAGTTGGTCCTCGAAGCTCGACGTTACTGTCAGTCATCTCTAAGGGGTTCAAAATAGGGGTTGCAATTTTCAGAACGCCGTAGCTCAAAAACTTTCGATGGAAGGGTATGGTTTTTTTTTACGTTATTAAATTTGTCTTGATCTAAACAATTTTTTGAGACCACCCGGAGCACTGTACGTCCAGCCGTTCGTGTGCACCAAAAAGCTTCGTCAACACGATCGTGAATCAAACGGTATAAATCCGGCCCGGATATCATCACTAGGGAGCACCTGATTATAATCAAGGATGGCTGTATGAAGTCGAGTTGGTTGTTCTGCGATATTATTTCATTTGATAAGTGATGGACTATGGGATTTTGTTGGTAGGTACTTGTGAAACTTGAACAAACGTTGAAGTATTATTGATGGGGAAATTATTCCACAATGGTAAATTATTACACAACGTTAAATTATTACACAATGGTAAATTTTTACACAACAGTAAATTATTACACAACGGTTCATCAACCAAGAAGGGGCAGGATTTTGTTGATCGGTACTTTTGCAACTTGAACAACCGTTGAAGTATTATTGATGGGCAAGTTATTACACAACGGTTCATTATACTTGGCCACGAGGGTAGGTATTGACCTCAGAAAACAGTGATCTACGCGGAAGTGGCATCTATTTCACTCCACATCAACAATTTTCCTTCAGAACCTCATTATTTGCGTTTCTTTTTGCCGTTTCAGTTACTGCCTGTCATCGACAGAATTATTTTAGCAACATTCAACTCGTGATTTAAGTAGGTACCTAGAAACGAGTACGGGGTTAGGTACTAACCTACGGAGGGTCTGCGATCTACATAATATCTATAGAATAGGACATAATTATATTATGCAGATGGGTTATCCATACAGAGAGCTGTGATCTGTAACAGGAGGGTATTCTGTACAAAATAAGAAACCGTTGTGCTCGGATTAGCAGCGTTTTGGATGTCCAGCGATGCCAAAACATCAGTTTTCAAGGACCTCCTCGTCTGAATCTCGTGTAGATCTGATACTGATGATTCGCACACAGATCTCCTTACGGCAAAGCTGCAGTCCACTGTCAGTGTACACTCAGAGTGTACTGTCAGAAGAAGTCATCCGAGGTCGGAAAGGTAAAAAGGAGTCGCGCTAAGTAGGCCCTTGAGCAAAGGTGACCCTCACCTCTCCCCTGGGGCCGCCCTCCACTTGAGGTCTCCCCCAAGATCCAGGGAACGCCCTTTGAAACGAAAATGGACACTTGAGAATAAGTTAAATACGAGTGGCACCTCCTGAAAAGGCCGACCTCTCCCATTCAGTGCTTATGAATAACCAAGCGTTAGGGCCTCTCCCCCTCCAACCGTTAAGGACGATAATGCTTTGAAACGATGCGTTTTTTTCCTGCGCGTGGAAGAGCAGGCTGCATATTTTCTTTCTACAAACACCGGCACTATTCCTATTACTGCTTGTCAGAACGTATTTGCTGTATTTTAAAGGCAAAATACGGGTTTTTCCAACGTGTTTTTGGACTAAAAACGCTAAAAGGGTCCTTCTCGATCTCATTCCTGGATGGCGTTAGAAATTTATACATATACTGACGTATACATTCCGAAACGTACAGTTTTATAGTACTGTAGCATTTCCCAGGTGCGTTAAATCTCCAAGTCAACACGTTACAGTGCACCAAACCTTAGTAGATTATTCACTAAAATAACTTACCGATTTTCGTGGATTTTGAAAAAAAATCGCCTCCACAACCCAAAACACCGTCTGCACACCCCACAAGCACTCGAAACGAAAGATAAAACGCTGCAAATCCCTGCACAAAGGTTTATTATTTTGTACGGAATACCCTTCTGTTACAGATCACAACTCTCTGTATAGATAACCCGTCTATATAATGAAATATGTACTATTCTATACGTATTATGTAGATCGCAGACCCTCCGTAGGTTAGTACTTAACCCCGTACTCGTTACTAGGTACCTACCTAAATCACGAGTTGAATGTTGCTAAAATAATTCCGTCGATGACAAACAGTAACTAAAATGGCAAAAAGAAACACAAATAATGAAGTTCTGAAGGGAAATTGTTGATATGGAGTGAAAAAGTTGCAAAAATACCTACCAACAAACTCCAGCCCCTTCTACGCAGATGGTATAATGAACCGTTGTGTAATAATTTACCGTTGAGTAATAATTTACCAATATCAATAATACTTCAACGTTTATTCAAGTTTCACTACCTATCAACAAACTCCTCGACTTCATACTCCGTGAATATAATCAGGTGTTCCCTAGCAATGATGATCTCGGGCCAATTCCCGATTGTTATCGCGTCCCTAGTGATGATATTTGGGCTGAATGTATACAATTTCAATCACC
Organism: Leptopterna dolabrata; assembly: GCA_954871275.1. Taxonomy (NCBI): domain Eukaryota; kingdom Metazoa; phylum Arthropoda; class Insecta; order Hemiptera; family Miridae; genus Leptopterna; species Leptopterna dolabrata. Next base: position 37,390,791 of record OX940984.1, on the reverse strand, counting down.
ATCCTGTTGAAAATGCCTGTCGGTGCAAACTTCTGGGCCTTGCTGTGAACGAACGGCTGGACGTACAATGCTCCGGGTGGTCTTAAAAAAACTTCCAAGTTCGAGAACTATTTACGTATAACCATAAAAAAATTCGAGATAACGGCGTCCTGGAGATTTCGACCCTATATTTTTCACCCCTTAGGGATGACTGACATTAACGCCGAGCTTCAAGAACCAACTAGATTCCAAACGGGACCTATAAACCAATTTTCATCAATTTTAGTTTATGGTAACTAGGAAAAGTGCTAAAAGTACGGCGTACGGCGGGCAGACAGAAATTTTACTATCGCATTTTCGGATTCTACTTACCTTTAAACGTAAACTATCAAATTTAGAGAGGGGGGTTAAACATTTGTTTTTCATGGTCGATTCCAAAGGTTCATTATTGAAAATAATAAACCATAAAATTCTCGTATAAATCAAGACCAATCAGAGAGCTGCGTATAACCAGTGACAATCCACGGACTATAACCCACAGGGATACCTATCATGGGCTGTGTATAAGTATGAGTGTACAGCCTGGTGGACAGTTCATTCTTCCTCCAAATCTGCACAGTAAACCAAAACCATCATCAAGTATAAAATGGCTAGATCTTCAGCATTTCAAGCAATTTTGTATTTCCGAAGAAGTCCAGAAATGTTATAAATGTTTGTTTTATATATATTTTTTTAATTACCTACCTTAATATATGTATGTTTTTCCATGTTTCATAAAAAAGATTTTTCAACATGTTCATTCAGCCAAATGTGGTTTACAAACCTGCTATACAGTTAATAACATACAGTTTAAAATAAATAAAATACAGTGTAAACATAAGTATAGTTTATTAAGATATGGCAAGAGAAAGAAAATGAAACTTTTTTTGTTCACAACTTAGTGCAACATTTCGCTTTTCTTCATTGTAAAAGTGTACCCATGCTTGAATAAACCATGTTTTTGCAAATTCCGTGATATTTGTTCACGCTTCTTCCTTTATCTATCAATGCTCACAGAAAGTTCACCAACAAAGTGATTTCAAAGTTAATGAGTTTGAACTGAAGTTGCAACTTCTGGAATGATTGATATTTCACCTTTCTTCTCTGTGCTCTTCGTTACATTGATCCAAAATAGTGGATAGTGAATGAAACAGAAATAGGAGATGGGGGCAATGCCAAAAATTGTTTCCGAATTTGGGTTTTTTAATTATCATGGAAAATGCTGGATAATGTAGTAGGTTGAAAGATAGGTAGTTCGAATTTGCGCATTGCAGAGAAAATTCTCTCATATGGTCGTGCTGCAATTTTTTAAATTTTATTTTATTTTTTTCAAAATGTTTCCGAAAACGGGCAAGGTGGGCCGAGTACAAAAAACAAACGGCTTATTCAAAGGACCCAACAAATCAGATTTTAGGTCGGGGGCATGAATTGTTAATAAGGCGGCGTTTATTAACCCTTTGCGGAGTTATGATTAACGGAAGGGAGCATATTTCACGTTGAAACTTGCGGAGGTCTCTCGCCTTGGAAATGCCACAGTATAAGCGCTGATGCCGGCAAATAGAGCACCTTCATCCGGAATAATAAATATTTTGATGGCTAAGCAGGGGGAGCTCAGTGGGAGCACTGACATATTCCTGTCCATTATTCTCTCTGCCGCTTTTCCCTCAAAAACGCCGTAGAGAGCACCGCGCATGAGCAGTGGCGTTGTATTACGAGCGGGAGTGGGTGGGTAATAGGTGGAATTTATTATTCGGGTGAATTTCATAAGAGGGGACGGGGGATTGAGACGTAGAGAATGTTGTAGGAAGGAAATGAGAGGAAGGGAAGTTTACAGGTGCATTCATAATCGCGTAGTACCAAAGTATTTGTCACCACTTACTTACTTACTGTATGGGTGTAAGTATCTGTTTGCTTTACGGAGAGGCATTCGGACAACGAGTGATGTGCGATTACGAGGGAGTTTTTAGTGAACGAGGGAGCACCCCGCGGTTTTCACCACAGCGCGTGCAAGAGAAGGTAGGAGAGAGAGGTCGAAAGAGAAGTCGTAAGTCGAGGGTTGGTCGGTCGAATGACGAGCTGGGCCAAAAGGTAAGCTTATATAGGCCCGTTTCCACATGTCCCCCCTCCACCATCGGCCGTTATGACGGTTGAGGAGCAATGGCGGTTGGTGGAAGGCACCCTTCTCCCTTGGCGCTACCCGGCTCGTCGTTCCCTTCGTTTATTTGGTAAAATCTTTCTATATTACATAGGAGTGGTTAGTGTAGAGATTCGAGGGGAACCACGACAGTACCTATTGCCTTTAGATATGCTCCTGCTGTCCTCATGGCCTTTCCAGAGCCAAATGTTTAAAAATAACCCTTATTTTCTTGGTTATGAACAACCCTTAGCTAGTCATGAACAGTGTACCTACCTCTTTTCAGACGAGTATTTAATCCTGTTTTAATTTGCGATTGTGAGATTTGTACGTGTAATCTTCGATAAATTTTCTTAAGCGATACATTTTTCTTAAATTGAATTGTTAGAAGTAAATAAAATAATTAAATTGTAAGATGGTATGGGAATGAAGTGTTCAGCACCACGTTGTAGTAAGTAACCTCTATTCCGCAACACAAAGCCTTAGGCTCTGAAGTGTAAGGGTAATTTCCAACATTTTTCCTGCTTCTTGTATTCATTGTTGTATGAATTGGAAACAAATATTTTACCTATCTTATCTTAGTGACTTTTAGGAAGTGCTGGAATATTTGAATAATTACAGAAAAAAACTATTCATCGTAGGAGTGTGCGGTTGGCCTCAAAATGCTTAGAATGGGTTTCGTTTTTTTAAAAAACGCTGCGAATCCCTAGACAGCGCTTTATTATTTTGTACAGAACACCCGTCTGTTACAGATCACAGCTCTATGTAGATAACACTTCTATAAATATAATATAATTATATACTATACATGATCTGCAGATCGCAGACCCTCCGTAGCTTTAGTACCTAACCCCGTACTCGTTACTAGGTACCTACCTAAATTACAAGTTGCTAAAATAATTCTGTCGATGGCAGTAGCTAAAATGGCAAAAGGAAACATAAATAATTTGATTCTGAAGGGGAATTGTTGATGGGGAGTGAAAAAATGTTCAGTCTCTGTAGGGTTTCGATCTCGGGGCCACGTATCAGTCAAATAGTTAGACCACTGCTCTATATCGCCCAGCTAGCCGAGAGACCAGTGATGTGCGCTCTCAACACAGCTTGATGCCTGCATACGCCCTGCTCTTTACGGCAAATTGTATAGCAAATTTTAGAATGCTCCGGATGGTGTCAAAAATTCAGGAAAAAAATCAAACTATTTAAAAAATGCGAAAAAACCACACGTCAAAATGAAATTTCCCCAGTTAGGGTACTCTGGACATTTCAACCACTGTTTTTCACCCCCTTAGGGCCGGTTTTACCAACGTAAACGAAGGTGTTGATCTCAGTTCAAATCGTAAACGGAGATTGTCCGTCAGGTTGGGTTTCAACACTCAGTTCAATGGGAGTTCAGCGTTGAACGCTCGATTTTGACCGGTCAGCAATGATAAACTCGGTTCAAGTTTACTTTTCCCTCCCGCTTATCCATTCACATCAACAATGTCTCGATCACTAGTGCGAGTTGTTGACATGATTTTCGACGAAGATGAAACTGATGAACTCTGCGATGTTATAATTCGCCGTCCGAGGCGATTCCGGCAGAGGACAGAGCATTTTGAACATCTTGATGAGTGATTTTGTGTCGAGATACCGACTCTTGAATTAATCTACGAAAAATAGGTAACTACACTGTAAAGCGAATGTATTTTCAGCAGACAAACCCAAACCGAACCGTTCAAAACCACGTTTTCGGTGTGCATCAATTATTATTCAAAGAGCTGATGATAACAATTCAATGAGACTACGTAAGCTGTGGGCTACTCCACTGCGCAAACCAGGAAACGTATTTTGCAGAGACGAAAAGCCGACGTAATGGGAAAATGGGTCTTAGGATCAAAATTCAATGATGCCATAAATAGTTGTGACATTGAATTATAGCGTTTATTTTTATTTTCTGTCTGCAGTTAGCGGTCGAAATAATCACATGCTCGCCATTTAAGCAAGTGATATGAGGAACGTTGTCACTTTCTGATGGTTCAAGTAATCACCAAATGTAATTGTGGTGGATGCATAGGTGAAGGGCGAGGTAGGTGTGTATGCCTGATGCCCCGGTTAATACCTAGAGGGTATCCACCACTGGAAGCATCAGGAGGACCTAACACCCCCAGTTAATACCGGAAGATTAATCACCGCTGATTAATCTGCCAAAGGGTATCTACCACTTAAGGTTAATACCCAGAGGGATCCACCACTGGAGGAGCTTTTGCCCGGTTTGGTTATAGCTTGGAGGCTACCACCATGCCCGGGATCGTTTAGGTGAGGAGAGGGAAAGGACGAGCAAGGAGAATGAGTAGTCAGCGACTATAGAGGAAGCGTAGAATGGTTTGAAAGGCGAAGGAGTCGAGTTTATATAGCCCCTGGGGCTATCTCCCTCCATCCTCCATACTGGTGGAGGATGGTGGGGATCCCTACCAGGTTCCCCGGTTCTCCTGCGTCTGCCGTCCGATTTCTATGGTTATTGAGAGATCTTAATTTGTACAAGGAGTGGTTCTGGGAGGATACCACAACAGTAATATTTGTCACAAATACAAATTTGGTGACGAAAATGAATGCGTAGGAAATGGTGGGAGAGATGCAAAATAGTGTTGAGTATCTCCCAGTGGCTTTCTATAGGTCGCAGAGAACCTCGCGCTCACTGGCTGTGAAAATCGGTTCTTTCTTGACTCGTTTTGGTTCCATTAGGAATCAGGGACGCAAAACACGAAAAAACAACTAGGTACGTTTAGCGAAAAAAAAAAAACGGGGAAAAACAGCAGTGGCGTAGCCAGGATTGATGAATGGGGGGGGGGGGTTATCGGAAATGGAAAAAAGTTCCTGTCATGTATCATGGCTATAAGAGTGGATCTTCAAAGAAATATTCCTGCTATTATGTAAAAAGATGATATAACGAGAAACCATACCTTTTCCTAAAATTACATAATTTTTCGTGATTTTAGCCATTTTTACCGATGTTTGACCCTAATAAAGTAAAATTTGACCCACTTGTTTTTGAGAAAAATATTTTTATCATCGAGATAGTCCCTCCGTCGTGATTAATCATCCCACACAACGTCAGGTGAATTAATATTGATTTTTAGCTATTAATACCAACTTTTTACCCCCAAAAATCAAAATCTGACCTCTATGCTGTGTGAAAAACAACTGAAATAGTATTTTTCTGTCTTTACTCACCCTTTCATACCACTTCCAGTAACATTTATGTTGCAATTTTTGCCGTTTTTACCGATTTTTTACCCCTTAAAACTCCAATTTGACCCCCTTGGAATTTTTTAAAATTGCTCATTTTCGAACTCATCCTTTTGTTTGGCAATACAAACGTTCTGGAGAAATTTGGAATTTTCATCATGTACCCAAGGGCAGATATCATCTGGAGCGGCACATAAATATACATAATATATATGTTTGTTAAAATCTAGGGATGAACTGAGGATGCTCTGAAACGGAATTTGCCTATAAAAATATTTCAAAAATGCATGTTCTGAAAATGTTACCCATTGCAATTATAGCTTCATTTTCTTTGAAAATTCGCTAATAAGGTTTGACATTACAAACAAAGCTGAATTACAAATTAAATATTAATTAATTATTTTAATTTAAATTAAATTTATCAAAGCACTAAATGTTACAGGTAAGATAAACTTATGAAATAAAACATTTATTTGGCAACAATGTTCGCGAATTTGCAAGTAAATGAAACTATTGCAATGTTACAGGTAAGATAAACTTATGAAATAAAACATTTATTTGGCAACAATGTTCGCGAATTTGCAAGTAAATGAAACTATTGCAATGGGTCCAACATTTTCAGAACATAAGTTTTTGAAATTATTTTATAGGCAAATCCGTTTCATAGCATCCTGATTTCATCCCTAGATTTTATCAAAAATGTATACGTCTATTATATATATTTATTTATGCGTCACTCCAGACAATTATGACCTTGGGTAGGTACGTGATAAAAATTCCAAATTTCGACAAAATGTTCTTACTGCCAAACAAAAGGATGAGCAATTCAAAAATTCGATGGGGGTCAAATTTAAGTTTTTAGGGGTCAAAAATAGGTGAAAACGGCTAAAATTGATATATAAAATTACTGGAAGTGGCACGGAAGGGTGAGTGAAGACAGAAAAATACCATTTCAGTTGCTTTTCACACGGAATAGGGGTCTAATTAGGATTTTTGGGGATCAACAATTGGTATTAAGGGCTAAAATCATTATTATTCACCTGAAACGTGGGATGGTGACGGTGAGGGACTTTGATTGAGGGGACGGTGCGGGTATTTGGATAAGCATTTTTGTCAATAAGAGTCGGTCAAATTTCTTGACAGATATTTTGCAATCAAATAAACGTAATATTATTCAACTGTTTATTCATGTTTGATTTACCGTTTAACCTGTTATTGTTGTATTTGTTTGTTACTTTTGTGATTGTTATCATTTTTGAGATTTAATTTTAATTTGTGATGAAGTTTTCCAGCCATGGTGGGGGGGGGTACGACCCCCACTAAACCCCCCCCCCCCCCACCCTGGCTACGCCACTGGCAGCTTAGGTAGGGAAATCAAAAACAGAAATGGTTAGCTGGGCTCCTCGTTCCCGCGTTTATCAAAACAGCTGATACCCTCAATTTTACCTCGTTATCACCTTATCGAATCATCGAATAATCGAACCCCTGCCTTCCAAATCAGAGTTCAAACTGAGGCTCCACATCTGCAGCTCGAACTTGGTTTTCGTTGATCTTAGTTCAACATGAACTCCGATCCTAGGAACTTGCTTAACTTCGTGAAACCCAAAACTTTTTAAACTGAGATCAATCCATCGGTTACGTTGAACTAGGTTTCCGATTTAGTGGTGAAACCGGCCCTTAGAATTGAGTGACAGTAACGCCGAGCTTCGAGGACCAACTAGAGCCCAGATGGGACCAATATACCAAATTTCGTTAATTTTGGTTCATGGGAACTAAGGAAAAAGCGCGGACGGTGTATGGCGGACAGACGGAAATATTTTGGTTCCATGTTCTTATTCGAAGTCCCTTGAAATATATAAACCATGAAATTTATGGTGGGGGAGGGGGGGCTTAAAATTCGTATTTATTTTTGTCATGGTCGATTCCAAAGGTTTATTACTGAAAATAATAAACCAAAATATTAAACCGATTTTGTCACCCATGCGCATACCCCGTTGCATGACTCGAAACTTCAACGAAGTCTGATGTTTTGCGGTTTTCAAAATAACCCTCTGCTGGCCTCCGAATTTACATAGATATTTGATCTGGAGTGTAGGATTCGTTTCTCCAATTTAACACGGGAAAACGAGAACTCTCAGGGTTTTCGCTTTTTTAAATTTTTTTTCCACCACATTCGGATTTAGGGGAATCCAATCTGTTCCTGTCCGCCCTGTTTCACTCCGAATTAGGACGCGCCCTAATTCACCCTGCTCGCCACGGTCCGGTGTATTACCACCTTCATCAGGGCCTCCACTGTTTTCCACAGACGGACTCGGATAGCTCCTGTCCTCCGACGCATCCACGTGACGGCCCAAAGGGGGTCTGGGGGCCTATACACTAAAAGAGATGGTGAAAATAGAGAGTTTTCGCAAAATTTTGGTCACTAGGTCGTTGATGGACTGAGGATCTCCGGGCTAACGATCTAAGGGGGAAAAAACAGATGCTAACCTCTTAGATCGTGTTCGTGAAAGTTAGATCGTTGAAGCTGATTCGATGGGTGACACTAACGTTAACGTTGAACTGTTCTCGTCATATTCTCATCACTTGAAGATTTCAGTCTAAAAAGCCGTTTTTAGTTTTCATCTTCGCTACTACAATTATGTGGTTGTTCGTAGACTAGCCAGGTAAAATTAATTAAGATTATCCAGTCTTAAAGGATCACAGAAACATTTCCTAATACTATTTTCAAATGGAGTATAATGCAGGGTTGTCCATAGGCAGGAGGCAAATTAGCCAAAAAACTAATGGTTTGGCTAATTAAAGTTATTTGGCAAAAATTAGTGGCTAATTATTAGTCTACCTATTATAAGCCATTATTACTACATTATTAGCCAAAAAACTGTAAGGTTGTCCATGGACATAGAGAAATTAGCCAGGTACAATTTATTGACATTTTCCAGTCTTCAAGGGTCACAGAAATATTTCCTAAAACTTTTTTCAAAAAAATATAGATATGTAGGGTTTTTATACAGCAGAAAAACCGAAAATCGAGAGAGAAAATACGCACGCTATCAGGTTCACGTGCACAACACAAACAAATAATCACAAATGCCATGGAAGAAGGCAATCCGTGCGGTGAGGTTTTCTTGGTGGAAGGTTAGTACGGGAAACGGCCCATACGACCTAGTGTTTGGTCGTTTACGTAGACTGGTGGCATCCAACGTTGACGAGCTAAGTTAGGTCGTTCCCACCAAAAAGTGCGCATGCGCAGTTCACACATTCCTTCGTACGTAGGTCTTAGCCCGTCAACGACCTAGTGGCCAAACGTTTTCGAAAACTCTCTAATAGATCATCTATTTTGAAAATAGATAGTCTCCCTTGGGAGACAGTCCCTTCAAGTGTCTTCCAGCTTCGTCTATTTTACTGAATAGCTCTCATAACCCTCGTTTACTTAGATGTTTTTGTTCATAAATGATAATATACTGAATGTATTTTTAATGAACAATCGACTTACCTTAAGAGATGAAAAAACATACATCAAAATGACCGATATGGTAGCCGATGGACGAAGGATGAAACACGATCACTTTCAAACCAACGAGAAATGATAAAGGGAGTAGAGTTGAAGGGTGTAGTGGATGGTATCATGAAAATGAATCAAGATCTGGATCGTCTCGTTGTATGGGGAGCTAAGCACCTACTACGAATAAACCCTTCTAAATGTACAGCAATGATATTGGGGTTTTCAGTATTGTTACAGAAAATTGATATGAGTAAGTACAGTGCCTACGGTAAATATTGCCTCAGTTGCCCTACCGTGTGTTGACTGTTCTGAAAATCTTGGACTGATGATGGATAGTCAACTGAAATGGAAGGAGCAAGTTACCAATGTATGTAATAAGGTTTATAGAGGTTTATACCAACTTAGGCGTTTGGCGAACCATTTGGCTGAAGATGTCAGGATGAAACTTGTTCAATGTTTGTTATTTCCGATTTTTGACTATGCAGCTTTGGTTTACCAGGATATGTCTTTTGAAATGTACCTCAACATACAACGAGCTCAGAATGCTTGTATGCGTTTTATTCATCGTTTTTCAATGTTCGACCATGCCACGCCTTTTATTATTGAAGGCGGGTTGGTTAAGGATCAGAGAGTGGAGAACTTATAAGATTGGTCTATTTATTTTCAAAATTATGAAGACGGGTAATCCCAAGTACTTGGCCGAATCTTTTAATTTCATGACTAGAGCGCACTCGTTTGATACTCGCAGTGCTAAAAGCATAATTCAGCTTCCACTACACCGAATTTCGAAGTACAATAGTTCTTTTTATATACATATACAGGCTATGTGTAAAATGCACAACGAGTACCCTGAGTTGTTTAGTACGGATAAATCTGTGGATACATTCAAAAAATAATTAAAGAATAAATTGTTAGCGATGTATGAAGTGTAACCTCCATTAGATAATAGTCCGTTACTTAATTTCTATACCTGAAACTACTCGAAAACCAAGTGTGCTCCATATTTTTGGTTCATTATTTTCAATAATGAACCATTGGAATCGAGCATAAAAAAAAATTCTTACCCCCCCTCAAAATTTGATGGTTTACGTTTCAAGGTATGTAGAATCCGAAAATGCAATTAAAAAAATTCTATCTGTCCGCCGCACGCCGTACGGGCAACTTTACTTAGTAACCATGAAACAAAATTGATGAAATTCGGGTTATAGGTTCCGTTCGGGGTCTAGTTGGTCCTCGGAGCTCGACGTTACGGTCAGTCATCACCTCATCACTAAGGGGTTCAGAATAGGGGTTGAAATTTTAAGAACGCCGTAGCTCGAAAACTTTCGATAGAAGGGTATGGTTTTTTTTACGTTATTAAATTTGTATTGAGCTAAACAATTTTTTGAGACCACCCGGAGCATTGCACGTCCAGCTTTTCGTGAGAACCAGAAAGCTTCGTCAACACGATCGTGAATCAAACGGTATAAATCCGGCCCGGATATCATCACTAGGGAGCACCTGATTATAATCAAGGATGGCTGTATGAAGTCGAGTTGTTTGTTCTGCGATATTATTTCATTTGACAAGTGATGGACTATTGGATTTTGTTGGTAAGTACTTCTGAATCTTGAACAAACGTGTAAGTATTATTGATGGGTAAATTATTGCACAATGGAAAATTATTACACACCGGCAAATTATTACACAACGGTAAATTATTATTACACCACGGTAAATTATTACACCACGGTAAATTATTACACAACGGTAAATTATTACACAACGGCTCATCTACCCAGAAGGGGCTGGATTTTGTTGATAGGTACTTTTGCAACTTGAACAACCGTTGAAGTATTATTGATGGGCAAATTATTACACAACGGTTCATTATTCTATCTCCGTAGAAGGGGAACCTATACAGGTAAATTATTACACAACGGTTTAGTAGGTACCTAGTAACGAGTACGGGGTTAGGTACTAACCTACGGTGGGTCCGCGATCTACATAATATGTGTAGAATAGTACATGTATGTTATATAGAAGGGTTATCTATACAGAGAGCTGTGATCTGTAACAGGAGGGTATTCTGTACAAAATAATGAACCGTTGTGCAGGGATTTGCAGCGTTTTTTTTCCCCCTAGTCCGCCACATTTAAGCACAATTTTGCTCTTTTATATGTATAATAAGAAGTCTGATTTAAGTTTGTGAATCATGGTTATTTTTATACTTTTCTGTCATGAAGATAGAGAGGGCCTGAAGGCCCTATTTTTGTCAGATTTATAAATAAAGCGTCATTCATTCATTCATTCATTCTCCCTTTCGAGAAAAGACACCTAATCAGGTGTCTCTCTGAAAGAGATAGAAAATTCCAAGATGGCCGCCAACTATCTCTTTTAGAAGTTTCTGAATAATCCTGTCCTGGGTAATATAAAGATCTCTTCTGCCAAAAGAGAGTCGCACTGGAATGAGATGTCTGTTTGGCTTAGTGAATAGGCCCACAGGTCGCTTGGATATTCCGATTCCCATCTGCAGGCCTCGCGACGGATCAATCGATGATGCATTGCAGGGGATGGTCGAGCATCGCATTTGCTTCTTGGCTCGTCCAAAGGTAACACACCCCCCAAACAACCCTCCGGGCCGATTACACAGTTAAACGTTGAAGTGACAGTTTCCGTTTTGCATAAATGAACACACGACCTCCCCTGACAACTGTCTGCCTCTCTCAGTGATACAGTGAACAGACGCATTATAATGTCCCGTACATCCCCTTGTAATTGACGTATACATTTTGCGTTACACTCGCTAATCCGGTTTTCTATACATCTGACCGAGTGAAATTGGAAACTCGAATACATTTCAATTTGTACGTGATTCAACAACCACTCGCTCCAACCGTACCGCACTGGTCCAGGAATCGTCAAAAAGCTGTAGTTGTTGAGCTGGAAGCCTGAAATTTGGCACATTTGCTGGTCTTTTATCTATTTATTTATCCAGTACGGGCAGAGTCCAATAACAATTTAGGAGCGGTACAGTAATAATATGCCAGTTGTCTGAGTTGTAATAACAAGATAACAGTATTTGTATGTATTGATTTATTATTTTCAATAATGAACCATTGGAATCGAGTATGAAAAAGAAAACAAAAATTCTAACCCCCCTCAAAATTTGATGGTTTACGTTTCAAGG